>JAWWEW010000078.1:4308693-4373469 GCA_035583185.1 Anabacerthia variegaticeps
CCCCTAATTTTTTTTTTTTTCTCTTCCCCCCCCCCCCCCCCCTATATTCACCCTTAGGTTATCTCAGTGGTTTTGAAAATGGGATAATGAGCTGGTGTAGTGGCTGTACTTTAACACAATGTGTACAAGGTCAGGAGAGAAAACTACCTACTGTACTTAACATCAAATAAAAGCCACCATCAGCCACCTTTGTAGAACCCAAGTTATCATAAACATGGATTTTGGATCCCTTTTGGGCAAGGGTTTTCCACTAAGCTTTACATATGCACAACTTAGCAGAAAAGCCTGACCAAAAATCATCAGATTTAAAGGTGATTTGAACAAAGGATGAGAAGTGACCTCTGTAGTGGGTAAAACCTCATATTGCAAGTGGTCTGAATTTGGGAAGTGGAGTGTTTTCCAGCAGTCTGAGTCACACCTGGTTCCTGGAGAGCTGGTGCATAATCATCTGGTGGTTTTGGACCACTAGTGGTCAAGGGAAAAAAGTCAGCTAAGTCTTGTAGAGTAAGATACTACTTTTTATAAGGCCAAAATTGTTTTATTAGACCAAAACAGTTAGAAAAATCCACAAACCAGGGAAACCTTTCCCTGGACTCTGAGAGGATTTATTGAAACAGCTCTTTTCTTCATTCCAGCATCATTAGTTGGCCTAGTGAAGGATCTTCCACTCAGGTCTGGCCACATGCCAGTGTGTGCATATCTCTTGGGCCTATCTGCAATAAAGGACTATTGATATGTCTGTGCTTGTATGCAATAGATTCAGGGCTACATGTTTAAATTTGAGTTTCTATAAATAGATATATACTTCTTTTTTTTCCTCCCAGACTGAAATGTCACTTGTAGAAGTTGTCCAAGTAGATTTTCACATGAAAAACCAAATACTGACAAGTGACAAGATCTTAATGAAGGCAATACTCATACTGAATAATCCTGGTAACTGACCAAACAGTGAAGTGGTGTAGGAGAGTTTGGTCTAGGAATTGCTCATCACACTTATTTGGCAGATGCTGTTGTTTTTTTTTTTTTCCCCAGAAACTGTGTGTGCAAAATTATCAGAATGTAACCAGAAAATGAAAAATAAACAGAAAGGAAAAAAAGAGAAGCCATTGAATAACTTATTTTCAGGCAGTTTCTGATTCCAGAGAAATGCATGTGCACTCAGAACACCCCAGGCACTCACAGGAACTCAGATGCAACCTGAAGATGTGCATAAACACAGAATGAATATGAAAATATTTTCATTTTTATGAACCAAATTGCAACCTATTAAACAGGTAATATGTCCCCCTCCAGATATAGCTGAGATTTAACTTGATTATGTTTATTAAATGTACAGGATAATGTCTATTAGGCATTGAGGTCTTCTCAAACAAAGTAGTAGAAGTTTGTATTAAGAAAGTGTCTTCTGGTGTGGAAGGATGTTTGCTGTGAGAGTGTCAGACTGCTTAATGTGTCTTTTTTGTGCTGATGTCCCTGCATGGAGCCTTTCTCATCCCACCTGCAGCAGGACCCTAATTGCTCTGCCTTGGAGGTCTGTAATTCACTGAATTGAGCTTTAGCTCTCCTTTGAATTGGATGCTCCACTCACATTGGGACCTAAACTCAAATATGTTCATTTACTAAAAGCTTCATCTTCAGGAACTTCACAGCATCATTATGATACTGGCTTAGTAACACGTGTATGACTCAATATATCAACTATGATGAAGGAAAGTTATATACAAACAGGATCAGATTCTTTAAGTCTGGAAGACATCAAATCAAAAGCTCCTCAAGTAGTTAGGTATAACAGACCCCTCATAAGGGGGCAGTACTACCCAGAGAGAGCAGAGTGTTGCTCTGGGTCATGCACTCAGCTCAGGCACTGTGAAATACTGATGAATGTAGATGGAACAGGGCATGGAGCCATCCCACTCTGTATATTTAAAGGACTCTACTGGGTTCCCAGCATAATGCATGGTGAGTAGGTGAACCTGGGTTCCACATCCCTAAGTTGAGTGGCCCTGAAGAACAAATGAAGGGCTTTATGTTCATGGCATTGCTGATTCCCAGATCAGTTGGTGCCTCCACCAGAAGTGTTTGAGTTGTGGGTACTCTGATGCTCTTTCATCTGCACACTGTCACTTGAACTCATTTAATAAAAGCTGATTAGCACAAATGCTCCATGGACTTTTCCATTCATTAAAAAGTCATTACTTTTGTTGGTATTCCAAGTATTCCCCTCATTTCCTGTGTACTTTGCATCATACTCCACAAAACTGAATAGGTTACTTAGTGGTGAATCCAGAAGGAAGAAGGAAACCAGGCTTGTGCTGGGTTTAAAGGAATGCTTTCTTGTACATGCCATGGAAGTGTAAAGAGCCGTAAAGGCAACATTTGGGCCACTTGATCAGGATAAGGACAGAAGCCGTGTCTCATTCAGGGCAATGAAACCAGGTTTATGGATCTGAATTAGGCATAAAATGGGAGGCTTGAGGTTCTTGAGGACCATACAGGCAATGCAGAAATAGGTGGGGTATATAGATGCAGAATAGAAAGCTGGTCTAAACTGCCTGAACTAAGAAGAAAACAACAATGAAAAGCAGAGCTAGTTAGTCATCAGTGTGCTAACAGCATTTTTCACACAACGTACTTGGTATGAGGAGTACTCTGGTAACTGAGGTCAGTGTCACAAGACGTGAAATGTGTCAATGAGGTTGTGCCTCCCACCTGACCTTTGCTGGGTGAGCTGTCCTGAGACTGGAGTCTGGCAGTTGTAGAGCAAGGAAATGGGGTCTGGACTAGCTATGGGTATGCTGAGTGATGTGCTTGCTGGATGTCTCCTGGTCAGGTAGTAACTGTTTGGTTTGTATCACCTTTTGGGATGGAGATGAGGTAGACTTGGAGATCTGTGCCCTTCCACTGCAATCAGCAGAAGATTTGCCATCACCTTCCAGTGGAATGAAAAATGAAGCATTAAGGCCCTGAGTTAGAGTGAAGATTTTCCACTGGACTTCACAAACATCCCTCTGCCCAGTGTGATGCCTGAATGTGGTCAGTCTAAAACCTTTTTTCTTCCTCTTGCTTAGTATGATGATAGGATTGATCACTCTTCTCCTTTTGTCTGAAGGTGTGTATATTTCTTTGGAATCAAGCTATTATCTTCCCAGCTGACCTTAAGGGAATGTGAAATATGTTAGACAAGCTGCTATATATTTCACTATCATCTTATCTTAATGAACAAGGATTATTCTTTAGTCATTTTGATGGAAAACAACAAAAAGTTAACCAACAGTCTCCTTTAATAACTATAGCTATGGCAGGATTTGAACTGGCCTTCCCTAAAATAAGGTAAGCATTTTACTATCCATTAGGATACATGATCTTTGGCTACCTTCCATGGGAATTTAAAGGCATTAAATTAGCTACAGGAGGGTTTCACTATTGTTCCCTAAATGTAATGGAAGTGGATTTAAATTTACAAGGGGAAAAGCTAATAATTAAAAATTGAACATAAGGGCTATAAAGCACAAAATGGGCTCCCTTGGACTGGGATACAAAACTTCATGAAAAGTGGAGCTCCTGCTGTGTTATGCCTTTCTAGAGTGGCTTAAAAAAAGGGTTTTTTAAAGGTGTTTTTTGTTGCAAATTAATTGCTTGTGGCTTCCATGGATCTTACAGCCTATAAAGATGTCTCCATTGTGGTTTCCATTGATTATTTCATTGAGGGTTCCCCCCTGCTTCTTGCTGTTACCAAAATCACATCCAAATTAATAGAAGTGTTAGTGAGGAAATTGTGAGAGCTACTAATGCCCCACATCTGTCAGACCTTAAGCACTTAGGGTGCAGAACACAGCAGTCTCCAGTTCCCCCTCAGATTTCATGCATTTGCCCCTTTTCCATCCAGTGGCAGCCACTCAGCCCAGTACATGTCATGGTCCTCATCTGCATGAGCTCTGTGTTTTGTAGGGATGGGTTATTTGATCTGCTTATATGAGTCTTGACAGTAAAGAAAACAAATAATCCTAAAGGTCCTTTCAGAAAATAATAAAAAAACTGCCTTGTTCTGTTTTCAGACCTTGACCACCAAATGAGAAATGCCTAATGGCATTCGTGGCTTCCTAGTGTTTTACTTTGGGATATGATGGGAATGGGATCAGCTTACCAGGTCCATGTGATGGAACTGTACTTGTCCTTAGATCACATGTCCAAGCAGGTTGGGGACATTTGGACCAGTAGTTTGACTGATCATCCAGCAGGGACCAGAAATGATCTGCTGGCAATGCAGGGTCTGCCAGCAACCTGCAGAGGACAGAGAATTACAAAGGGAACTCATCCTTACTTTCTTCCTCCACCAGGAATTCCAAATATGCAAGTGATGGGAAATCTCAACAATTCCAGCAGCCTGTGTAGAAATGCCACAGTGTCTCAGAACCCCCTTACTGGGAACAAAGGCCAAGAGGAATCTGTGTTCTTGGTGTGTCTCTCCTGCCATGGGATTTTTCTTTCTGAATTTTAGCCTGTTAATCAGAAAGCTCCCTTCCCAGATACTTCTTCCTCTACCATCTTTTTCATCTAGGCAGTTTCATTCACCTCCTTATTCCCCTTTTCTGCAGACCACCAGTTTGTTATTATTATTTTTAACATATAATCACTGTAAAACCACTTCTGTGTTTTCTCTGCCTCTTGTCACTTCTGTCAAATAAGCAGTTGAATTATGCTGCCTTCTTGGACTGCCCTGTTTCTTTCCCTAGTTCTCCTTTTTCACTGATTTTTTTTAACTCCCCTAAACTCTTCTCTGCTCAGACTGAATTTCCTCCTGTGTTTTCACTCCTAGTTTGTTTTCAACCAGGGCACATGAACTCCAGGTCTCCTGGGACAGCTAACCTGATACGAAGAACATCACAGTACTGGTGAGAGGGTTTTGAAGTGCCTCCGAGGAAAAGAGAGTTATCCAGTCAGCTGCTGTTGTGGCTTCAATAGCACTTTATCCACGGGAAAATTTTTGAAGGGGATGGTTAACTTTAAGCCTATGGGAAAGCAGAAAATGGGACACAAAGCAGGGTGGGGTTACCAAGGGTAATCCCCAGAGTTTACTTGCATAAGATAACCATGTTTATAGAAAGGTTGTGCATTGGAGCTAATCCCTGTGGGTGAAAATGTATTCGTTGATCTGAAGGATGTTGTGAGACATCGACATTAGTCAGGTCACTCTGGCTGGTATTGGGCTGGGTCTCCTACTGATCCCATAACAAAAGGGGGCTGAGTAAGGAATGGGGAGCTTTTTGCTGAGCAAATGTGAAATCTTTGTTCCACTGCTTTGGCAGGGACTGTTTCATCTTGTTTAGCACTCGTCTGCAAATGAGATGTTTAAAAATATGTGTTTCCCTTCTCCTTTTAGAGAAGGACAACAAAAATTGAAAGATTTTGGGTTTCAGCTTAACTTCCAAGAGGAGGAATGGAAATCTGTTATTTACTGTTACGCTGCTCCTATATATCAACATATATGACTAAGTGGCACAATCTGGGCTCAAACTTTCATTATCAAGAACTGATCTTTCTAAACACAGAAGTAAGTTTTACCCAGATCTCCTGGTCCCTGGCACAAGGACTTGGTGCTTGCAAAGAGTGAGGACTGTGAAGTTGGTGGAGTCTCTAAACAAAACTGCTGGCAGTCAGGATGGCTGGGTGTGCTGTGCAAGAAACTCTTTGCTCACTGAAGATCAGCTTCTACCATTTATTCTCCCAGCACATTAATCATTAGCTGGGGATGGATGGAGAGGAAGTGAAACATGTTTGGGTTTTACCAGAACTTTATGCGTTGAAACTATCAATCAGTTAAGAGATGGCAGGAGATCAGATTTAAGGCTGTATTTGAGACGTTTTCAATGGCACCAAAGTTCAGAAGAACAATTCAGACTGCCTGCTAGTGCAAGCATCCCTATATCAGCCAGAAGAGACTCTCTAACTCACTACTCAACAACTGCTTTTTCCCATTGACTGAGTAGACATCGAAGGTCTGATGGCCCCAGGTTTTAGAAAGTATCAGTTTCCCCCTAATTTCTTGAATTCTGGTTGCATACTTTGAGCATTAGTGTCTGAAGGTCATCTTCACCTGGGCTGTCTACTTGGATGAGCAAAGTGGTAGAATAGTCAGTTCTAGCCAGAGCAAGACAACTTCAACCTGGAAAGTCAGTAGACCCAGACATTATTCTAGCCCCTCCCATGGGTTCTTTGGATTGCCATTTCTCCTCCCTGTCTCCAGTTTCCCCAAATGCAGTGAAAAGGCCATGTTCCAAAGCCACTTGCCCATGGAGCAGGGACACAGAGAAGAAAGTCACCCAAAAGGCTTTTTGACATCCCACAGTGCCATGTCATGTCACCAGCAGCAGATGGGTGGGCACAATGAAGCTGCCAGATTTCATGTAAACCATCCATTCCCAACACATCAGGCTTTTCCAAACCCAAATTACCTTTGTGAGACTCAGCAAAGGCAGCAGTCCTGGGACAGAAAACCTGGGAGGATTTCACTTTGCAAAGTGTTTCAGTCGGCACTCAATGAGACTCTTGCTCAGCATTCAGGATTTCATTTCTTATACAAAATGAGTGGCAAAATTCCCATGATCTTCAAAGGGACAGTGCAGCTCTGAGTCCGTATGTAATGCATTATTATTAGGTAGAAATACTTGCTGGGTTCTGATACTGGGAAGATTTAGAGTTTTAATCTTTTACGTGCTGTATATTGGTTTAGTTTAGTTTAATTTAGTTTAGTTTAGTTTAGTTTAGTTCAGTTTAGTTCAGTTTAGTTTAGTTCTGCAAATAAATTTTTCAGTTTAGTCAAAGAAAGAAATATCTGGTCCAAGACACTTCAGTCTATGGCTCTTTTAATACTATGAAAATCCATAGATTTGGATCAAACTGTATGCCTGAACACAAACGTAGGGAAAGAGGGATGGTGGTGAACTCAGGTCTACTTTGCAGCTCTCATCCCCCTTTCAAACATAATCACCTCCAAATTCCCACCAGAGGGAATCTCTGCTGAAACAAAGGTGGGTTTGCTGGGGAAGAAGCAGGCCAGCAAAAATGTTGGACATGATCAGGTGAAGCCATGCTGGGAGGAAGGGAAGCAGAGGCTGCAGCTGTGGGTGACATGGGAAGGGGTTGACTGAGCAGCAACATGCACAGCTCACAGCTGAGTGCAGCCCTCACGAAACCACCGTGCCGTGACAGCCAGGCAAGCCCCACGTGTGAGCGTGGGAGCCGTGGATGCCCCTGGAGCCAGCAGCTGCATCCGTAGCTGGCTGCCTTCCCCCAGGGCCCTCCTCACCTGTGCACATACTTCATCACAAACACAAAGTCGGACCAGGAACCTCAAAGGGGTTGCCAGTGACTGCTGGCTGATTTATGAGTTGCTGTCAGATGTGATGGGATAGAAGGAGGTTTTTGAGCTTCCCAGGGAGACCAGGTGGCTCTGAAGAAACCTCTTTAGGTCAGGGCTGTTGGTGGTGAGTGCCCTTCGCTAGTAACAACTTGGAAAATTGTACTTTCTGCAGCTGAACGTCTGAAGGAACCTGAGATCGGGAGGAAAAGGATGGGGGGTGATTCTTCCTGACCCCATTTCTTGCAGACAGGAGCTGGATTGCCAGATTCCCTAATTGAGCATTATCACCATCAGTGCTGTAGCTGACCCAGCAGGCCTAGTTAGGGATCAAATCCATGTTCATCCAAAACCACCATGAACCAAACCCAAAGTAATCATGTTGTGCTTTGAGAGACAGCAGTGAATAGAACAAGCAGATGTGAGGGTGAGGGAGAAGGGAAAAGCTGTGACAGAGTCTCTCACTCTCCTCTGGATCACCTGCTTGTGGTCACAGCTGTAAGTGGAGTGCTTGACCAGGGGTCTGCTCCAATATAGTGGTTTCTTTGTGCCTGGCTCAAGACCAACCAGGACTCGGCAGCAAGATGTGCAGTGCTGCAAGCAGAGGGAGAGGCAGGAGCTTTGTCTGTCTCCCTGCTTGTTTTGTTTGACAGCAGTGTAGGTACCCGTGGAAAGACACAAATCCCATCCTTTTGTCCATGGATACATCTCCTAGAGGTCAATGCTAGAATTGCAGTTTCTTAGCACAGAATCATAGACTATCCTGAGCTGTAAGGAGGACCATCCAGCTCCTGGCCTTGCACAGCACACCACCAAAAATCACACCATGTGCCTGAGAATGTTGTCCAAACACTTTCTGAACTCTGGCAAGCTTGGTGTTGTGACCACTTCCATGGGGAGTCACCCTCTGGGTGAAGAACCTTTTCCTGATATCCAACCTTTCCAGCATCTCTGCTGAAAAGCTCCAGACCAGCTTTGCAGGCAGGGTGGGCAGATGGCATCCAGCTGAAGGACTCAATGGCACCATTTGTCATGGTGAAGAGCCACCAGGCTAGAAGGAACCTTCTTGGCTCATTGCACCCCTGATACTGCAAGTGGTGAGGCCATATGCTGTCTCCCACAACCTCAGAGTCTGCTCACTTCTCATCAGGACCTATGCTGAGATGCTGTGAGAACTCCCTATTTATATGGCATGGCTTATAAGCTTCTGCATTTGTCACTCCATCTGTGTGTCTTATGCCAGGTTTCAAGTCTGGGATAAGTTTCTGGTTGCCTAGGATGGTCAAGACACTTCTTGGCCCAAACTCTCTCCCTCAGGTGTGATCATATTTTCCATTCTGGTTTTGGTGGGAATCCAGCTTCCAGACAATTTTTTATAGAATTATTTGTGTTTCTTTCCTTGTGTGTGTTGTTTTGGTTTTTTGTTTTTTTTTTCTTTTTTCCCCCCCTTGGTCTCCCTCTCTCCCTCTCTCTTTATGTTTTAATTTGAACAAGCCTAAACCTTCCACACACTGACCCAGACACTGATATGGATCCAGATGGCTGCACTGGGATCTGACAAACAGCAGGCAAACACCAAACACAGGGCATGCAGAAATAGTCCAAGAACACAAATCCTAGGACAATATGCTCTGTGCAGCTTGCCCAGAAGTGTGAGTTTTCCTTGCAGGGAAAGTTTTCCTCCAGGGGCTGAGGGTGCTACAAAAGAAGAGCCCTTTTTGCTGCAAATGTATCTGTTCATCCACATACCTATATCTCTGCAGAAATGCCAGTCATGCAGAAAGTAAAATAGTCACCAAAATATAAAATATTCACCAAAAATTAAGTATTCTCCAAAAATCCTTCCCAGACATCTTTGCAAATTTGCACTGCCCAGCTCTGCTTCTTTTAAAGGCCAGGGGGACCCCTCAGAGTAAGGGAAAGGTTGCTGGCATGTCTCCATCCTCCTGCACTCACACTGGAGGATCCCTCACTTACAAGGAGATGGAGGGGAATTGCTCACATCAGACTGCTGAACGACATCCCTGGCAGTGGGGGATGAAGGTCTGAGCTGTGCCAGCCACAAGCAAACCCCGATGACTGGCTGCCCTCACCCCTGGCACTGCCAGGAAAGGAGATGCTGCTCTGCCACGTCGCTGCCTGAGCAAGCCAGGCTTGTTGTGGGTGATGGATTCTGGCACATTCCCCTGCTGTGTCCTGTGGAGAGGGCAAAGGGCTCTCAGCCATCTCACGTGGAGCGAGGGGTGGCTGTGGCAGGTCCTCGTGGCATCCCCACGGCTGGCAGGGCTGGCTGCCACCATCTCGCCACTAATAGGATCAGGGAGGGAGCCAGGGTGGACACTTGACATCACCCGTGTTCCTCCACCTGAGGGGGAATCAGCTCATTGCAGGGCATGTGAGGGGAAACCTGAGCTGCTGTGGCACAGAGCTGGATGCAGCAGGAAAGGGCAAGCAGCCAGCCTTCCCCTGGGTCATAGCCACCTTCGGCTGCAGGGTTGGCCTCTGGAGCTGCTTCACGACGTCCTTAAGCAGAAATCCCTCCTCAAGGAGGTTTGCAGGGAGCTGTGAGTTAAACATGACTCCTCCTTGGCCCCCTGCCCGCTGCTGAGTTCAGGCTGTGAGTCAGGGAGCAGGGGAAGGCAGCCAGGGGATGCAGTCATGCTGCGAGGGGAAATTTGTACTCCACAGCCTTGATTACGTGTGAGTGGTGCTTGGAGGAGGCTTTTATAGGTGGAAATACCCCCACTGAATAATGCTTCTGGGCCCTGCTGCACCAGAGACCTGGGAGTCCCTGCAAAGTGGGGGCTCCAGGCAAAAGACCCCAACACTGAGTTTAGCATCTAAATTGCAGAAAACTCCCTTCCAACTGTGCTTGGGAGTACTCTGCATTCTCTAGGATTCTAAAGATAGCTCATGTGCCCTTACCTCAGCTGGCCAGCGTCATCTGGTCCTACCAAGGGAACACATAGACACCCTGGACCTGCCAAGCCCTTGACTCACCTCAGCAACTACATTCCAAGTGACAGCTTTAAAAAGGAGAAAGAGGTTTTTCAAACAAGTTACATATTTCCTTAGACCAGGTCGTGAAAAACCAGCTCTTGGCTCCTCCAGCTTTGTCTTATTTAAAAATCCCCAAACTGGGACACTCTGCAGTCCTGATCCCCTACAGGACGCTTCCTTTAGAGAGAATATTGCATCTCTCTCTCAAAATCACATAAACCTCAGTAACCAGGGATGCTGGCAGCTGCTTGGATAATTTGGCTGACTGAGCATGACTTTGATTCATTTATTTTTTGAGAGGGAAATATCTGACTCAACTGGAGACTAATTCCCTCCCTCTCCTGAGGTTGTCCTTAATAGCTAAATCTCAGCTCTCTCACTCGCTCTCATACCTCTGGAAACAATTGAATCAACTTCTTGTTTATAAAACGCCTGTGTTTATGTACAGTTGACAAAATAAAACCTGTCTTCTATTTTCCTGCCAGATATCAACAGCATTATTCTTTGAGGAAAATTTTCACTTTATTTGGTGCGTGTTTCTCCAGTTGCAAGAAAAGGACACCTTTAGAGAAATGGGAAATGAAGTTCAGAGTGAGATACACTAATCACTTAAGGAACTTAGGTCCTGACCCGAAGCTATTTTTCATCCAAACCTGAGTCCAAATACACTTTATTTGCAGAAGCTGATAGCTGTAGCTGGACTTGGAACACAATGCAGATACCTCTATCACAGAAACAGGGCCTAAAGATCTGTTTTAATAGCTATTTTTCAGGTGCCTACTGACTTCCCATGTCCCTCTAGCTAAGATACATTTTCACTGACCAGGGTCATCAGATGGTGAGGAGAGACCATGCTCTTTCAGACTGAGCAGCATGAAGCAATCTCTTCTTGCAGGAAGGGTTCCTGTTATCTATTTTGGACATCTAGTTTGGGTGAGAAGAACCACACCAGGACTTCACAAACTTTTAAGGGGATCTCGTGGCAACTTTCTCTGTTGAAAATATTCACCTCCAGTCCAAAAATGTTGCGATTTGGTGCTGGAAAAACACCTTACAGCTATATCTGACAGGCACATGTGAGAGTGGGGCAGCTGGAGCTCACCATGGGCAGGCATTTGAGTGGAGGACCTGGGATGCATCATGTGAAGGACCTGAAAGTTGTGCCTCTGTGCAGCATTTCAGATGTACCTTCTGCTCCAGAGAGTTTCAAAGACTAAGAAATGAAGAAGGTGCTAATATAGGTAAAATGTAAAAGTAATACTGTGTGGTTTAATCTGTTCATTTCCATGTTCTAATGTCAGGTTAGAAAAGCATCCCAGCTTTTCCCAGACCTAGGACAGTATCCCTTGGTGAACAGAGCTCAGCATCAGCATGAATGAATTTTGGCTCTGCTGTTCAACCTTTGACACTCTATTTTGTCATGTTTTGCTGCTGCCAGCAGTGTTCCCAGGGCTCAGGGTAAGTCATTGCCTGTGCTTCACACAGAAGTCCCTGAGGCTTTAGTGTCACCACACATGTGGGTCCCTGAGGGTTTGATGTCACCAAAGATCCACCTGGCATGTCCTTTCTGTCCCAGTCCCTCCTAGGATGAAGCAAGGATTTTGAAAAGGAAAATGAGTGCACACACAGAGCCATTCTGGCACAACCATGGTGTCTTTAATTCACATTCTCCGCTTGTTTGAAATAACATCATCATGTAGACAAGCTGTAAATTCAGTTCTGCCAAAAAAATCAAGTTAATCCCTGCATTTCTTAATGCTCATCAGACAGAGTTTGCTCCTGGCTTTCTGGCTCTGAGAATGAGTCTCCAACAGGTTTGCTGTACCTTGAGGTACCTGACAGCCAGTTGTGTGAAGGTACTTCTTCTGTGAAAGTAATTAAAAAGAAGTACTTCCCATGCCAGGATCTAGGCTGCAAAGAATAATCTTGGGCACTTTTTACTAACTTGTGGATTTTGGCTGCCTGGGGAGGTTGTGAAACTCTTATATAGGTGATTGTGTGTTAGAAGAAACAGTTTTAGCCAGCAGCAACAAGGTAAGTCCCCACACTGGAATTGAGACAGACCTCAGTTACTGGTTGGAAGAGGTCACACTAGCCAGGGAGCTGCTGAATGTCTTTAATTGCTTTCAGCACTCAGTCCCTACACCGTGGGCACATTTTTAACCTCTGCAGTTGGTAACCACCAGCACAACTCACTCCTTGCTTGGAGGGACTGAGCTGCTGCTGTTTAGACTGGCTGGAAAGTGGTACCTGAATGAGAGAGTTTGAAAAGTACCAGTGCATTAAAAAAAAAAAATAAAATAAAAATGATGTGTGGAGGAAACTTATGTTCAGGGTGATAGGACATGCAGCTATTTTTACCTTTGCATACCTAATTTTTACGTGTAATCTAAAGTAAACACACTGCAAAGGGAAGGTAGTGCAGTTTTAGTCAGCAGTAAACCTTGCAAAGGCAGCTCCAAGGAGGGGATAATTTTTCCCTTGTCTAGTTTGTTTGGAAAGAAAATTAAACTTGCTTGTTCTCATTGTGTGTTTACCTATTGTATGCGCATTCATTCTTAGCAGTGCAAAGTACAGCTTTTTCTGCCTTGCAAATCAGTCTATAAACATGTTCACTTGCTTTTGCTGCTTTCTTGACTTTAGGTGATTAAAAAAAAACAAACAAAAAATCCAACAAACAGCAAAATCCACCCTCTCTATGCCAAAAAAGCATTTTCAGCTGAGTTTTGCTGTGAAGGACATAAGAAGTTGAGCTCTGTATTGCAGCAAAAAAGAGACTTAATTTCTATTTCCTGTGAACATTCATGGTAAGACCTGTGCAGAAGCATGAATATGTTCTTCTCCATCTTGCAGTCAGGGACGCTGGGGTTTGTTGTTTCTATGAGGCAGGTGGACAAATTAATAATGTTCAGAATTGAGCCAGATGTGCAGCCTTGTAAAACCCACTGCTTGAAGATATTTCTGGTCTGGAGACCAACAATGAAAGAGAAAAAATGACCATGCCTATGAATAATCCATTGGTTTTTAGAAGGGTAAAGGGATATTGTAGATGCAAACACTATCTCTACATATCAGTGACCCATATCAGTGACCCATATCACTGGAAATGTTTATAGGTGGCTGTATCTATTGACTGATTAACCATATATGAAAACACATAATAACAACACAGTCATAATCCTTTACCACCTACTAAAGGTCACGTGGTATGAATTATTCCTGGAAAAATACACCTCACCTTTCATTAAAGAAAAAGATGTTGATGGGATTTCTTTTTCCCTTGGAAAAGTGTTCTGGACTGTACAAATTACATTGATGGGTGGAAGAAGAAGACATATGTGAGCTCTCTGCAAGCTTGTAGGACCCAAGTGATACAGCCATCAATTTTCCTGCCTTCTTGACCTTTGTTCTCCCTAAACTTCAGAGAGAGAAAAAGTCTCAGTGAGTTTTTGGGGTCTGCCCTCAGCAGTCACTTATGATTTTTAAGCCATATGACCATAGAATTATGTGGGGTGAGGTGAAAGGATTGGTGAGGGGAACCTGCCTGACACTTGCAATGCGTCTGCTTAAAGCTGCTCCTCATGGGAAAAGCTCATCAGAGCTGAATTCACTGCACCAACATGCTTCCTTCTGAGATTTGCAGGTGCTCCAGATCCTGATGATGTCACCAGAGGGCTACTTCTTACAGCATTTCCACTTCTTCCAACTAGGGACATCATGGAAAAGAGGGGGGGGTGGGGGAAACCCTACCAAGAAACAACCCTGGCAAACATTTCCTTTTGTACTCTGGGGCTGTGGAGGTGGAATATGTTTTCCCCTGTTGGTTTTTCCTCATCCTTAACCTCTTGGTCCTCTTCAGCATTTCCTTTCTCTCCATGGTTACTCCACACAAACAGTCTCCCCGCTGACACGGTCAATGCAAAGCTGCCATAAATATGTCCTGCAGATGCAGGGTATGACTCACCCACGGTGACTCATCTGCAGCGAGTGGATGATGAGCCATACCGGGCTCTGTGAGTCAGCAAGGCTGGTTTGCTGCTGAGCTCACACCTACAGGGAGTGCAAGCCCATCTCAGTGACTTTTGTGGAAGCCCAGGGAGTCCTGCATGGGTGGCCCTGAATGGCTCATTCGGGAGATAGCTGGAAATCGGGGGTGGAAAGGTTTCAGTCAGTTTTCCTGTCTCCACTGGCAGAAGGAGAGGGCTTGTGTAATGAGAGGGTTGCCACTGTGATCAGATGTGGGATTCAAGCCTAAGCCCACCCATGGTGAGAGCACAACCCTCAGTCACTGGAAGCCAAGATGCTGGCACCTGAAGGGAGGCACAGCAGGCTGCAGGTAACAGAGGAAAAGCCAGAGTCACTCTCTTTCTTTAGGGCAAGCTTCACATGGTGAGCCCTTAAACCAGGAATTTTCTTATGGTGCTGACCCTAACTCAGCCATAGCTCAAATATGTCCTGAGTCTGCATGGTCTCGGTGTCCTCAGGATGCTCAGAAGTCTCCCCTATTTGCCTATAACTGTGGTCTGTTGATTCACACACATTAGATCAGCATTCACAAGAATTCAGGCAGCCTGCCCCGAAGTGATTAGGTTTTCATGATGACAGATTAAAGCAAATTTTGCTTAACAATATAATCAGATACTACAATGGGCAAACAAAGGATAAAGCAAGGCAGATACGGCATGGGAAAGTTACATGGAACTGTTAGGAACTGTACGCAAATGTGAACACAAATAGAAACAAACTCAGTATAAAACAAGGAAACATATAATCTTACAATCCAAAGGGAAGTGTAGTGTTGTTTTGTCTGGTTTTGATTTCGTTTTTTTTTAAAAAAGGATAATAAGGAAATTGACTACAAGAAATTTGGCATAAGTGTTGTGACTAAATTTCATGCAAGGCTGGGGCATCTGCTGTTTGAGGACATTGTATGAATGCCAGCTTGGGGACAGGAATGCAATTGGGCCATCAGATCTCTCTTTTATTTCTTAAGAAATAATTAAAAATATCCTCATCTAGCTGAAACAGATGGCTACAATCACACCATTTTGTCTTAATCTGAATAAGGAAAAAATTCTTTCCTGGCTTCATGATACTCAAGCTGTTCCTCTTAGCCTTTTCCCCAGGAAAAGCCCCAAACACTTCACACCTTTGGCATTCTCAGGTTCTACCTACTGGCCAGACTAACTCATGCTAAATTTCCCTAAGATGTCCATAACAGTTCATATATATATACACACACACACACATATATATATATATAGTTTCCTAGGTGACGCTATGCTAAGTACTATATTGAGGTCTCTGAAAGGGTTAGGTTTGAACAGTGTGTCTAAAGGGTGTAAACCCCTTCCAGGTAATCATTTGTAGATTGATCAGGTCATGCCAGGTCCAACTTGTGCTCATTCCATTGTGTTTGCTGAGCAAAGCCAGGCCAGAACTGTGATGCCCAGCATGCTTGGACTGGCTGTCATCCTGAGAGCCCTGCAGCTCAGCTTTACCTGCATCCAGCCTTTGCTGTTGCCAGAGAGGCTGGTTTGCAGAATGATCTTAAGATCCAGGATTAGCTGAGGGCATAGCCCCAAACCCCAGCATCCTGCAGGGCCATGAGGTACCTCTGCTTACGGTGCAGTAGTATCTCTAGCTATTTACCACAGCTTGCAGCATTATCCCCTCCTTTTCAGTGAAGAACTGTTTCCAAATCTACATCACCAAGCTCCAAAAAGGGTTGGCTCACAGCCTGCTGTATAGAGGAGATAAAGTTAGATGATCTCTTACGCGCCATGAAATGCTCCATGAAACTTTGTAGGGGATAGAATACAAACCTCTCTGAAACAGACACTGTGACTGCCTGGGGCCTGCATTTCTCATTAAGATTGCTTTTGGTTTTGATGAGAAAGGGATTCTTGGAAAGCCTTGCTCCTCTTCTCTCTTGCATTTCAATCCCTCCTTCATTTCCCCACTGTGCTATGTGTTGGCTCTTGTGGTGACACTGCTGTGGGGACCTTGCTCACCACCACCCTCAGAACAGCTGGTTTGTTACCCAGACCAACTGTGCCTTGCTGGGATCCCCTTTTGGTGCCTCTGCCCCTCTCCACATTGGAGAGAGATAGTGTCTTCCAAGAGGAATGGCTCACTGGATGAAAATGCAGAAGCATGAAGACATTTGTCAGGCACCTTGCCATGGGGAGGGGAAAAAACTCATCAGCTGCTGCCAAAGCTGATACGGCAGAGGAGAGCATGGGTTTGTTTTTGTGGGGCTTCCTGGAGGGCAATTAGCAATCTGAGAAAATGTTAAGTAGACTTGGGTGGAAAGGGAAGACCTGATGCATAAAAAGAGCAGGGATGAAAGAGGAAAAGCTCTGTAGGTTAAAGTGGAAGGGTGCAGGCATCCTTCAGACCACTTGTCAGCCTGGGAGCCATGGTCTGCTTCCAAGAGGTCCAAGAGTGGTAGCTAAGAAATGCACATTATTAGGCTTTATTTTGCTTTGCGGGAGGCTGCTGCACAGCTGGAAAATGTAATTAGGTCCTTGTGCTGTAAAATGGGCTGCACACATGCTGCTGCAGGCTGAGATTAGAAGGGGAATCTGGGAAAAGGTTAGGCACAGGCTACGCTGCAGTGGAAACGTGCTTCCTGTGAATCTAAGAGGATAAGATTTGTCCCAGGAGCCACTTTCCATTGACACCAATTGTTTTCCTGGTATATCCAAGGTAGCCAGAATAGTTTGTTATAAACCTGGAATATGTCCATGCCCCTCACTTTGGGTAGAGTGCTCAACCATTGCTGCAGACTGAACATTAAGTCTGCAGGATAAATTGGGAGACTGAATGGAGGAGAAGACTTGGAGGAAGAGAATCTCAATAGGTCCACCTCCTCAGGAGATGTTCTCCCTTGATTTGGGGGTAAGAAACAGAGCTGAAAGAGGACAAATGTAAGAAAGAAATGCCCCTTCCCCGTCAGTGAACTGACATGGCAAGATCCCAGGTTTGTGTTTCCTGCATATCTTGTGATGTTACCTGGTACTGCTGGAGAATTCTCCTTCCAGAGACAGGTGAAGGATTTATAAAATTTTGTTTCCATTATTATTCTTCCATCCAGCAAGTAAGCAGAGCACACAGGGCACTGTCCTCTGATGATGCCTCTAAACAGGAGATTATTACCTGTCACTACCACCAACCATTCCTCCAAGCTGTAAAGAGCTGTCCATTTATGTATAGGTTCAGATTTTTCTCTAGACGTAAGTGGGCACAGTCAGTACATTTCCATGTAAAAGAGCTCTTGTTCTTACATAATTGCTTTGATTTTGTTTGTTTTTGTTTTTTGTTGCAACCTGGAGAAAGTCCAACCAAGAACAATAGTAAGGTTTCAAAGCCAAGCACCCTGGTGCTAGAAGCTGCCAGAAGTCAGGCTGTTCACATCAGTTCAGTTTGATCTCCTATTTTGATTTCTTTTTACAAGACTCTGCATATTTCAGCGGAGGGGCCCAAGCTCACTCAGCACGCTGGTTGGACAGTGAATCAGGCCACAAAGCAAACACTTTCTCTTGTGATAAAGGCACAGTGTGGGTATCCAGAAGAGGTAAATTATATTCTTGGCTTTGCTACCACCTTTTGTTTGATGTTGAGTTGGGTGAGATGGTATCATAATGGAACTGTACAAGGTGGCTGAATTATGGTGGTGGCTTGACAGCATGAATTATGGCTCTCTCCATTGTAGCTTTTTTCGCCTGCACTTTGAAATCTTTGTGTTCTTGCAACCAGGCTTTTTCATAGCACACATTGTCCTGGAGGACTGGGTAGATCTCTGCCTTTTTTAGTGTCCTCAAGACAAAACAGCCTCTGGGTGATCACTGGCTGGCCTCGCTCATTGTGATCGTGCCTTTCTCCACTTGAGGGCGATGTGATCTGATCCAGTGCACACAGGAGGCAATTTGGTATGAAATCAAGATGAAAAAATTTGGCATCTAACGTTGGGTGTCCAAATGAGGTCTAGGCATCCCTACCACTGTGGCTGGTGGAGAGTCATTCAATAGAGCCAGCGGAGTCTGAAGGGAAAGTCTGTTTTCTCTAGAATAGACAGACATGTGCTGAGCACATGAACTGCTCCCTGTGTTCACTGGGATGTACTGGGGTTTTGGGGAGGGTTATGACTCCTTTCCCCCTGTTATGCCTTTGTGCCTTTGAGATGTTCTCAAGACTCAGGTGTAGACTCCAGCTGCTGCCCCAGAAGGGTCTCCCAAAGGTCCTTGGTTGCATCTGCCAAGTGTGTACAGTAGGTTGACAATCTTGAGATATGTCCTGTCAACTGAACAACCAAACCGAGGCCCAGATCTCTGCTTGCAGTTATGAGAACTTGAACATTTAGCTCATGTGTGGACAGAGGCACTCAGCTGCCTACACTGAAGGGTCTTGTTTTCAAGATAATCCTTGCCCAGTGTTATTGATGTCATTGAAGAAGAGATTTCCAACTGGATGTGGACATGCAGGACAGTTTTATTAAGGCAATTGCATGCCCTTCTCTCAGTCAAACTGTGCCTTGCAGGTCAAGATCTCAGATCAAGAGGAAGCTGGTGAAGTTGACTGAAAATACAGGGGATGCTCCACTGCCAGGTTACATGGTCAACTTTTACTACAAAATATGTGGCAACAGGGCTTTTTAAAGACATAAACATTTGTTTTGCAAAGGCCTGTAATAATCCCTGTGTCAAGAAATGTATTTCAGGTTTTTGCAATCAAGCAATACACCTTATTTTATGTGGTCCAGGAAAGAACCTTACACTTCAGGAAAATGGGAATATGCAGTGACTGCCTGATAAATGTTAATTGATCTAAATAATTCACCTCAGTCGTGTCTGCTTTATCTGTCAGTTTGGTCAGCATTTATTTTTCTTGTTTGCAGTCAAACAGGAGAGGAATATTATAGATGGAAACATTTCTGTCCACTTAAAACTACATGAAACTAAATCAGTATTATAGTGGCAATTGAAGCAGACATTTCTAATTAGCAGCAGCTTAAACACACAACAATGGTCTGTAATGAAATAAATAGATCACCATTGTCTCTAGCACTAGGGAAAGTGTTGTAGGACACCAGAAGCCTAGTAGCTCATGCATCTTCCTGGAGCCTGCCTCCCATGACCATGTTCAGAGTGTTCACAGGTTCAGTTCCCTTCCTAAACCAATTTTTCATGCGTAACACTTGAATTTTTTTGAAGCAGAAGGTTGTATATTCTTATCTACTAGGTATAAGTGTTGTTCTGACGTGGTGAGAGCTGCACAGATAATACCCTCTTTTTGGGTCACTAGGAACAGGAAAAGATCAGGTCCCAGGTCTTGGAGCAGAGCCCAGAACTACATATGTTTATCTCCTCGAAGCCAGATGAAGTTTAGACCTGTAACAAACATTGGGTCCCACAATACCTCCATGAGTATCCCCAAATATCTCTTATCTAGTTCCTTGAGTCTGGTCATCTTCTGGTGGCAGATCTAATAACACTTGTGTTGAGTTGTAGCAGGCAAGGATTTGGCTTCTCTGGAAAGCAAGAGGAAATTAAAGTGCTTTCATTTATGTGTTAGTAGGTTAAGAAAATAGTTTTTGGATCATTCGTTTCATGTGTGCCTCTATCTCATTTCTCAGACAGACAAGGTACTGCTGTTCTCTTAGCCTTTGTTATGGGACAAAAGTTATAAAAGGCGGGAATTTGTAAAGGAAAAAAAATTCCAAGGGAGAGTTCCACGCTGTCCTGCAGATCTCAAACCTACACAGGATTGTAGAGAGGCCAAGAGCTGGGCAGGGCTTGGGAAAATTAGACAGTGCCTGTCCTTTCCTAGGTAACTGTACTGGGTCTGACAGAGCTGATCCTTCCAAATACACTTTGAGGGGCTCCCCAGTTTTGGATGTGGTCTTGCATTTTCTTCCCAGACACAGAGCCATAGTTCTGCTTACCTGCATCCCAGTGGAGCCCTCCAGAAAACCCTGGCACTGCGGTGGCTGACCTCCAACCATCTGCTGGTAACAGCATGAGCCTTCTGGCTGCCTTGCTGTGGGAAGCACACAGTGACATTCCTGCAAGAGGGACTTCTGCTGAGCAATCACCCTGCAGAAGGATGAATTTACCGGCTATGTCTTAAAAACTTCCACTCTAGTGCTGAAGGTAACGGGAATATACATTCCTGCTGGCCTGCTTGCTGCTGATTTGACATTGTGCCACGTGGGGGAGGTGTTGGAAATAGGCAAATACTACAGAATTAAAAAAAAAATGAAATCACTCTGAGTTGAAAGGGAGGAGAGCCAGGAAAGGAAATACCTCAGGCAGAGAATTACTGCTTCTGTATCAAAGCCAGCAGCTCCTTACTTTAATATTTAACACCCAGGAGAGCTGAGGGGGAGGATGCTGAGAATGGGTGAAATTTTTCAAAGGAACCCAATTTCTAGTGATTTTCCTTGGGTACATTTTTCTAGTGAATATTCAGTTTGATTAGAAATGTGACTTTTGGTCATCAGAAGCACATTTACACGTTCAACTGCAAATTGCCAGTTTCAGCTGGAAAGCAAAGTGTGGAGAGCAGCTGGAAGGAGAGGTGACATCAACCCCTACCACCAAAATCCTGCACTAATTGCCACTGCCTTTCTCACTAGAAGTCAACGTAAAGTGTTTAACTCTGCATCAAAGGGAATGTTCAAGGGGTGAGGAGAAGGCACAAGGAACGGGCAGCTTTTTGCTGTATTTAGCTACCTAAAGGAGGGATACTGAGAAGATGTCTGCAACAAAGGACAGTGAAATGGGCAAAGCTGCATCAGGGGAAATTCATTTTGGACATAAGAAAAAACATTTTTGTCATGAGAGCACTGAAGCACTAGAAGAGAAGCCCAGAGAGGGTGAGCAGTCTGCATCTTCAGAGATAATCAAAACTCAGTGGAGCAAGGCCCTGAACAACTAGAGATGACCTTGAACCTAGACCTGCTTTGATCAGGGCACTGAGCTACAGACCTCCAGAGGTCCCTGACAACCCAAATTATTCTCCAGTTCTCTGAAGTTGAGATTGAATAAAATGAGGAAAATAGCTCCCCATTTCCCCCTCATTCCTCTCCCTTCAGCACAGCTGGAGGCTGGCATTCATGTGCTTTACCACGCTTTTTGCCTTTCATACTTCTGGCCCATACAGGGTCCTAAAATCCACTTCAGCTGCTTTGCTTAATGATTTAAGTTGGCTTGAAGTTATTTTAGTCCCCAGTGATGCTGTCTGCATCAGCGACAGTGAAATCAATTGCCCTGCAACAAGAGGCACTCTTACTGCACTGCCAGCATTTGTGGGGATGCCTTTGATGCTACAGGGACAGAGAAACAAGTAAGACAAGGGCCGTGCAATGTACAAGGTAGGTCTATGAGCTCACTGAGGGAAAGACAACAGGAAGGAGTTACTTGGAGGGCTGTAGCTGGTTGTCAAAGGGACATGATGTGTGCACAGGGATCTGTTCCCTCTCACTGCTCCCTTATCTCGTTGGAAGGAATGGTATATCCTGAGATTGCAAGACTGGATCCAGGTTATAGGAGGCCAATTATGTTATCCAAACCAGTACTGTGACAGTTCACCTGTGTGAGGTAAGGAGCTACATCCAGATCTTCTCATAAAGGAGCAATATTGTTAATTTCTTTTTTCTTTTGCCTATTTACAAGTGGTGTGCAGGAATCCAAGAGTCACGCTTTAGTTTTGGGGCATGGAGATGTTGGGTCTTTGCTTGCTGCTAAACCCTCAGAAATTTTGGAGTTCTTAAGAGTGGAGGACCCTTTTGGAGTTTTAAAAAGTAGAGAACTCATTTGGAGTCCTTGAGCAGGGCTTGAACTCTGCACCAGAGGGGGGAAAGTGAAATGGTCCATTGCAACTGGTGATAACAGGGCAAATGCAGTAATAGTGTTTGTCACATGTTTGGATACTGTGGGGCTTCATCCTACCCACTGACTCCAGTGGGAAAACCCACAGACCAGCTTTGCTTGGCCTGAGATCACCTCCCATCCCTCTTAGTACCTGGAGAGTTAGGAAAGAGCCAGGACACAGAGTTAAACAAAACACTTGCTGGCATGTGTGCCTTTTTCTGTGCTGGCAAAAGCCCTGTTTGAGTAGATCCAGAAGGCTTTTGTCCCAAATATTTACAATACGATGCTAAAAGGAACTGTCGGATGTGACCTGGGGGCCTTCTCTCCACCTCTTTGCCTGAGGGAGATCCAAAACAATGCAAGGGAGCTGGAGTTCCTGCCAGGCTGGTCTCTGCCTGGGGAAGGGATGAAAGAAAAAGAACAACAGGCAGCAGATGTCCCTGATATTATTTAATACAGCCAGCTGAGGCAGGAGGAGAAGAACCTGTAGGGAATGGACCAGCTGAAGGTTCTGGAAAGGACTGGAACATGGAGCGGTCAGACCCTTAACCATGTGCTGGGTTGCTGCAGCCAACTCAAAGCCTGACTTGCTGTGGGTCACCACATCTGCTTTGACTTCACTGCAACCAGTGAGAAAAGGGGGATAGCTGGTCTTTTGTCATTTATTGGAGGAGGGTACGTTTCCTCTGGAGTCTTTGAGTCCTCTGGTGAATCACAGAAAAAGCTTTATTCCTGCCCAGCACTTCTCTTCTGTGCTTTCAAAAGAAACGGTGCAAAAACGTTCTTTCTTTTATTTGTAGAGTCTGTCCCAGTACGACTTCATTGGTGTCTCTCCTCTTAAATTCAGAGACTTTTTCTTGGCTTAAAGGTAGCTCATAATTGACTTACAGCTGCCTCTCCACAGGATATTGCTGTATCATATTCCCTTTTATGTTGCTGCATCGTGGAAATATTCCTATGGATTTTGGGAAAAGGAGAGTGGGAAAGCAATCTACCTCTGTTTGGTCCTAAGTCTTCTGTTGCTTGCTCTGAGGATCACAGGGGGTCTTTGTCCTGATAGGAACTATCATTAATAAGAGCTACCTGGTGATGACAGGCATCACAGTCCATGTAGGGACCTTAGCTTTGGTCTAGATGATTATTATTCCTGAAATTTTCTTGAAAGGTCACTCTTCCTTTTGCAAATAGTGGTTGTGTCTCCTTGTCTGTTTCTGGAGAATAGTGAGAGAAAGATCTTTGCATTTGGTCCTGGCTGTATTCTCATCCCAACCCATGATGTTATGACAACCAGTCTTGGTTGCCTTGAGTGCCCATGCAGAAAGGTATGTCTGCACCTTCTTGTGGCTTGCATCTCTCTGAGGACTTGCTGATCACTGAACAGTGAAGGAGAACACAGCTCCAAGGCTCCAAACTCATACTGTTAAAGCAAGAAGCGTGCTAACAAATCCTGAGGAGTGGGAAGCTGATGCTAACCATACTAGCTACAGCTACAAGGGTTGACCATCTTCACTCATCAGGTCAAAACTGATCTCTTAGGGATGGTCAGGAAGGCCGTTTCCCCCGTGGAACTGGATTATACAAGCAGGTGTGTGAGGCAGGTTTTATGATGTAGCACAATAACAGCTGGAGGCCCCAGTACTGCTAAGGTTTCTTGGCTTGGCCCAAGATTGTACATTATCTTTGGAACTGCCAGCACTGCACAGTCTGGTTCAAACTAGATAAGAACAGCTGCCTTTTTCTGCTGCCCTTCAAGGCTGATATATCAAAACTGGCCCCTGGTGTAACTCTGCTGGAGCTCAACACTCTCTACCTCCACAGAGAATTTGGTCTGGTGTGTTGTGAAGTGTCAGAGTTTGAATCCCCACTGCCACAGCTGCTGATGGTGGAGCTGGTGGAGGACATGCCTTCATCATTCTTCGCATGATCCTGCTTCTCCTCTGCAACTTCAGCAACTGAAGCAGCTTCCACCTGGCTATAAAAGGCTTTTTTCTTACAGCCATCAATGCACAGATGGAGATTTGCTGGGGTATAAGTGCACATGGACCCCATGGCTATGGCTGTATCATGTTGCTTGAGCTTCTCCAGACTGGTAGTGATGCTTATATGGAGCTGCTCCTTTGAACATCTCTATTGTACCTCTTTCTTCTAATATACTTTTGGCATGGAAGTCTGGCCTGATAAATGCTCGTGACAGGAATCTAAACAGAAAGGAAGATGCTGAAGCATCCTTGTACAGGAAAGCCTTTTCCTCCTGTGATCATAAGCAGGAAGACTGGTGATCTGGGGAAGCAGTCTCCATGCGACAACCAGTTGAGTGTGACATGTACTCCACAGGGCCCTGTGGAATATTTCTGGCCAGCATCTCTTGATGGTCCAGCACTGGCCAAGTCCTCCAAGCCATTTCTGAGTGGGAACAAAGAGTGCTCCAGCATTTCACAAAAAAGCACGGATGTCCCAGAGCTGACACATGAGGTGACAGTGAGTACTGCCAGGCTGTGATATGAGTAACCCTGTGTGTGACATGGCCAACATTATGATGCTCTCACCTGAGCGCACTGATTCAGCTTTGCACTGAATGGCAGAGCTACGGAGAAGCTTCACACCAGCAAATCCCAGTGGAACAGGGTGGGCAATTTCTAAGTAGCTGGAATTCTTTGAGGTTTCCGGTCAAAGCGTCATGACTGTTCCCTAGGAGGCTGGAGAAGCAAAGGGTATCACCATTACACAGTAGTATAATTTAAAGCCATAACTCCTGGGACTGTATCTGAATGGTCAGGCAGGGGCTGCTGAAGAGCCGTGATATGAGACGAGCTGACCCAGGGAGCAGCTCAGCGGGGAGGCACGTGGCTCTGGGCCTGGCAGGGTGGGTGAGTGCTTGGGAAGCTGTAGTTTTATCTCCTCCAAGATGCCTTGGCTGCGTGTACAGGACGTGGCGTGCAGCCAGAGCTGGAGACGGCGCTGCCCTAGGGGCAGCAGGGCTGTGGGGGCTGAGCAGAGGCTTTGGCTTCTGCTGCAGAACACGGCTGGGCTGGGCTGGCTGCTGGGGGCTGCAGGAAATGCATGTGCCTCCAGTCTGGGGGGAGACCTCTAGGGCTGAGAGCAGCCAGGGAAGGTGGGTGCATCGGCTACATTTCGACTTCTGAAAGGCACAAGTCCTGTGCATGGGCTCCCACGGCAGCACAAGGCTGTCTGTGCTGTTACGTGGCCCTGCTGGCATTTCCCAGGTGATTCCCAGGCACAATTTGGGGGTTTCTGCAGGCTGGAGACATCCCCAGCACACGTCAGTGGTGTACCTTCCTTTTTGAAGGACAAGAATGTCCCAGAGGGGTAGATGCAAACTCTTCTGCTGCTCCCTATGTCCTCAGAGCTGAAAAAGAAGCTCGTGCCCACCCTGTTGGCTGGTGCACCCAGGATGGTGCCAGGGTGCAGAATGGAGTTTGACAGCCAGAGGACTCCTGGATATCCATTGTGTGCTTGAGTCATTCCACATACTGGCCTCCTAGAGATTCCTCTACTTGTTTATAGTCACCTCTGAACTCTCCTTCAACTTCTGTCAGGTTAACATATGCACTTCCCAGCCCTGCAGATGCTCAGGAAAACTCAGGCTAGGTGGGATCTGCATGGAAATATAGCAGCTGAACCCTCTGCATCACTACTCTGCTCTGCTGCAACGTGGGGCTTTATTCAAGCACTTCTGGCTTATCCTGATTTAAATATCCTGACAGTGGTGTGGCCCCGTGGCTCTGGAGAACAGCCACCGTTTGAACAGCACTTTGCTAAAACACAAGCTGCGAAACTTCCCAGTGCCACTGGGGTTGCTTGAGAAAAAGCAGTGAAAAACTGCTGCTGGCTACTGTATTACAGCCCAGCAGAGCTGCAGGCAGGCTGGCTCCTCGGTGTTACCGCAGAGCTAAAACTGATGAATAATAGGACTAGCAAAATAAAAGAAGGCTCTTCCTTGCACTGCCTGGGGAACAGGAAATTCTGCACGGCGAGCGCGTGGAGGTGAACAAAGCGTTAAAGCCTGGCAGAGCAGCTGCTGCTGACCTTCTGGTCCCAGCACCGCTAAACAAAGCTCCTGTTACAGCTGAACTTTAGTACCAACTTCTGCTGCTCCAGGGATCCTCTCAAAAGTACACACTGAGCTGCACTCAGCGTGGGCTGGCTCTGGGTATGGCAGAGAAGGAGGACTGTAGGGTGGTGATGCCCACTGAGCCCACCGTGTCCCCTCCCCAGGCTCTCCCAAAAACCACCCTCTGTTGTAATCAGTAGCTGAGGACCCCTGAACCTGCAGGGTGCTGCCAGATCAGGGTTTTCAGTAGCCACTGGTTGATATGCCCACCATAATTTTTTAAATTTTCAAACAGAGTTTTGGCCTATACAACATCCTTCAGCACTGAGTTCTGTGGATGGATTATGGGACTAGGGTAAACAGGTTTGTGTCTAAAAAGTGCTTAACTGCAAAATTTTTGAGTGTTCCTAGATCCTCTGGCATGGGAAATAATGAACAACTGTTTAATATTAATATTTCCTTTGTTATTCATGATTTTGCAACCTCTAATATCATATCCTCAAAGAATTCTTTCCTTTCAGGGAAGAATTCAAAACCATTCAGTGCCTTCTTGCATGGGAAACTTCCATAAACTAAACTTAATGCTGCACATCCTGGTTGTCCTCCTGATTTCCTTCCACAGGAAGTAGAATTTGAAGCACTTCTCAGCAGAGGTTTTACAGGTATGGTCCAGCTCTTAGTGGGTCATAAAGATGTGAGAAACATTTTCAACTAGTGGCACTTCTCATTCTCTATTGGAGATGATGTTGGAATTACGCACCACTAGAAAAAATGCACTTATTTCTGTGTGAGACTTGATAAGGAGGATGAGGCAGACTGGACATAACACATCTGGAGTCTCCTTGTGCCCTAAGACTGTGAGGAGGAAAAGAACTTGTCCTGTGAAATAATAAATAAGATTCATCAGACTGAGATGGGTGTGTGGACTGGTTGTGGCGTAGAATAAAGAAACAGGGCAAAAAATAACAGCTTTGGGTCAAAATAGTAATAAACATCTTGATGCCTTCTGCATGTGGCTGAGTTCAGTTTTTGGTGCCCAGTTTTGATATTTTGAGCTTGAAATTTGCCCATATCCAGCTCAGTGCTTTTTATGCACATAGCTCACAGTGGGGTCAGCCCCAGAGCTCTCCACCGTGTACTTTGTGCTGCTCAGGCCAAAAGCTCTTCTATGCTTGTCCTTATTGTTCCCACACTGTTGCCATTACACTGACAGGAAGGTGTGTTTGAGGCCAACGTTAAGATTGGGTTATTATTGCAAATACTTTTTCTTAGGCACCGGGAAACCAGGGAGCCTGGAAGGAAAGGAACCTTACTTCTGGGAGACTCTTTGGACTTTTTAATTCTCAGCCCAGTGGTAAGAAGATCTCAAAGTGGTTGAGGTCTCAAGTGCATGGCATGATGAATCTTCAGAATAAGAGTGTACAAATAGCTATATTGGATCATTCTGGACATGGAACTCCTTGTTTTGGCATTTTTGGTACCTTTCAGAAACATATGAGAAACAGGGGATGCTTACACTGCTTCTCCTACTAAGAGTTCCTCTGAGTTTTTAGCAAGCAGTGTTTGTGGACTTACCCCTTCTGAACAGGACAACCCCTGGGTCCCCTCAGTATTCAGCAGGAGGGGCAGTAAACAGTCATTACCATACCATACATTTGTAAAAACCTGTGTGTTTTGGCTTCACCCAGACCACCTTCTGTGGAAACTGGTTTCATCAGAGAGCCTCTGCAATGTTTATTGCTTTGGGTGACTTCACCTTTCAGATGAAGTCCAAACCTAGCTCCATACTGATGTGTTCCCCAAGATGGCCTTGACACAGAGCATGAGCACAGCTTGGAAATCACTTTGCTTTCACCACAGGTGAGAGATGCAGCTTCCACTTTGCTGGAAGAATTTGTGGTTGGGGCCATGAATTCTCATGCAAGGAGATGAGTGCCTTGCAGAGGAGGACCCTTTGGGAACCTGGAGGCTGTGGAGCAGCTCCTTCCACTGCCAGGACCCCCACAAACCTCCTCTCCCATCAGGATGCAAGGCAGTGCAGTGTAACACTGCCAGAACTCCTGGCTGAGTCACATCATCCGCAGGGCTTTGCCCCAGTTCCTGGGATTTCATGAAACCTCACCTTCCACTTTGAAAAGCTGTGAACCTGACGGTTGCTGGGGAAAACTTGAGAGTGTGATGCAGGCATAATTGGAAAGCTTAAAGCCTCAAAATTTACACTAAAAGCTGTCACTTCTTGGTTTCAGAAACCTGCTATGGGAGGGTGTGGGAGGAGGCAGGCAGCAGCACTGATGCTTTTAGCAGGAGCGCTGCCAGCATTAATATTAATGGAGCCACCACTACATGTAGTCCAGGACTACATTCACATTTGCCCTGTGACAGAGCTCATCCCTGAGAAGGGTCTCCTGTAGTGCTGCAGAAGTGATGTGTGAGACAACTCTGTCCCAAGCAGCTCCTGATCCAAGTGCAAGGGCTCTTGCAGCACCTGATCCTTCTCCACAACCAGCTGAGCCCTGTTCCTCATGCTGCAGGTCCCCAACCTCTGCCTTTACCCACTTGGATTATTAAAGCTCATGAATATGGGGGTCTTACTTGTATGTCTGGGCTGCAATTAGCTCAGCACCTCCCTGAGACTTTGGGGGCCCCGTGGGGGTGGGGGTGGTATCCACTCCCATTCCTTCATGGAAATCATTGTGTTTGGAGAAAGGACACTGTAAGCAGAGGCAGAGCAGACACTTAGAGGTGCCTGGAGCATACTGGGTCTTTTCTTTGTGGGTGCCTGTCAAGAGAAATCCTTCCAGCTGTCTGGGATTTCTTACCCCCCCTGCTAGATCTCTGTGGAACTGGTGACAGACTGGTATGCTGGGCTCACATGTACCTGGGATACAGTGGGAGCCATTCGGGCACGTTCAGAGCTCCTGTACATCCTCCCAGGTCAGGAGGATTTGCAGGCTCAGTTGCACCAGTGCCAGTATTCCTCAGGAGCTGAAATCATGGCATCAGCGGCAATGGTGGCCAAGTTTCCAATCTGGTCAATGCTGCAGAAAGCTGCCAGGACTGCGTCCTTACCCAGGTCCTCTGGGAACATGCCTGGGGACTGGCTCATCCTTATTTCACACCACCCACGGGCCACCCACGTGCTCTGGCAGCAGTCTGTGTGCAGTGGTATGAACCAAAGCCTGGGGTCTACCAGCCTAGAGATTTTTCCCTGTAAATCTGGCATGAGGAGCACTTGCCAGCTTCCCAGGGCCTTCGTTGCAAATTGAAAAATGATTTTGGAGGCTGCCAGGCAGCTGCTCAGTGTGTCCCTGTGGTGCTCTGTCCTAAGCACCAGATTTTTTTAATTTTTTTTTTATTTTTTTTTTTTTATATATCCTAAACCAACAGTCTGGTGCACTGTGCAGTGCAGCCTGGACTAAAAGAGAAGAAAACATATCCAAAAGTCAAATTTCCAACCTTCCCAGTTGCATTGGACACCATGAATTACCAGTAGATGCACGACTAGCAGGAGAGAGGATGGGGAGAGCAGAGGTCCATTAGAGATTCCCTACCCCCAGCATATGGCTAATTAAAATTTCTAATTAAGGCACTGTGGGGGTGAAGAAAGGAAGCTCTTGGTCGAAAGTCCCCCTCCTTTTTCTGTATTTCCTTCGATAGCTTTATAAATTTCCCCCCTAAATTAACTAATTAATATCACCTAATCAGTTAATAGAATTAGCTAATTAGATTGCTTAATGGAATTTCGGAAGAGAAGATTTAGAAGCTCTTAAGGAGACTTTAATCACTTTTTATCTGGGAAGCGGGGCACCAGTGTCTGCATTCATTCAGCAACTTAGAGTGATCGCCCTTATCAGCAAAACATTTCTGAAAATCACTAATTTGCCTTCATCCTGCTCCAGAGTCGGAGCTGTAGTCACCCAGGATTGAAAGGTCAGGCTGAGCCTGGCTGTCTTGCCCCTCCAAGATGCTGCTGGCTGCACTTGATTGCATTGAAAATCCACTGCTCTGAAGTGCTCGGCTCAGTGTTTAATAGAATCAGCAGTGGGGCAGAGCACTGTAAAGGTAACCGAGCTCCCTGCAGGATCTGGAGTGGTTTGTTAGCCCGTGGCGTTTTCCAGGCTTGTTTGCTGATGCTGTGCTTAAGTGTCGGTGAGGGATAGCAAATCACTACCCCAGTGGTTGTGTTTGAGGTCAAAGTTTTCTCCACAGCTGTGTTCGAACACACACACACACAGAAACACAGGCACAATCATAGACACACACACACAAACACACACTGCCTTCTCCTCCCCACACTGAGGCCACAGTGAGGGAGAAATATGTATGCTGGGAAAAACAATGTTGAGCAAAGCTTGTGCCCCACCACTTATGCTGTGGGCATGGACGTTTTGCCACCACCCTCAAAGATAAGGGTTTCCAAGGAGCACAGGGCAGCTCTAGCAAGTACTCATTTGTTTAATGCTGGCCAACCAAGAGGGGTGAGAGTGGGGCTGTGTTTGCAATGATGTCCAGCTACAGATAGTCTGGTAGTACTGGGACATCCAGGTTGCCCAGAGAAGTTGTGAACTCCCCATCCCTAGAAGTGTTCAAGGCTAGGTTGGATGGGCTTTGAGCAACCTGATCCAGTGGAAGGTGTCCCTGCCCATGGCAGAGGGATTGAAATTAAATGAATTCTAAGTTCCCTTCCAGCCCAAACTGTTTTATGGTTCTATGATCCAGAGCTATTCTGGCTTTGGGCACTGGCCCATGGTACTTCTCAGCAGTGCAAAGACTGGAGGGTTTGTTCCTGTTTTTGGAGACACCATGTGAGAAAGAGAGGTCTGTGATCCAAATTCACAGCATGATGAACTGATAAGTGAGCTGGTCTGGGAGGTCCCATTCTGTTCATGCTTCCACACTAAGGGATAGATCCTGAGTGACCTGCATTGCTCTTTGGGCTTGCTGGAGTTGGGTTGATGTCTCCCAGCCCACCTGGCTAGGTGCAGTGTTGGGAAGGGAGGCAGGGATCTGATGTGTATGCATGGCTTTGAAACGACTTCCAGTCTCTGTGCAGCTTCCAGCCCTGACGATATCTAGTTTGTTATCAGTGGTATCATTATTCAGCCACAGGTGAATAATGGGATGCACAGTCCTGGTTTGTTCTGGAAGCCCAGTCTGTCTCAGACAGAAGTTCAACCTGGCCGTATGAGAGACCTTCAGCTGTGTCCCCACTTTGGACAAACTCTGTCCACCCTGCAGCCAAAGGCAGATTGACACAGCCTGAGCAGGAAACTCTGAAGGCAGTTTATTCCATCCTTGTGTTTTGATGACCTGATATGGGCACAGGACTCAACAGCTGTGCTGTTTCTGCAGTTATTGTTATATTGACTGTGTGATCTCCTGTTCTCACCCTGAGCACAGTGTGGAGTGGGAGGAGAACCCCATGTCAGCTCTCACGGTGGAGGTAACACTCTGCCTCTCTGTCAACTGTGCCCACATGATTTAATTAAACAATTATGCAGTGTTACTTAGACTCTTCACACAATGTTGTGCTATAGGAGCCCCTAAGACGTTGCCATTTTTTATTCTCCCCTCTAATCTCCTGTCATGAGACCCCACGTGCAGTGCTCCCTCCAGCTCTGGGGTCCCCATGTAAGAATGACACAGACCTGCTCAAGCACATCCAGAAGAAGCCACAAAGATGCTCAGAGGGCTGGAGCACCTCTGCTATGGAGACAGTCTGAGAGAGCTGGGGTTGTTCATCCTAGAGAAGGATCCAGGAAGACCTTAGAGCCCCTTCCAGTGCCTAAAGGGGCTCCAAGAGAGGTGGAGAGGGACTTTGGACAAGGTATGTAGTGATAGGGCAAGGGGTAAAGGTTTAAAACTGAGAGGGGACAGATTACTTTAGATATTAGGAAAAATTTTTTACTCAGAGGGTGATGAACCACTGGAGGAGGCTGCCCAGTGAAATTGTGGATGCTCCATCCCTGGGAGTGTTCAAGGTCAGCTTGGAAGGGGCATGGAGCAACCTGGGCTAGTGGAAGGTATCCCTGGAAATGGCAGGGGGTTTTGGAATGAGATGATTTTTAAAGTCCCTTCCAACTTAAAACACTCTATGACTTTTCAGTGGTTATCCAGGTGGGCTCCTTCTCCAAAGTTGTAGCAATTTAGTCAGTAGGTAGCACTGCTGCCCAGCTGCAGCTCTCATGGCGACAAAGTGGAGCTGCCAGGTATGAACTGGATGTGTGCAAACTCAGCTTCAGAATGATGGTGGGGTCCTGGAGAGACACCAGTCTCTGCATGAGAGAAAAATGGAATGACACTGTACCAGGACAGTGGGCAGCCCTCAGATTTCCAGTCTTGTTTTCCTTCTGCATTGGAGTGAAAGCAAGGCTTCCAAAATGTTTCCCTGTGACACGTGATGCTTTCTTAAGCTGAAAATTCTCAGTTCTCTGTCCTGCCTGAATGTTCAGAGCACAGTTTTATCTGTGACTGCTGCAGAACAGAACTCAAACCACAAGTCCAGCAAGTCTGAAGATCTCAAGCTGTCAAGGTGTAGCTCAGTAGGTCAGCAGCAAGGAGGGAGCTTTTCTAGACCTTGGTTCAGGTTCCTGCTGTGTTTTGTTGTCAGGAAGAGCATGTTTGTATGTGCTGGCTGGGCAGGACCAGTGTCTTTTGCCTCCCAGCTGAGCTAACAAAGGCACCTGAGTCTTTCTCCTTAGTCCCTCCAGCACCAACACAATTGTTTCAATGAAGTTCTCATCAAAACCAAGCCCTCTGAAAGATTGCACGGTGCTGGAAGTTAAATCACATATGCAACACCATGTTCTCTCAATAAAGAAATCTAGGCAATTTCCCAGGGAATTTTTCCCCATTACTTGTGGATTTCCTGTGAACAAGCTGAGACCTCCAGATTTCCTCAACAACTGTGGTTTTTTCTGCTATTGACCTTTGCAAGCCATCCCAGCCCAGGGATCACCTTCAATCCAGGCCATGCAGTTATTTTTCTGGAGAGGGAATGTGCTGTGCCATGCAGTTGGTCTCCTCTAGGGGAGAAGCAGGACTAGAAGGAGCCATTTACAGGTGAGGAGGCACCTCCTGAGCCTGGCTTCAAAACCTTGCAATTTTACATCAAGTGAATAAACAATTAGAAGGATCTTGCAAAGAGATTCATGGTGCTCCAACATAGACACCTGCATTTGATATTAATGCTGTTCTTTATGGAGACAATCAAGCATTTTAAGTACAGTGACTTGCCTCTTCCTTGGAAGACACAAAGTGAAGTCAGAGATGGTAACCTTGTAATGATCCTTTGGACTGCAGCAAAGAGATGCTGGAGAGATCAAAATGTCAGGGTGCTTGATTTTTGAGCATTTAGTTGCTCACAAGCTTTACTTGACAACACTGAGGAAAACACTATCCAAGACTGTGGTCCCCAAGACCTGGGGATTAGAACAACCCAGGAGCAAGGAACAAAACTTTCTTAGCACTAGTGTTGACGTGAAGATCTACGGCCAGTTCCTGGTGAAAGCAATGATTTCCCTGACATGGAAACAGTGTGATAGTCAAACACTATTTATCCCCCTGGATGCCTGGTGTTGTGTTTCCTGGCAGGCAGAGAGGCTCAGGTTTGTCCCTGGGCACTTGCAGCAGGAGCTGCTCCATGTACAGGTGCCTCTTCTGGCAGCTGCCTTGGTAACAGTGGGATGATGAGGAACATATGGCACCAAAGCAGCATCACTGCTCCAGTAACATCTCTTAACCCTTTGGAGGGCACCTTCTTCCCAGCTGAGTAGCAGGACAGGTTTAAATGTCTGGATTGGGGCCAACCAGGGCAGCATCTCAGCTTTGATTGTGGTTCCCTGCAGATGCTCAGGGAAGGGAGGAGACATAAATGAAATCTGAAGTGGCTCTTTCACCTCCCTATCAGCCCAGTGACTGGCAATAGGCACATTAGTACCTTCCTTATCCACGAAGTTGTGTCTACAGCTTTGTATTTCAGGTCTCTTGATGGACTTGGAAGAATGTGTCTACTTCCTGAAATTTGTCCAGCCTTATGCAGCAGCTCATGCCCTCTGGCATATGAGTTCATGAAAACAAAAGGAATATCATTCCTTCTACTCTCCATGGAGACTTCTTAGCCTGCTAGGTGGATTTTTGTTGTACTCTCTTGGAAATTGCAAAATTTTCTTCACTAAGAGTACCAAAATCCTGCAGGGAAATTAAACTCAAACAGCAAAACTGGCCAAAAATGCTTAAAGACTGCTGGATTAGCCCATCTACATGAACAAAGTGGAAAAAAGCACAGGGAAAAAAGTACTGAAAAATAGAAAAAATAAATACAGTGTTTTCCATTGAACACTTAAAGGCTGTAGCAATATGCTGTCTGGAGTTTTTCTGAGGCAATGTCTTTAGCTACAGTAATCCCTGAAGGATTTTTTGGGGCCAACTTGCCTGATTCCTTTCTGAGCCCTTGTGCCTCTCTAGCACCCACAGCATCCTGCAGCAAGGAGCTCCACAGCTCAACTGCGCGTGGGTTACTGAACCACATCCTTGTGTTTGCTTAAGACATCTGCCTGTTAGTTTTGCTTGTTGGTCTCTAATTCCTGTACTGGTGGAGACCACGGACACCTGGTCCTTGTTTATCTTCTTTGAGTCACCCATAAGCTTTTAGGCATCACATCCCTACTCTTTCCCCCAACGACTTTCAAAGACAGACAAGTCTCAACTTATTGGATCTTTCCACAGTGTTTTATACAAGGGATGTTCTATAACTCTGCTTTGTTTGTGCATTCCAGATGTTTCATATTCAGCAAAATATTTGTGATAGCAAATTTCATGTAAGCTTCTGAAAAACATAGCAGGATGTGATCATTCTGGAGAGATGAACAATCATGAGGGTGCAGAGGTACAGTGAATGCAGTGGGAGTGTGGATAGAGATTTTAATTAAAATTCTAATATCTAAATAATATCTCCTATTTGTACATGTTTGCTAGAAAGGAAAAGGAAAAAAAAAAGAATTTCTATTTTATTTAAAACTTCCTTGAATACCCCAAGCAGGGTCTGGTTTGTTGCTAAAGTCTTGCTCAGGGATTGTATTTTGATCCAGAATAAAATAGTTAACATTGGAAAGCTAAAACATCCCTCTCCTGGACATTCCTCCAGTGTGTCCACTTTCACAGACTCTGACTCCTGCACTCCTTGAACATGGGAACATTTTCTGGTTTCCAAAACTGCAGGCTTATATTAACTTTCCCCTACTCAGGTCACTAGCAAAGCTGTGTAAACAAATGACCTGTAGCCATAATCTTCTTCAGTTCCCCCTATTGATTTCACTCTGCTGTTTGCCTGCCAGATATTAGCAAAGCTTCCTTCAGAACTGGGGAAACTTTTGAATGCTTCTTAGCCAGGGTGAGTCAGGGCAGACTGAAAACAGCTTGTTAGTATGTTATGATCATTGGCTGGGGATGAGGAAGTGTACTGGTTTGGGCTGGGAGAGAGTTAAATTTTGCAGTCGTGTTTTGGCTTTGTGTTGAGAATGGTGCTGATAACTCACCAGTGTTTTCATTATTGCTGAGCAGGGCTCTCACAGCCCCGAGGCCTTTTCTGCTCCTCCACTGCCCCACTGGGGGTGCACAAGGTGTTGGGAGGGAACTTGGGGAGCACAGCTGACCCCAACTGACCCAAGGGGTATTGCAGATCATATGGTGTCACTTTCAGTATATAACCCTGGGGAAGGAGCAGAAAAGGGGGGACAATCAGAGTTACGGCATTTGTCTCCCCAAATCTCATGATGGAGTCCTGCTTTCCTGGCCTTGGTTGAACAACAGTGGGAAATAGTGAATTAATACCTTATTTTGCTTTTGCTTTACCTGTTAAATTGTCTTTATCTCAGCCCAGGAGTTTCCTCACTTTTACCCTTCTGATTCTCCCCCCCATCCCACTTGGAGGGAGGGAGGGAGGGAGTGGCTGTATGGAGCTGAGCTGCTGGCCAGTGTTAAACTACAACAGGAAGACACCCACATTATATGGCTTATAAAACTCCTTCAAGGAATATCACCCATGATATTTTGATTTTGAAAGTGTACATTTTGCAGCATCAAGGCATCATCAATGAGGTGGACCAGTTCCCTGCTGCATTTTGAAAGCCATTAATGCCATGACTCCAATGAGCGGAGCTATTTTGAGGTGGTTTTCCCAGAGACTGGTCTTGCTCCACCATTGCTCCACCACTGTTTAAGGTTTTGTATATGTCATTTTGCAGTGATATAGAACATATAGGGGTGAGGAACGTTTTATGGCGTTACAGATGACACAGAAATTTGCAGGCTAGAAAATAAAGAGGATATGGCTTACTCATACTGAGAGATATGGATTGTGTACTTAACTGGTCATGGTTCAGCAGGATGCTTTTAGTCCAGCTAAATTGAAGGGAATCCCTCTGGGATTGAAGAATGCATGGCTGTGCTTATAGAAAAGCAAGCTCTCTGTTTGAAAGCAGTGCCTTGAGAAACGACTTCAGGGTCATCTGTGATAGCCTCTCAAGATGAGCTCTCACCGTAATTCCACAGGGGGAAAAGACCCAAAAAACATGGATAATCTTCAGAGCAGTTAAAAAGATAGGTAATATCAGCTGGGACAGGGAAAATATAATCTTAGGAGAGAGGTGTGCTGAGTCCGGTGGCGTTGGGAGTGCAAGTGTGAAGAAGAGTTCCAAGGGACACCCAGAGATGGATGATCGTACCTGGAAATCAAATGAATTTACCCTCAAAACACACCTCAGCTTCCTAAGGCTGGAGACAACTGACCATTGGGCTGTCTGGAGAGAGATGGTGGACTGGGCTCTCTCCAAACAAGCTGTTGAGCTTTTGCCATAGCTCATCTTTGAGGAGACCTTATTTAAGGATGGAGCTGGAGCAGTGGTGGCCTCCTGGACCAGGTGAGGCTCTGGCAGTGATCCCCTACTTTCCTTCCTTCTTTTCAGGACTGGCAGCTGTTGCTGGACCACAGCAACAAAAGCCTGATGAGCTTCAGGCAGTCCAGAAGTGTCCCAGGAAGGACTCCTGGGTTTCTTAAGGAGAAACCAGAGAATCACAGAATCATTAGGGTTGGAAAAGACCCCTAAATTCATTGAGTCCAGTCCTTACCCCAGCACTGTCATGTTCACCACTAATCCACGTTCTCTAGTGTCACATCCACACAACTTCTGAGCACTTAAAGGGATGGTGATTCCACCGCTTTTCTGGGCAGCCTGTTCCAATTCCTGACCACTCTTTCAGTGAAGAAATCATTCCTAATATCCAATCTATACCTCCCCTCATGGAACTCAAGGCCATTTTTATTGATCATGTCACTTGTTACCTCAAAGACAAGACCAACCCTCACTTGTCTACAGCCTCTTTTCACATGATTGTAGAGAGCAAGAAGGTTCCCCCTGAGCAGCTCCCTCAGCTGCTCCTCATCAGACTTGTCCTCCAGCTCCTTCATCATCTCTGCTGCCCTTCTTTGGACACCCTCCAGCACCTCAATGTGTTTCTTGTAGTGAAGGGCCCAAAAATAAACACAGTACTTGAGGTGCCTCACCAGTGCTGAGCACAGGGGGACAATCAGTGCTCTGGTCCTGCTGGCCACACCATTGCTCTTACAATTGGCCTTCTTGCCCCCTTGGGGCATGTGCTGGCTCATGCTCAGCTGGCTGCTGACCAGCACCTCCAGCTCCTTTTCTGCCAGGCAGCTTTCCAGACACTCTTCCCTAGTTCATGACTTGCTGGACTGTGATGCAGGAGGCCACTTAGATGAGCCAAAGCTCCCTTTACACCAGAGATTCCTGTTCCTCAAGTGTGGGTACGGCGATATGAGTGCTCATGTTCAGATGAGCGTGCAGCTACACATCCCTGGGATGTCCAGGGCAGCACCCTGACTCCTCTGTTCACTCAGCCAGACGGATTTTGTTTTCCCCCTGTTCATTTGCCCTTCAAATTCTTTGAAGCACACAATTTATACAAGAGGGAGCTGGTTGCCTTTTGCTTCCCCCGCAAGACAAAAGGAGAGGCAGAGAGAGAGAGGATTGTATATATAAAGAAAAAGCTCCAGAAGAGCAACCTTACAGCTGACAGCTCAGCCAGGGTCTCCCCCAGGGAAAGCAACGCATTATATTAATTGTGATACACTAAGGAGCCTGGCGCATACATCACTTTCCAAAATGTTTTTAAAAGTTCATTAACTTCCAGTGGAAAGTTGTGGCTGCATCAGTTGCCTTCGAGCCATTTTCGCCGACTCTTGGCCCTGGCTGGGGAATACTTTGTTGATTTAGATGGGCCTATTAGAAAGTGTAAGTCTGCTGGGATATATAAAAGGAAAAGCTTCACTCTCCTGAACATTTCCTTAGTGCAGCACTTTAAAAATTGCACAGGAAGGAGGCTCTGAATGCCTTGCTGCTTCTTAACGGCTGGACTTTCAGCTTGAATGTTTCAACTTGGTTAGTAACCTGTAAATGACACCAATAAAAGGCATCTGAATGGGGAGGGAGGAGAGAAAGGAAAAGACGAGATTCATCCAGCATTTCTGCAGCTTCTGGGAATTTGTTTCTAAACAGCAATAGAAAGACCTGGCACCCAGTGAGGTCCATGCACTGGAAAACTGGATTTGACCCACTTTCCCACGGGAAAGGTTGTGGGGTTTTATTTTTTTGAGGGGTGTGGGAGGTGCACAGGGTGGGGTGGAGGAGGGTGATCTACAATATCAGAGCAGGGAGAATAGTGGGGTGAAATATTATCAGGGTTGTCTGCACTACTTTTTGGAGGTGCTCTCTCAAACCAGCACACCCAGAGCTTCAGATGCGGATGAAACAACTCCTCCCTGAATCTGTGAGTGCTGGGCACTGTGCTGTCCACAGAGGACCTGGGAATGCAGCCACAGGACAGCATTGGCTGAGTGTTGGGGACCTGTCCTCCTGCTCCTGAGCTCCTGCCACCATCCAGGCAGACTTTGCTGATGTTGCTCCCAGGGCTGATGGAGGGGAGATGGAGAAGGTCCTGGGCAATGAGGTGGGGCCTGTCTTAAACAAGTGTCCTTGTGAAAATGTTCACTAAGGTTGACTACAGCTTTCAGTGAGATAAAATTGATCCCTCTGCCTCCCTCAACAAATAATTAAATTTTCTGGTTTTGTTCCTATTTCTTTCATAACATCAACAGCCAAAATTTCCTCAGATACTGTATTTTCCCTTCCTTTTTATTCTCTTTTCCTCCAGTTGAACTCATGCAACATTAGAAAAAGAAGTGGATTAAAAAAACAAAAAGGAGCTATCAAGCTGCAATGTTCCTTTAAAAGCAAGAACAATACCAACTGTTTGCTAAATATATTTAATGCATTTATCCTTTTTTTCTCTTCCTTCTTTTCAGTCAGACCAAATATTGCTCAGTGGCCAAAGAGAAACTGCTGTATCCTTCTGGCTCTGTCATATGCTGTGTGTCATTAAGTCTAATACATATTTATTTAAAATATTAATATAGATGACTGAGCGCTGCCTGGCTGATAGGAGAGTTTTGTGCACATTGGCTTCTGTTTCTCACTGAGCCTCATTCAGGGGCCTTGTTGGAAGGAGAAATATACCGGAGAGTAAAGGTTTGCTTTCTACCCTATAGGAATTTTTTAATTACTGTTTTGACAGAGAACAAGTTTAACTGGCTCTTCAACCACAGACTATAAGGTCATTGCTATCACAGACCATAAAGAAGATACAAAAATGAGGTGATAAAGTATATGGGCTGTGTATGTCTGGTAATTTAACATTATTCTTGTAACCCTGTGAGTCACCTGTGACTAATTTAAAAATGCTGATGCACTTAGATGAAAGCCACAGTAAACCACCTAAATCAGAGTCTGAGAGCAGTAAACACTGGGGGTGGGGATCAGGATGGAGGTGAAGAGTGGATCCAAGCTTTTATCTGAAAAGATGCAGTCAAGATGTGCCCTGCTGCAGATGCTCTTCACCCACTGCATGCCTGTGCTGTGCCCCACTGCTCTCCCATCAGGCCAGGAGCTGAACCAGATCAAATCCAAAGGATTTTGAGTAGGCACTGATTCCCAGGGATGGCAACAAGTTCCAGGGAGTGCAGGTATTGGTCTCCCACTGAATGGGCTGTGAGGGTCACTGGGTACCTCATCGCAGGGCAGCATCTCTTCAGCTGCTTGCTAAAGCTGTTTTATCCCAAATAAAGGGAGGGCAGAGACATGCTGTGCTGTGGCCAAGACACACTGCCTGTGTCGAATTTGGAGTATTGCTCTTTATTACTATTTGGATTTCTTTTCCCCTCTGTCTTTTGCCAGCAGCTGCTTGTTTGTTTTTCAGCAGTTGGTGTCATGGAGCTGCAGGAAGTTTTTTTTTTAAAGGTAAACAATATTTTCAGGCAGGTACCCCAAGCAGAGGGGCATCAGGTTTGGGGTGCTGACTGGGAAGGTGTGCATGCCCCTTTGCCATAGGGACTGAGCTCTGAGCAAGGGTACAGAGTAACTTTGTCCTGGTGAAATCAAAGCAAACCAGCTCAGCCTCCAAAATCCTGTTTGTCCCTGACCCCCAGCTGTCTGTTCAAGCCCTTGCCATGCAGGGACCAGTGCACAGCTCACCCTGGGGTGAGTCGGTTCAGGGAAATGAACCAGTGGGAAACTATTTGTTTGTTTGGGATGTTTTTTGCTGCCTTAACTCTCTGAACCAGCTGCCCACAGAGGGAGTGCAGGTACCTGTAGGGAGGGGATGGGATGCTCAGGCAGGACTGGGGTGGAGAGTGGAATTTCCAGTGATGCCAGACCTGGTGAGTCAAAGATTCAGGAAATGTCCCACACCTGGAGAGACCTCTCCCTTTCCCATCTCCACTACCCCATATGGGAATGTAATGAGACATTTTGTGTGCTGGTGCTGAGCACTTTATTTCCAAGCACAGCAGCACCAGCAGGGCTTTTTTATTGCAATACTTCAGTTATTTTCTACCCACAGAGACAAGATTTCCACCGTAAGAGCAATACAAAGACAAACATTACCCCTATTACCATAATTTTGGATTGTGAATTACTACTGGCCCTGAGGAGTCCAGTTCTGGAGCTCTCTTTGAGAGGGGGAATGAGGTGAATTCCTGATGTGGAAAGCAGGCCAGGAAAGGAGAGCAGATACATAATCACTGGGGCTGGGGACACTTGAAGGAAACAGCGGTGGTCGATAGATATTGATCCCCCTCTTTGATGTGCTCAGCTGCCTCAGGCTGGGGAAGAAAAGCCTTTTGTTCCTCCCGGGAAGGTGCAGGAGGAGGGTTGTGCTCTGTGGCCCCAGGAGCAGATGGGCCAGAGGGTTTTTTGTGTGTTGTGTAGCACAGCAAAGGCTGGTCTCTGGTGGGAAGGAAGGGATGCTCCCATGCTGGGCAGCCCCAAAACGATGTTTTCTGCTGAAGTCTCATCAGCATAACCCAAGGCAGCACTACCCAGCCGCCTGCAGGACTCCACAACCCTACAGGGCACGTGCCACTTGATTTTGGAAACCAAGTCATCTGAGCTGATGGTAATGGGAATCTGCTTGCCCTGCTGGTAAATCTGCTCCAGGCTTCAGCGTTGTTCTGCCTTACCTAGTGCAGGACCCATGGCTGTGGGGGTTTCCTGCAGAAGGCAGTTTGCAAGAAGAGAAAAGCATGATGGACTGCAGGGGGACATAGATGGAGTCCCTCAGAAAGAATGCTGGAGAATAACCCATCAGGGCTATCCAAAATGCCCCTCAGGGCAGGTTGGAGAGGAGTGGATCTCTGCTGGAGGCCAGGTTGATCCTCCTGGTCTCAGGAGACAAGGTGATCACCTGACCGAAACATCTTCCCTTATTCAGTCCTTCCTTGACTCAGCTGTCAGACCGATCCTGCCACCTCTGGACAGGGAATCTGGAAATGCCGGTTTTCCTCCTGGCTCTGACCTGGTCCGTGGTATGATTTGGGTTGAGTCATTCCACCTCTCCCTGCTTCCCTTTCCCCTTCATGCTTTGTCTTGTCAGATGGGTCCATGAATTCTTTGCTGGCAGTGCTGCCTCTTGTGAGTTTGTTCACATGTGGCACAACGAGACCCCAAAACCTGCCATGACCTCTAACCCTCACTGAAATGCAGATAATAATGATGCATTTCAGGCAGTTTTCACAAGAAAGGCCTTGATATTCAACCCTCAAATTTTTTAATTCCATGGGATTGCAATTTCTGCTCCCCAAAATGTTGGAACATTGTCTTCACTATGACACAGAATGAAAAAGGTGACTTAGGAACAAGCCTCACCTGAGTGTCTTACCTGAATAATGAAGTCTGACATATGGCAGCAGGGTCTTGGGGAAAGATTTCAACATTTTTGACATAACTGATAATATTTTCAGCTCAAACCTTAACATTTACAAATGGTGCTTCGAAAGGGAAGGGGAGGAAAAGAAGAAGTATTTGTTTGCTTAGGCTTGGTGAAAAAACAGGAGAATATCATTGAAAGTTTTGGTTTTGAGTCAAAAGTTCTGCTTTGACAGAATCCCATAATTCATGAAGAAAAACCTCTTAGTTACAAGACATCGATTGACTGACTCTGTTCCTCCCAGAATCCCAACAAGACACATAGTGCTGTACTAAAACAGGGAGAGAAACCTGTTCCAAGCAGCTTCCTAACACGCAGACTCTTATCTCTCACTTTTGATTTCTTCACTTTGTAACGTATATTTTGAGAAATTGAGGCAAAGCCTAGGAGCAAAATTGCCCAGTGTGTGACTTTGTGACATATAATCAATTGTCTGCTCACTGACTACGGTCTAGCTGTGTTAATATGTCCGTGAAGTCCTTCAATTTATCAGGCAGGGCAGAAGCATCTCTGAACCCAGAGCTGGCTGGTAATAATAGAAGGGGAGCAAAATAACTGAATATAGCTACTCTTCCCTGAAGTAACTAATCATTCAGTCTATATTCATGGATTAACCTGTGCTGGGTTTTTCAGCCTCTGTCAAGCTTGCAAACTGCACTGATTTTGTCTCAAGATATGGGAGAAATAGTTTGGGTTGGGAAAATATTAAGCAGTGTATAGTAATAAGGTGCTTCTAGTTAATATCTTTGGTGGAAATTTTGGAAGATTGCCTGTATCACCCAAAACCATTAAATTGTCTTATCCTGTGGGTGACTGTGACACAGCCATCATCCAAAGAAAACCATATGGGAATCCTTTTTATATGATTAAACCACATCAGAGATGCAATTGCAGATCTGCCAGGAAAAACCTTCTTAGGGCATAAAAGCAGGCTTGATTGAGTCTTGGAGTTTTAAAATATTTGTTTTGCCTTTTGGATTCTCAGAATCCATATGGGAACCAGGCAAGGAGCTGGGATCAGGCAGCTCACTGCGCTGAGACACCGTGTGACCATGACAAGAGGGTGGCCCAAGACACAAACTTACTCCAGTTCCTTCTCATCTTGCTTCCAAACCCTCAGCAAACCTTGGGAAGGGTGTGTTTGCCCTTTGCAAACATCCAAGCTTTCCCCCCTGGTCTGCCCTTTAGCAATGGCAATCACAGCATTTCTCTGCTGAGACTTTTATTCTTTGTTCCTCTGTTTTTTCTCTGCTTCCTCTTTATTTGCGTGCTTCAAGGAGTTTAGCTGGAGAGGGAGTTTCACCAAAGGAGGTGAGCTGAGCACTCCTCATCCATGTAAACTTTCCTGGGCAACAGCCCCCAGTGCAGCTGAAGCTCGGACTAGATTAAAGAAAAATGTTATGGGGATTTTTAATTTCCCTGTGTGGAGCTGTGAGATGAAGAGCCACCACGAGAGAAGCTTGCCAGGGGCAGTGAGTAGATGAGAATGTCAAGCCCAGTGAGAAACTACTGAGAAGTACTGGAGCCGCATTTTTATTCGGAAGGAGTTCTCATCTCTAGCACTTCTCAGCTCCAGGCGCCGAGCTGGAGTACAAAATGAGATCCCTGGGGTCCCCCCAACAGGACAATATCTAAAGAGCCTGCTCAATTACAATCACAAGGCTGTTGTCACTCCCCATCTCCGCACGTTCTCGGCGTGAGAGGAATGAAACATGAGCATGGGGGCTCCACTGCCAGTGGCCCTGTGTAGGCTGCAAGGTGGGAAAAGGTTCTCTTGGAGTGGTGTGAGGTGTTTCTTGAAGCTGTTCCTAATGTGACCCTCTCCCTGCTCAGCGTGCTGTGCTATCCACCAACTTTTGGTGGCTGCAGCAAGTACATCATAGTTTGTTTCCTGAGCCCTGAGTTTGTATCATTTGGTTTTTCGCAGGACCTCCAGTCTTGGTGGGAAATAATTTGCAAAGGCACTGGTATAATTCAAATCCTAAATTTAATCTTCCAGCAGAAATTAGGATCCTGAGCACTGTTTCAGGTAAAATTCAAAAAGAGTTAGTTAAGCCAGGGCCCCTGCACAGAAAGGTTGGACATTCCCTCAGTCCTTGCCTGTGGAGACTCCTGTGGTTACTCCAGGCCTTCACAGCAAACAATATAAGAGGAATCAGACAGGGCAAGTAGCACCAGAATTCATGTTTTAAGATTTAGGATAGGACAAAAGCCATGTGATGTCTTTCTATTATCTTTTTTGCACTAAGAGCATTTTCTTGCACGAGGTACCGGAGATTCAGTTCCTAGAATACATCCCAGAAACATCCCCAGTTAACCAAGCTCAAAGAAAAATGGGAAAAAAAATAAATAAGTAAAAATCATACAGTTTGGACATGTCAGGGGGCTTGGAACTGGATGATCTTTAAGGTCCTTTTCAACTCAAACCATCCTGTGATTCTATGACCTGAATTAGTTTCTTTTCATTGTTCAGTGAAAAAAAATAGTGTTCCAAACTTAAAAAAATATGGTTTGTTTTTTTTGTGTCTTCTGTTCTACATCTATGAATATACACGCTTGCTGATTTCAACCAAATTTGGTGGAAAAAGAGGTGTCTCAGCCTCTCCTAAGTGCTGTAAGGAAAATGAGGGCTGAACTGAGGGACTCATAAGGGTTACACTCCTAACACATGCCCCAAAGTGGGAACAAGGCTCACCTTTACAAATACCCATCTTTCAAACTAACCTCCCTCTCCTACACCAAACTCCTGGGACACAGATGCAAAGGAAGCCAGGTTTCCTCAATTTCTGCTTCCTGCCAAGTGTTCAGGGAGAGTCTGGCTAACAGTTGGGATTTTAGAAACTAAAAATGAGCTGGAGTCTCAAACCCCTGTTGCACATCAAAATGCCAGAGAGCTTTGGTGTTGCTCAGTCCTTCTCCCTGCACTGGTTAACTTGAATTAGCTCGTTCGAGAATGATGCCTTTTATCTGGCTGTCACATGCATGTTCAATGTGAACAACAGCAAGGAGAACAGCAGAGGAATAAAGGCCTTTGATGGGGATTTATGGAGGTCACGTGTTTTAATTTTGCAGGGGTGGAAGTGTGCACAGAGGGCCCATGGAATGTGAGCTTGGCGGGCACCTGTGAGTGTGGAGACCTGGAGGAAACAGAGGGAGAACTAAGGGTGAAAGGGGCAGTTCCTGAGGGGAGACAAAATAGACCCAGTTGCACCTTCACTGAGTGGTCTCTCCCTTTCAGAACCAGTGGATCAAAAAGTCTCTCCCTAAAGTAGCAAACAGGCTGAGAGCTGGAAGTGCATGGGCAAGCCCGTGGTCAAATTGTCCAATTCCTACCACAGTTTTATGTCACAGCTGCTTTGAGGAGACACTTCAGATACTCCATCACTGGGTGGTTATGAAGTAATGGGTTGACAACAAGCTTTTGTATATCTGATAAGAGCTTTTGAAAAAGGTGAGACTAGCTCCATCAGCACTGTGGTGTTCCCAGGGGAAAGAGTGACCCCTGCCAGCACAGGCACTTTGCAACCATTACATTCATAAAACCCAGAAAAAAGTAGTATTTCCCTGCAAAACCCAGTCTTGTGGGGTCTACTCAGTGGAGCTGGTGCCAACAATGAGAGTCACAGCAGATGACCCCCGTGAGAAGTAATCCTTAGACCCCACTGCTAAGTAGATCTGGTATCTCTTCCTCGAGATGCTGGAACTGGAGGTGGGACCATCCAACACTTCTTCAAGGCCTGGAAACAGGGTATTCCAAGTGCTCCTGAGGATTTGGAGACAGGCAGTGAGTGGGTGCTTTGGAAGAAGGGATGCATTCAGTGAAGAATATGTCCAGGGTCTGTATTCCTGCAGCAGAGAAGAGGCTGCAGCCAAAGACACTGTGGTTCCCCTTTGCTTAATTGGTTCTGTCAGCAGGTTTTGCTGTGCTGGCTGCTGTTTTCCCTTTCTTTGGAGAAACCTCCAGCCCCATGGAGGAGATGGGTACATCACTGAATTTTTCAGGTCAGCAACTGGAGCTGGCCATGTGTGCTGCTTTAAGAAAAGGCTAATGGTCTTATCCCCGCCAGTAACATGTAGTTGCATATGCCGAACTCCTTTGGTTCGTAGCAGGCAGCTTCTTTCTGGATCCTGAAACTCCCTTGCGCCAGCTGATATGCAAGGAAGCTTCTTCTTCTGCCTCCCTGCCCCTCTCTCTTGGCCCAGCTCCTTGCTTCATCCCTACCTGAGGTCACAGAGATGTTTCATCTGGGTCAGCCTCACCAGGTTTGCAAAGGCTGTGGTAAATGTTTTCTCCTCCTGTAACAGGAGGAAAGTATTTGTGAGGGATGGAAAAATCAAGTGAAAGTCACGGTGCAGCACTAGGTAATAGAGAAAGTTTGAAGCTCTGGTTTTGGATGTTCTGCTTCCCACCCCTGTATCTTGTTCCCCTTATCTTCTCAGCAAGTTTTGCTCCTTCCTGGCACCACAGGACGCTTGAAGCAAAACAATGATTTTCCTATTCTCTCCCATCGAAGGACTGCTGTGCACATGTATCTTTGGAGCAAAGAGTGCCCTATTGAAGGCTGCTTGGCTCCAGCCTTAAAGCAATTTAGCAGTCTGCCATCTTAAACTGTCTAATGACAGCTCTTCAAGCAATTGGAAGATTGCAGCTTTCAGTAAACTCGCCAGCTGAGTGAGAGCTGGTTTGTGCCTCCCCCCACCCTCTCGGCAGGGCTTGGCACTCGCAGTGGAAGTCAGACTGCTCTGTGTGTGCTTGGCATGGCATTAATGCAAAGGCAGGATGCTACGGGTGCATCGAAGAGTGGCCAGGGTTAAGTCTATACTGTTAAATAAAATGGGCGAGGGCTTTCTCCCTGGCACAGGCAGCAGCTGGCAGAGCTCACATGCCCATGCATAACGCTTCTTCTCTCCAGGACAGAGTGGCATCCAAACCACCAATGGAGGACGTGCCCTTGGCTTAAGCATCAGCCTGAACTTGGGTTTGTGGCAGGAGTTCAGTGGCCAGAGCGTGGGCATGGACTCTATTCCTAATGGCCTGGCTGATCGGAGAACATGTTGGGGATATGGCTCAGCTTACTGAGTTTGCGGACTTTTGGGTATCTCTGCACTGGTTATCATGTCTGTAGCCTTGGCTCCCCATTGCTGCTCCTGAGGAGTGGGCAAAGCAGCGTGTGGTGGGTTAACACATACTAATATTCACTGTGCAGCATGCTTAGAGGTTCCAGCTGGGATGCTGAGGAGCTATAAATGCACAGCAGACATCTATCCAGAACTATCTTTTCTTTGCTATCAAACTGCGTAGAAATGAAAAAAAAAGAACTGAGGTACTCCATGATACAAGTGGGGAAATGAGACCTGGAGGAACCCAACAACTCTTGGAAATGCTAAGGAGAGTGACCATAAGGAACGTGATGTTTTGTTTTGCTAGTAGCTGGATGCTCTTAGCTGGGGAGGGATGGGGCAGGCAAGGCTGGGGTTATCTCATCTCTAATGAAGCTGTCAGTGAAGCAGCAATCAGAGTACACTCGTTTTCCAAAAGTAGGCTAAATCTGGCTGAAGAGATTACATTTTTTGACACATTCAAACCTGCCTGGGAAGCTGACAGAATTCTTGCCTGAGGAAAGAAAAAATGAATAAAAGGCATAGTATGTTACATATAATGCCAGGGTAGTATGGAGGTTACAGGAAGAGACGCAGTGTGAGAACAAGGCTTCACCCCATGACCACAAGGAAGGCTCCTGCTCACCCACCACACTCTGTCTCATTGCATGTTTGAGCAGACCCCAGTGGACCCCCTTCCTGCAACATCTTGGTAATCCAGAAATGTGTCCTCACAAACGGGCACTGGAACAAATTTCCAGGTCCCCATGGATGTCCTGTCTTTCCCACAGCTGGAAGGGTGAGAAGTCTTGTACCATGTCAAGGGAGGTCTGGGGTGCAGAGCTACAATGAAGTTGACAGGTGAGCAGCATGTAGTGTGTCTATGCTGGCAGCTGGCTTGGCTGAAGACAATAGTGATAAGCTCAGCAGAGCTACATGCAAGGAGAGAGGAGAGGGAATAGCATCACGGATGTGACTGGCAATGGCTTGGCATGCTTACAGAACCCATAAAAAGTGTTTCAGCCAAAGCCCTCAACAGGTGTACATTAGGAATGGTTTCTTGTTCATGGAGGCAGAGGAAGCTCAGAGACCTACTTTCATCTCAGTACTCCAATTGCAAACCATCCTTGGTACAAACTGTAGGAGTCTTGTCCTCCCAAAGCTCATGGGAGCATCCCCCTCTGTATCTCAGGGCTGTGATGGGGAAGGGTATGGGAGATCAAGCCAGCATGTGGGGCTCTCTGCCTGCAGTCACACTGCTGAAGGGATTTTCTGCCAGAGGATGGCTGTGACTCCAGCTGCACCGAGGCAGATGTGCTCAGTCAGCTGTGGGACCTCACTGGGGGACCACAGCATCACTTGCTGACACCACACTCCCTCTCTGCATGGGGCACGGCAGCCAGAGTCAAAGCCTGAACTCACAGAGGGTTTTGACTCCAGCTCTTCCCGCTGTGACTTAGACTCTGCAAAGCAAATCAATGTATTCCCAAACTGATGCTGGAACCAAATGATCCTGCAATTCATGAAGCGATTTGATTGCACAGCCCTACTCAAGTGTTATCACGCAGCCAGCTCCAGGGATGAGCACAAACTAGAGCTGGACCATGGCCAACGAGACCAGTGCTGGGCTGAATGTGCATCTCTGCAACACTTGGAGCTCTGACTTTCATCTGTATTTCTTTACAGCTTATCGTGTTTGCACTAGGGCTCTGCAGATAACAATCTATTAACTGTAAAGTGAATTAGATCACCGCCTGGTTATTTCCCTCGGCTGAGGCCAAACTGCTCTTGTCCATTCAGGAAATTTGTGCTACTTTATTCTCTCTGTGCATGAAAGCATGTCACTCTAATTACCTCCCGTCTCATTCAGCCCAAGCAACTCCGAAACGCTTGCGATACAGGAGAGCTATAACCTCATTAGAGCATGTTATCGTAAGAGATCAGACACTGGCAGGGTTTTGTTGTGACGAGCCGTTCACAGATGTTTTCTTTTGAAACTACAAAAGGGGAAGAGGAATTTGAAGCCGGTGATGGGGAGCCTTGAAATAACCCCTCCAGTAGCGAGGACCGCAAGCAAGTGCACGGGGTCACATCCTGTTCTTCGCCTGGTCTGCAAGGAAACCTGGAGGGGGTGCGGGGAGGCAGCAGGCAGCTTAACACCCTGAAATGGCCCATCCCCCCCCAATCTCAGCATTGGGAGAACATTTATCAAACGTACAGGTAAACATGTGCCAAAGCAAACAGACCTTTCTGGCAGCAGATAAGCTGCCAGCACAGGGTGAGTGGAGCGGGCTGGCGAGCAGAACTCAGGGTCGGTTCATGGTGCTTTTTGGCTTTGCTGCTTCACAATCCCTTTCTCAAACCCTTTGGGGTCTCCAATCCAGAGATGCTTAACAACAGCCCTTTGCGCTTTTTTCCCCCCCTTTCATCATGAAGAGAAACTTCTCCTTCTCCTCTAACCACAGCAAAGTAAAATTTCAAGCAACCATTATTGCAAGCCATTCACCAAATTAAAGAAAACCAAACTGTTTCTGGTTTCATGTGGATATTTTTTATTGAAAAGCCCATATCATTCAAGGTCAGGGAAGAGGCAATTAGAAGCAGCCATGACCTGCCAGTGACCATGTGTGTGGGCTGTCCCCAAGCCCTGTGCCCAATCCTTGGAGAAGGAACCTGGTCAGAACTGGTCAAGCTGACAAGGAGTCAGGACCAGGTGGTCATGGTAAGTGAGCACGGCCCCACCACACCACCTGCCTCACCAGTGCTTTAAAGTTACAAGCAATGAATCTTCCTGCTGCAAGACAGGGCTTAAGCATTTAAGAAACACCACTGAGCAGCTTCCCAATGAATCTAAACCTCTTCACTTCAGTCAGAATAAACTTCAATGATCCCTTTTATTATTAGCTGTTGGAGAGAAGCTGAAGCCATTAATGTTTAATAAAGCCAGTGCCCATGAGCAGCTCACGGCTGTTGCATGTGCCAGGCCCATCTGGCAAAGGCACAAATCCCACCTTGCCAAGGGCATCAAGGCAGATTCTGGCAATTTATTGATGAAAGTGATTTAATGGGATGTTAATTTAAGTCATCAGGGCAGAAATGGGAAGGCAGCTTTCAGGACCCGAAGGGTTAATGCAGATCTACTGACATCCCAGTCTTGGTCCCATAGGATTCATCCATTGGAATTGGTGGGATTACAGCTTGGAGACATGAGACCTGCAGCTTGAAGTTGTTTTATTTGGTGGGATCACCACAACCAGAGCTGCTGCAAACGTAGACATTCTCTGCTCACTGCTTCAGCGGCTTCTTAACTTAATGTTTGTTTCAACCCCTTGCTCTCTGGCAATGTGGCTGCCCCTAAAAGTACAAGCAGAGCCAGGACAGCCTCACACAACACCCACTCCCTTCCCCTTGCCTATTTGGGTTTGTGGGATGCAGTTTCATCCCCAGTGGATTCTGAAATGAAACAATGAAGGCCCTGATCCAAAGCCCTGTGAAATCAAAGGGAGGTTTAAGATGTAATATTTTTTTTCTTGCCTTTGACTTCTACTGCTCTGGATTACATGGATTCTCAGCAATTTCCATCAGGTGAGAGCTGATCAGCTCTGGGCAGCAGCCAGACAGTCTAGCTCAGCATCTGCACATGCAGATGCACTTCAGCAATGCTGTCCAACAGATTTGGCTTCCAACAGAAGGTCCCATTCATCTCTTGAACGTGGTTCAAGCTGAGGTCCTCACTCTAAACTCCACTAAAATGTGTGGAATTAAGGATAGACCAGGATAAAACCTGGGACATAGCCCCCACACTTTCCTCTCCTCCAGACACCTGGTACAGACCCCAGTGCTAAAGTCATGGGCAACTTTCTGTCTGAGCTGCAGTACATATTGGTGAAACCACAATCCTCTTCCTCTTCCACTTTTCTCCCTTTGAGACACCTGGGCCAAGTTTTGATGCTGCTGTTGCAATTTGGATCCAGCCACGCAACTTAACAATCAGGCAATGACCTTGAATATTGCTTGAGAGACCTTCCTGCCCCACTGAGTGCCAGGAGCTGCAGGTTTCAGCTCTCCTGCAAGGCCAGGAGGGACAGAAAACCATCGGTATGTCTTTTCTTTTCCCTCTCTCTTTTTCTTTTCTGAGTCTTCCATTGGAAACTTCTCTTGCAAAGAACTCAGGAACAGTCCAAATAATGAAATGCTGAGATGAAGAATGGTCAGACTTCAGCTGGGCCAAACAAACAAGGATTGACTCCCAAGCCCTGAGCAGAAATCGTTCAGCTGCTCCCTGCTGTGGTGCGTGGAAAGCTGAGGAGCTCATTCTCTTCCCAGGGCAGATGCCATGGCTGCTCACATGACAGTACCTACAACAAACACCACCCTGGGGGACTCTGTGCATCCCTGACCTCTGCAGGAGGGTGGTATTTGAAGAGAAAAGAAAAGGTTGCACACAGGCACACAGGCAGACGTTGACTGAGAGCGAGAGGAGAGCGTCTGTAAGATGCAAAAAGGGAAAATCTGCTCTGATGGACACATCAAAGCCCAGAAATGGCTGAGGGAGCATTCCCAGTGGCAGGACAAAAGGTGATTTTTGTGGCAGTGGAGTCGCTGAGTCTGTCCCATGTCCCTCAGTCTCCGCTCTGGCTGGCAAAGCTGTTGCAAAACCATCTCTGCCTCTAAGGCTCTGGCTTCACATCAGCCCTGCACATGTACAGGACGCCTTCCAATGTCTGCAAACACAAAGCCTGAAAGGAGCCAGTCTGCTCCCAAACCCTTTGGGCTATTTGGGGAGCAGAGGCCACAGGGTGACAGAGGGTAGAGGATAGATGGCGAAGGGGGCAGAAGCCTGTTTAGCCCAGGGGAGCCAAGCGAAACACAGGGGCATTGAAGGCACGTACCTCTTACAGTTGTGGAGTGATTTATTGAAAGCTTAAAGAAGAAATTGCTGGGCGCTCTTTGTTTCCATGGTACCATAAAAAATGGATGGGAAGTGACTGGGCTGTCTTGTAGTTTGAATGTTTCATTGGCATGTCGTGGAAACCTCCAGAGGATGCCTCGAGGGCATGAGAACCGGCTGATGGAATGTGCTAGTTTGTTAATTTAATAGGATACAGCGTTTTCCCTTAACACCGCACATGCAAATCAGGGCGGTGAATCAGGTCAGCACATCTCCCCTGCGCTGGGACTCCGCTCTCACATGGCATCTCCTGCAGGATGCTGGGCTGCCCCAGCCCCCCTCGCAGCACTCGGCAGGATCAGGCTGCGGGAGAGATTTTGGACTCCAAAGTGTCTAGTGGGAAATGAGAAACAGTATTTCTGTGGTGTGAAAGCCAGCCTGAGGAACGTGGTGGTATGCAAGGCAATACCAGCTCCGCTGGCTGGAAGAGAAGAGATCGATGTGCACATTGACAGGAGTATTAAAAAATGCAGGTTTCCTGTGATTCAGTGGGGACTTCATCAGTGATTCCTTCTAGATGGTTAAGGAAAAGACATACTGTATTTATTTAGGACTAGCAAATTTACTGTAGCATTTTCAAACCAAGCTATGGAATGCCACAGTCAGGACATGACTCTCCTAAAACTCACAAGGTGCTTCTTCAAATCCCACACAAAGGATACCAATCTCTAATAAACTGTATATACAATTTTAGAATCCTTTCAATAAAACTGGAGTATTCTGATCCCCATCAATATTTCCAAAAAAGGCTGGTGAATCTTACACAAATACTCTGTGTGTCTGTGTGTGTGTGTGTGTGTGTGTGCATCCCAAAACGCAGTGCACAGGTCTTGCCTCACGCATCACTAGAGGTGAGTCCAATATTTCCATTGAGCTGAATGACTAAAGCCTCATTTTGGGAAGGGTTCAATCCTGTCACAGACACAGACTCTTCAAGAGATAGACATAATCCAGAATTAATTGAATTCAGTGGAGCTCTGCTCATTTAAACCAAAGACATTTGAACTCGATGACTTACCCCATCCCTTCTTCTCACTGTAGCCAAGAGAGGATCCCAGCTGCAGTTTTGCTCTAAGATACCCAGGAAATCTGGAATTGCAGGCCTCAAGCAATTATCATTTCATAATTTCTGAAGCTTATGCAGCTGTCCTGCAAAGCTGCTGTGTGACTCTAGGCACGGGCTCCATGTCATCAACCTTCCTGTGTGGTGGTGGGGACCACAGTGCTGGCACTGATGTGCTTTGGCTGCCTTTTGGGGAAGTCATCGAACAGATCCCAGTTTGGCACATCCCTCACCTTGCTGTGGTCTCCACCCTGTGAATGCCTCCTGCGTGTGGGTGGCTGGGCTGGTCCCACTCCAGCCACTCTGGTTTCATTCTCTGTTGCCTGCTGGTTTTGTGCTCATCTTCCTCTCTGTATTTTGTGCATTCCCAGAGCACATGGCTGGTTTTCAGGCTCTTTACCCCACACTGGAGCTCCTCTGCTCCACCAGCCAGGGGAAGAAATGGTGGGACATTCCCATCAAGCTGCAGAGATGAGATCTCATGGTGCTTTGACTTTTTTTTAATCCTGAGGGAAATTACTAATTTCTATTGAGAACTTGCTGCTATGTGGGAAACTCTCTCTTTGAACTCAAGAGTATTTTTCTCAACCATGCAGACCTTGAGAATCCTGGAAAAGAGGTTCTGTGCCGTGAGAGGAACTCCACCAACCTTGCCCATGTCACCCCAGCTGCTCCCAGTATGAGCCAGAAGGATAAACACGCAGTGAGAACCCTTTCTAGAGAGAAAAGGAAAAAAAAAAAGAAAAAAAAAAAAAGAACAACTGTCATAAAAATCTGACTGAAGCTCATTCCCAAACAATTCAGTGCCAGCTGCACAGCAGGAAAGCGGATCCAAAGGGACAGTTGCAGCAGTCGTGTTTGATCTCTTACATGGAGGAGGCCAGAGGCTGCATCAGTGCCAAGCCCTGCGTCGATACCAATAGCTGGAGGCTGACTGGGACTCTGCTCCTGGCAGGACAACTGATCCTAATTTAATGACTAGGTGGTGAAGAATGTGCCACGCCTCTTTCTAATCAGCGATTAAGTCTTTTCTGTGCTGCATTTGCTTCATCTGACTCCCATCGTGTGCTTCCCTGTGGCTACATCTATATTATGGTGGGTAGCTGGGGGCTTGAGTTAGCAGAGCTGAGTGTCTCTGTCATTTCTGGGGCATTTCCAAGCCAGCTAAAATCAGGATGTGTAAGAGCCCAGGCTGACTGCAAGTGCACATCCAGGCTCCACAACACCCACTCAGATTTGAACCAAGTGCCTGAACCTTTTGGAATTGCTCCAGCAGTTGTTCTGCTCATGGGTGGCATTTTAGATAGACACACTATATGATAATCTGCTTAGGGATGTAGTTTTAGATGGGTAGGGACTGCCTACCCTGGAATAGAGGGTGGATATAGCTGAAAAAATTTCAAATCATCCAGGTACCTGCTTTTCCATGACACCAAGATGTTCCCTGTAGATTGTAAAACCTGCCTAAACCCAAGAGAAATTAGCCAAATACTTTGTTTCATCTATCATTCCCTTGGGTAGAGAATTTTTTGTCTGTCTGCACTATGTTCTCATGCACCAAGTGGAGAGGGAAGTGCAAACCTACCAAAGGACGTGTTATGAGAGGTTTTTCAGCAGCATAACAGTGACAAGATTGTTCTGTAGCTCTGTAGCACGCTATCTGTGGGATGCTTCGGTACAGCCGTGGAGACAGATGGTCAGTGCAAAGTGAAAAATCAAGTTGAATCAAACAAACTATCCAGCAACCACTCGTCAGGATCCTATGCACAGCATGGCTAAATCTGCACCTGCATGTCCATATGTACTTGTCCCATCAAGCATTCTTATCCATTCCCCTAGAGTGACAGCAAATCCACTTTGACTTTTTTTCCCATCACCACTTCTACTCCAGGCGTTTTGAGAGGATGTACAGCATCCTGTAGCTACCAATTCCCAACATGTGCCCAGTTTAGCAACCTCTCCAATATGTGACACTGACCTTGCTGTGTGATGGATACCAGACAAAGAGAATTAACCATTCCTCTGTTCTTATTTAGTTAGGAAGCAGTAACCTTTCAGTGCTCCCTGATGTACCAGATATGTCAGAGCATCCCACTCTGACTTCAAAGGAATGTCACAGGAATAGGAAGCACAGAACCAGCAGCAAAGCAATTAGCAATATGATCTAGTAGAGCAGTTCCCCTGCTCCACTTCCTAATGCCACTTAATGTGCTTCCATTAATGTTAAAACATGTGTTAAAAGAGATTGGACACTGAGAAATGGAATCCCTTTTAGAAAGAACTGGACACCACTTTTCTGTGAATTCACAGTGAAAAACCTGAAAATCCACAGCTGTGGATTCACAACAAAGTGAGGCAGAAGAAAAGAAAGCAGCACAGGGAGTGGATTTAAAACCTGCACTGGGGAACACTTTCTTCCTTCATGGATATTTCCCATGCAAGTCAGTTTATCTGAGTTTAAATACAAGAGAATCAGACTCTCTGCTTGAAATCCTCCTCTCACTAAACAGTGGGACATAGGCAATTAGCAGTAGAAATGGAAGTAGTCCCCAAAGCACCAGGAAAAATAAAGTCTGGTTTCCCTTAACTATACAATACTACAATAACTACAATAACTGTAGTTCCTCCATGGGATGAGTTAATCTCTGAACCCATTTATCATTGGTGTTGATGAACTAGCCAGTTCTGTACAGGAAATGGCCAGCTGATCACCAACAAACATTTCTGCTTGCTTTTCTCTTGTTTGCTAATTATTCATTGCTCTCTAGTAGCCTGCAATCTGTGTAACCAACACCTGAATCTGGAACACTCTGCTAATAAGGAAAATAGAGAGAAGATTTATGTTGCAGAATCCTGTCTCTAAACCCTTCTAATATCCCAGCCCTGCCCTTGCAAAGCTGGGCTCCTGCTTTACACTGAGTGTATGTTCCCCTTTCACCATGTGTAGGAGCATTTCGGGACAATTTTCTCTAGGAGGAGATATCACCTGACACCTCTACAGGATGCAGAGGGACAAGAAGAAGACAGCTCAGGTTCTGTCTTGCTTCTATCCCATTGGTTTGGCATTGCAGAAAGCCAAGTAAATGACAAGAGCATCAAGAGTTCAGGAATGCCCAGGGACTGATGTTCCTGCCTGGTCCTTGAAATCTGGTCCTTACTCATGAGTTTGGGATTGGTTTTGATATTGGTGCACATGCCTCTGGGGAAACTACTCCCTCCTAATATGTGAGGAAGAAGCAGTGATGGGTGGTGGGTTTGTTACGAACAGCAGGTCCACCCTTGTATGTCTGCACCTGCCCAAAAGGAAGGTGTTCTCTTGCTGCCTTGTGAGCAGTGAGACCTACTGACAGCAGCCACGTCCAGCAGCTTTAGTCCATGAAGGTCCAAACTCACATCTGCATTAGTGGCTTGTAAAAGCTGGAATTATGCTTGACCTGTCCACTGCTCTTCATTATTTACTGCCCTGGTGTTTAAAGGCTCCACAGGCTTAAAGCAGACATGGAAAAAAAGTAATTTGGCAAACTGCTGCAGAGGATGACTGTAATCGGCCCAATAAACCACATCCATGTTACCCATGGGCAGAGGGCTGGATGCTGATCCCCTCTAAAGGAGCCCTCATATTTCTGTGCAACAAAACTGCCTAAAGCCTGTGTTTGGGGAAACAAGAAGAAAAGGATTATTGCCCTCCCTCCTTCGGGTTTTTAGGCTGTGAGTGCTCCAGGGCAGGACCTGCTTGGTTGTTTGTACAGCAGCTCAAAGGGCGCTGGAGCTTTGCTGTTCCTTGTAGAGGCAGCACCGTGACTGCTGGGTTAGCATGGACTGGTTTATGTTTTTCTTTTGTCCTTTCCATGCCCTGATTTCAACATCGAGCAGGGATCAACCCTTTAGCAAGCACAGGGATGTTTTCTTACTATTGCCTTGGGTGATGAGCAGATCCTGCAGCCTCCACAGCAGGTCGTGGTGGCTCACCCTGTCCTTGGAGGGTGCAGAGGGTGCCCAGCATTATGCCAGGATCAGGGTTAGCCCCAGTGTGGGGCCAGCCTGACCCAATTCACCTCCTTGCTTCAGTGAGGAAGATGCTGCTGGCACTGAGAGGGGGCAGAGTCAGTGGGGAAAACCAGGAGATGGAGGGAAAACATGCACACCAGCATGCCTGCAAATGAGGGCAGCCAGGGACAGAGCATGCTTGTAGGCAGGAAAAAGGAAGAGAAGATGGAGCAAGGGAAGAAACAGAAGATATCTTCAAGGAACAAATCCTGTAAATGAGAAAGGTGTGTTTTCCCCAAAGCCATTTTTTTTTCTTTTTGCCAGCATGTGGGAGGCACAAGCTCTCTCCTTCTCGTGCAGGTGTTTAGTGTGTCTTACAGCTCACACAACAGTTTTACGCTTGTGGCTCTTCGAGCTTCCCTCCGTTCTCTCCCTAAAGTGCCCTCCATGCTCAGCTTTTCATTCTTTATGTCTCCAACTCTAATTAGCTTTTCTCTCCTGCTGTTTCTGATGAATTGCTCTGGTTTTTTTCATATCTTTGGGGCCCTGCTGCTTCTTGGGGAGCTAGGCTAGAGAGCTATATTTCTCATCCCTCTCAGTCATTATGAAAGAGAATCCTCTCAGATGAGGACATTCATTAAACTGATTTGGAATGCCTGGTCTATCTTCACTGAGTGTGTAGTTGCATTAGTGTGGGGAAAATAATTAAAATGCACAGGAAATGTAGGCTGGAATGATCAGAAAGGCTAACCCTAACCTGAGGAAATTTGGGGGCAGGGTACCCATTTACTTTTTAATAGGCGTCTTCGCTTTGATTTTAAAACATATTTGGGTGTTTTCTTCTCTTTAGTCCAGTGTCTTTGCATATCAAGGTGTGTGGAAGACACAGGTGATGAGACCCTGCACTCAGAACTGTGTCCCCTCAAGTCCTGAGGTCACCATAGGACCTTGACATTTAATAAATCCTTAATGCATGTATGGTGGAGGAAGAAAGAACGCTTATTTACCCTATGAATTTGGACCTCTTTAAGGTTCCCAGACCCCAGCTTCTCTCCACAGCGGAACAAACTCAAAACTTATTTTCAACATAAAAGCTGAGGTGAATCTATTTCCAGAAGACAGGGATTTAAGGGAGAGAAATATAGAAAATATGAAACACATGGAGATGAGAGTGCCAGGAGTGGCTTTTTATTCTGCTGATGAAGTAGCCAAGCAATCCCTGAGATACACACTGCAGTGGATGAGCATGAGAATCAGGTGGTTTCAGTGGGGATGTCAGCACAGCTCTGGGGGCCATTAAACCTCACCTTTGCCACAGCATCTTTAAGTCTGGGTCAGCCATCTCCTCTCTATATTGTTTATACCAGTCTGGTAACCCTTTTCCTTTTTTTCTACTTTGTATATTGGTTTTGAAGTGCCTTGGGGCAGGGATAGTTTTTGGGGGACATGGCACCTGATGCTCAGCAGCCCCACGTGAGAGTTGAATGGTGCTGGTGACACTATCACACTATGGGAAAATCTGGTTTGACCAGGAGCCACAAAGGGCTCTTCTTGACCTTGGAAATGAAATGGCCACAGCTTTCACGAGCCAAAGGGAGGCTCACAGGGCCCAGGAGAAGATGAGCACAATTAGTCTGGCCTGACTCCATGCTAATGTGTCTAATTGGCTCTGTGCTGGGGTCTGCGGGTGAGCAGCTCTGCGGGCATGTGTCTAGCAGGATAATCAGGTTCACTTCAAGGCTTTGCACATAAATGGGCTGCCTTAGGCTGAGTTACACTGAGATCCCAAGTCAGGGAAATCTCAGATACCGTTTAGAGTCACAGCTGACCGAAAACCAACCATAAAAAAGGATTGTATTGGCCAGGACCTCACCAGCTCCTACAGCCTCCCTCCTGCCATGGTATCTGGAGGGATCTTCCACCAGGCAAGCACTGCTGGTTTCTTCCCTGTGCAGGATCCTTGCACCAGATACCAGATGGGCCCAGAGAGCGTGATCTCACAGCAGAGAAGTGGAACCTTCAGGTGCCACAGAAGGGTGGTGTGTGACAGATCAGAAGGTTCCAGGCTGTATGTGACCTGGTGCATTTTGTGTGAGTTCTCTGGCTGGGTGGCCCTGCCTGAGGACATCACAGTGGTATAATGTCCCCAAGCGCATGTGCTCCACATGTGTCTCAAATACCAGCAATGGATTTTGAGAGTGACATTCAGCTGCCTCTAGGGAGATACGTGTGACACTTGGTCAGTGGTGCCCAGGGTTCAGCTCATCCTAAAGGAAGTAACTCCAGTGAGGCAAATGGATAGCACACTATAAGTGGTTCTCACCTTGCATTGCCTATCAAGACAGCAGGAACTGCTGGCTCAAGTGGAGACATCCAAGCTGCAAGTACCTAAAATTAATCTGCCTATCATGACAGGCCACCTACTGGGGTCAGGAATGGCAAGGCTGGGGGTGCAGAGCATCTGTTTTGGGATACCTCAGTATCAGGAACCCATCAGCAGGTAGGCAAGAGGGGTTTTGTTTGAAAACATGCACAAATAGTCTGTTCCACCTTCCTGCACTGAGAGAGAAAATGTGTGTGTGTGTGTTCACACCAATGTGGATATGAGATAGGCAGAGTTACCCAGGGAGAGGGACTGTGGGAAGAAGAAAGAGATGATTTAGCACTGCTCACAAGGTATGTCCTGTACTTTCCTCCTCTCCAAGGTCTTGGCACCAGCCCATTTCTCTGCAGAGGAGCCAGAGGTGCGCTCCTCCAAAGTGATACTCTATCAAACAGGAAAGCCATTTACTTTCTGCTGGCTCTGCAGGTTTTCAGTGCCTGCAACTGCAGACCTAAAAGTTTATCTTACCAGAGGAATTTATATGGGGCTGTGAGATGGGCTGGTGTTATATGGCTCTAAGTAGTTACATGAAGCCTCTGTGGGCTAATAAAACAGTATTAATTGTATTGCTAAGGTTGCATTTTAAACATTAAATTATGGATGGCTTGATAGTATCGTGAAAGCTAGCATCTTGACATGACCTAACCATTATCTATGGAAATGGCTAAAATGCCTTTTTGCAATGTACTCTGGCTGATTTAACTCTTTGAGGTGGCACTTAGCACTAAATTATTTCCTCAGGCAGAGGGAGAGCAGGGAGAGCTTCTCCTTCCCCTTCTTCAGCATCCCTACTCTCTTCCTGAGCTGTTGCTGAACTACTCTTAACCTACCCAGCTTACTTTAGCCTGCAAATAGTGAGTGGGGGGTAGGACAAGCCTGGCTCACACACCACTCCCCACTTTGTTCAGTGCATCTCTGATGGTGCATGAGAGAACCCCGGCAGACACAGGGAACAGTGGCAGCAGGAGATGTGGGATTGCAGGGGAAAACTCAGAGGAAACCCTGACAGAGTGGGAGTGGGCCCTGGAGGGGTTCCTGCCCAACTCTGCCCCCAGCACAAGGAAGAAATGAGAGAGGGAATGCACCAGCCCCTGTTAATCTAATTAAAGGGGTCAGCCCTAAAGGCCAATTATAACACAGACAGTGTCAACAGCAATTCTTCCCTCACTGGCTGGTTTAGGGGAAGGGGGCCCAGAGCCTTTTGGGGCTGGGAACAGCATCTGCTGAGAAGGAAAAAGAACAGGAAAATAGGCATGTAGTGGTTTTGCTATTATTTTATAATTTATTTTCAGAGATTGATGGGTTTGCCACTGGAGGTGACTAGCTTAGGAGCAGACAGACATCCCCACCACATCAGGTGAGTGGTACCCACAGTGCCCTGTGTTACCCATCCCAGTGCTTTTCCCTGTGTCTCCCACAGCAGGTGAGACACACTGCCCCTGCGGGCTCTGTGGTGGGAGCCTGGCTGGTGCCCCACTCCCATGGCAGCAGTGAGGGTCCCCAGCTGGCACCCCGGCTGTGTGAGGTACAGCTGGGCAGTGGGGTGGCTGCATGGGACCCTGCTGTACCCAGCATCCCACGGCTGACATGTCAGACTTGGCAGCTCAGTGTTTGCAAAGCTGCAGCTCTGACGTGTCCCTGCTGACCCCGGCAGAGCAGCCGGCACGCTGCTCCCACTCCCGGCTCCTGAGCTGCTCAGAGCCCCAGCTGGAGGCCAGACCCCAAGGGGGCTTTAGGAGAAGCCCTTGGTTCACCCCGGGGCTGATGCACACAAGCTGAGGGAGACATTAAACATGCAGGAGAGGAGAATTAACACCTTCTGACACCATCCCTCTGGTCCCTGTGCAACACTGCCCTGGGTGCAGTGGGGTTCCTGCTTGGATGGAGACACCCTTACCCACTTTGATTCATCCCTGCAACCTCCTGCTCCGTTTCATTTCCACTCAGGAAAACATCTATGCACTGACAGACAGGGAAATGAAATGTAAATCTCTGCTGCCCACGGGTCACATAGCACACCTGTGCACCACTGCAGCATGAAAACCCCAGTCATTGCCTCTAGGAATCACAGAAAATAGGTAAAGGGCTAAAGCTCACGCTCTGGTGACCTTGAATTTTTATACTAATAAAGCTACTTGATGGGGGTTTTACCATAAGGAAAAAATCCTTTCATAGGTTGCTGTCCCCTGACAACACTTTGACATCAGAGACCCATCATGCCTCTTGTATTATGGAGTGCTCATTTGTCTTAGAAGCCAGTAGCAGCTGCTCATGTTACAAGTGGGAATTTCTTCCCTTTGTTTTCCTCAATGTTGCTCTCCTGAACTTTGGTTCAAGGGTTGATTTAAATGGATCTGCATTACAGACTGATGTGAGTGAGTGAAACAACTAAACGTGGCATGTTTAACATCTTTGGTGGATCAAGCTCACCACTCATTTCTGCCTACTTCAATGAGCCTTGCTTTGTAGAGTTCATAATCTGAGAGCTGGGTTTATGTGGTACCAAGTGTACCCAAGAGAGCTAATCTGGTGAAGAATATATATGTAAGAATCTCATCACATTCTCCACAGCCCCCAAACACCCCTGTTACAAAGCAGCTGCCCTGGGAAGCCAAAAAGTTACACAAGTCAGTCCCAAAAACAAAAGCCCAGAACAAGAGCCTGACTGCCCAACAAAACCAATAATAACAGGAATATGAAGACAAAATAAGGAAACCCTGCCACAAAAGCCCAGAGGATGATTTATGGGAAATGTTTGGTAAAAATGTTTAAATTTGATTCATAAGTTTGAGAGCTGAGATTTCCTAGGAGCCATCTCTTCTTGGAACCCAGAGGAACCATCCAGATGCTGGTGGGGCAGGAGAATATGAATACATGTACCATACTTTTGCCCCAGCCCTGGAAATGCTCAAGAACAGGTTGGATGGGGCTTGGAGGAATGGAAGGTATCCCTGCCCATGGCAGGGGGGTTGGAACAAGATGATCTTTAAGGTCCCTTCCAACCCAAACCCTTCTTTGATCTTGATTCTGTGAAAGTTCAGGTGTGTCCTTAAGGCAGCTCAGCTCCCTTGCATGTCTTACAAAACAGTTTGTTAAACTCAGAGCTGTTCTCTTTCCTCAAGAAAAACCACCGATCCTTTATTCAACATGAAATTCTCTGCTGAGTGTCTGAGACTGGCAGTCCCACAGTGAGCAGCTCGAGAGCTGTAGCTATCGGGGGTCTGGATGGGGGTCTGGTTTGACTCAGGGAGGAAACCCCATCCAGGATGATGCTCCTGAAGGGACTGAGCTGGTGACAGCAGTGCTGCACTAGCAGGTTCATCATGTGGTCTATGCAGAGGCTGCCTGGCTAGGCTGGGACAAGCCAGCCAGCCCTTCTGTCAGGCAAGCAGTGCATGGCTGAAGCCTGATCCGTGCCCAGGCTCTGCTGGTCCTGGCAGTCTGGATACACAGAAGCCAGCCAGCTGGCTCCTGGAACACTACCGAGGGCTGAAGCACAGCTCCTAAAGACAGAGAAATAGAACCCAAAGAGACTGAATCTCTCCTTGACCTGCGTGTTGTTTGGCAGCAAGGGTCAATTCCTCCAGAGGTAGTGGGAGCTTCTTGCCCTGTTCCCACTGCTGCATCCCGAAGAGATGAAAGGCAGATCTCTGGCAAAAATTATGGCAGAGCAAGGCCTGAGATTTTCCAGGAAGTTTTGGAGTCTGTTCCTTGCTGAGATGGGGTTGCTGCAATCCTCCGTGAACCGTAACACCAAGGCAGTCTGCACAAAGCGCTGAGAAGTGAAACCAGCACTCCCCACCCAGCTCCCTTCCCCGGTTCCCAGGCTGACGGAGACGGCTTGGCTCATCTTTGCAGCTGCAGCCTCCTTCTGTTCCCAAGGTCTGCTCGGCCTCCTGGCTTCCTCTTTGTTCTTCAGACCACCAGGACAGAGACGCATGCAGACTCAGCCCTGCCCTGGCTCTGCAGCGGTGGTCTCCATCTCCCTTCAACACAGATTTATGAATTTACAAGCAATCATGAATTCCTGCTGCTTGCTTTTACTGCACAGGCCCTCTGTGACGTGCTTAGGAACCTCAGCAGATGTCCATCATGGACATGCCCTTTCCAGCTGGCACTTAGTGGGTGCCTCTTCTGGTTGCTGGTGGTCTATTAATCTGCTCATTCCCAACAGATTCTCAGAGACATGATTTGCTTCTTGGCCTTTCAGCAGCAGTCAGTTCATGCCTTTTTATGACCATTTCCCTCAATACCTACTCTTCAGCTGGTGGCTTGGAATACCTTTAGGGAAGGTTGGTATTGATGAGCACCCATGTGACTGCACATGTTGTGCCCGTGTGTCTTAGTCCACCACTGCAGGTACACTGTTAGTGACAAAAGGAGGACATCACCCCTGTTGATGGGTGACCATTGAAAGATTTAGGAGGTGGGTTTGGAGCAGCATCTGAGAGTTCAGATGCTTCTCTGAAGCTTAGCCAAACCCCTTTGGCCTGGAAACTGAGCTGGGAAATATAACGAGATTAGGCTGTCAAGTGAGATTTATGGCTCATCCTTCTTCCAGCTGGGTCAAAAATACCACAAGTGCAGCCTCTTTGAGAGTGCACCGGTGCTTCTGCTCTCATACAAAGCCAGAGAGGGGTGGACCGGTG
>JAWWEW010000078.1:4373569-4393400 GCA_035583185.1 Anabacerthia variegaticeps
CAAAGCCAGAGAGGGGTGGACAGGTGGGGTTTCCTTTCAAGTCAGTGGTTGATTATTACTCTGGAGGAAGCTCAGCTTGTGCTCCAGGCCCATCTGTAGCTGGGGACATCTGCATCTTGATCACACACTCTGGGGATGGGATGAACCCTGACCCTGATAATGAAGGTGACACTTTGAGGTGGGGGGAAGCAGATCCTGGGGACACTGCCCTAGTCCTGCTGCTTGCCCTGGTTCACAAGCTCCTTACAGACATCAGATTTTTCCTCCAGCCTCCAAGGAGTTTCCTTGCTGCTTTGTTCACTGTGCTTCCAGCTCAAACAAAGTGGTGATACAACATGCAGGTATTCTGCTGCTGTTGCTGGCAACTTCTACCCTCTTTCAGTTCCTGTTTAAAAATATGGGTTAGCAAAGACCTGATGTTTTAAAAGTGTTTAAGCCAATCCCCATCTCCTTCAGAATGACCTGAGCTAGGGTTGCATTGCGTGAGCAGCACAGCTACCAGAGAGATGAAGGCAGCCAGTGACAGGAGACTGGGTAAAGTCATCTAAGCAAGTCCAGCTGGTGCTAGAAAAGGGCACATATCCATGCCCTAAGCCTTCTCAGGACACACTATGGGGCACCTTTCAGGACGTTTGCATCAAGCCACAATTTCTGTCACTCTGAATCAAATCAGACTCCGGGAATTGTGAAGAAGTGGAGAACAGAGGAGAAAATGTCATTATGCCGCTTACAAATGTCTCTGGTGCATCCACATTGACTCACTGGATGATTCAAGTTCTAAGGGACCTTAGGATGTTTCTGTCAGTAATATGTGCCATTTTGGTCCCACAACACACAAGGGAAATAGGATATTTGGGAAAAATGCATGGAAAATAAGAAGGTTGGCTGAAGGTCTGGAAGGAGACACACTCCAGTCTGGGAAAGAAATGGCCAAGCTGAGATACAAGACAAGGTTAGAGAATTCCTCAGGGATGACTGGCACCTCACTCTTACATAACAGAAGAATTAGGAGCAATGGACAAAGTTGGAAGCTGGCAGGTTCAACAGCTGCATCCTCCCACTGTCCCTCTGCGGGGTGTGGATGCAGCTGAACCCCTCGATGTGATGTGACCTCCTGTGAAGCTCATGGGGTTGGCACCAAGCGGACCTTCAAGCTCAGCTGGAGTGAATGGCATGGGCTCACCATGGCTTTCACACATGGCTTTTTTAACCCATCTGTTGAAATTTTGTGGATACTGTTAGATGATTGTAACAGTGAAATTACTATTTATTTAAAAAACAAGTCAATAACCACTGAAATCAGCAAATGCTGACAGCTGTTATGTATCCAAACTATCAGTCCATGAGTATACAGAGGAAATTCAACCACGTCCTTTCTTAGTGGTCCCAGAACCTCGGTCCTGGTTGCTCTCCGGTTTTTGTTTTGTTTTTTTTTTTTAAGTTCATAGTGTCCTGAGAAATACTGACACTGTAAAATACTTTTCTGCCACTGTCCATCTTGTAGGGTGAATTTGCTGATGTCCAATGGGGTGTAGACAGACTCCAAAAGCAGCTTCTCCTGGTAGGTGGTGCTGGATTATCTACTGGCTAGAAAGAGATGAACTCATTATTGTCACCTTTATTCAGGTGCTTATTCTTAGGATTGATGGGGATTGAGTGGACTCAGACTTGGTTCAGAGACAGACACAGAGAGTGTGCTCAAGTTGCATTTTGTGAAGAAAGCAGTGGAGAAACCCTTCATGTTGTCCAAATTCTCCTTTTGGGCTTTGCAAGCGTTTTCTCTTGCCCCATTAATTGTGTGGCACAAGCTGCTCATCACCTGCTCTCCTTGTTGGGGCTGGCACTGCCGTGACTTATAGTGCAATGGTTTATCACCACAACAGCCCCTGAATTACTGATCATTCACTTTTATAGTGTACTGTGGGAGGGGGAAGCTCTTCTCCTTAAAAACCATCATTTCTCTTAATAACTGTACCATGCAGGAGCTTGAGGGAGTGGAGCCCACACATCCTTCCTGGTGCAGGACAAGCTCATGCCAATGTCATCCCAGTTCTGGTGTCTGGGACACAAATCCTGGAATCACAGAGTCACAGAATGGTTTGGGGCCTTAAAGATCATCTCATTCCAACTCCCTGCCATGGGCAGGGACACCTTCCACTAGACCAGATTGTCAAAACCCCCATCCAACCTGGCCTTGAGCACTTCCAGGGGTGGAGCATCCACAACCTCTACAGAGTTTTTACCAAATATTTTTTACAAAATTATGTAAATTCTGCATCACAGTGGGTTTGCACAGTCTCTCAGCCTTCAGCAGGGAGATGTGAGGCAAAAATTATATTTTCTTAACCAGTCTGGATTCTGTGCATGTTTTGTCCAGCCCCTTTTGTTTTGCTTTTCTAGGTTTTTTTTTTTTTTCCCTTTTCTTTCTCCTTCCATTTTAATTTTTTTTTTATTATTACTTACTAAAGCAAAGCAGTTGAACTGCTATGAAATTACACTTTTTGCCTGTAAGAAGCATCCCACAAACTCTAACCAGCCCAATTCTGTTTTCAAAGAAACATTTTTAATTTTTCAGCTCAGCGCAGCTTTCCATTTCCACAATATATTTTGTTTCCTGATTTCTCAATGGGATTTTTTCCAAACAGGGCTTACAATCAAAAGCTCTTCTTTTGTCTCCAAACAACATTTTTGAAATTCTTGATTCATGGAAAATCTCCCAACTTTTGGCTTCCACGGCACAATGAAAGGAAGCATTTGAAGTTTTGAATTTGCTCTCGGCCGGCAGAGCTGGGTGTGTGAGCAGCTGCAGCCATCGAGAGCCTCTCAGCAGCTGTGAGCAAGAGCTCTCTGTCAGCTCTGTCCACATCTGCCATCACACAGGAGTATTTTTTGCCATTTAAAGGAAGTCTTAACATTCTGTTTTGCCCTGCATATTGTTCTCATCTGGGTGCAGCAACTCTCGTGGCCAGACCAGCCCTTTTGTAGGTGGACCTCACCTCTGACCTCACCTGAGCCTCTTTCCCTGAGTGCAAGGGGATGCTGATGACCCCACAAATGTCCCTCAGGCCAAAGGATGTGTTCATGGGGCAGATGGTCTCCATGCACCTGGGGCTCTCCATGTGCCATGGAGGGCTGCAGCCCAGCAGGAGGGAGATGGGAAGCACAGCTGTGCAGGGGCAGCACTGCTGTATCCGAGCAGCTGGAAGCAGCCATGGCCCTTTGCTCTTTCTTTTCCTCCCTCTTTCAATTAATTTGCTTCCTTTTTCTCCCCTTCTTTCTGTTTCTCTCTTACTTTGCTTCTTTCAGTTTCTCTTTTTAATTTATTCTCTTTATGAATTTACTCAATTCATATTTATGTTAATTATTATTTTAGTTAAATAATTCATTTAATTAAATACATTTAATTATATTAATTTTAGTTCATTATATTTCATTTAGCTCTTATTAATCTCTTTTTCTCACTCTCTTTTTATTTCTTTTTATCTTATTTTCTCTTTTTTCTTTCTTCCTCTTTTTATCTTTCATTCTCTTTTTCTTTCCTCCTCTTTCTCTTTTCATTTATGTTTCTCTTTCCTTTTCTTTTTCTTTCCTTGTTATCTTTCTCTCTATATTTTCCTTTTTATTCTTTTTAAACTTTTCTTCTTCTTTTTCTTTCTCTCCTCTTCCTCTTTTTTTTCTTTTTGTGTGTATGTGTCACTGTCTCGTCTTTTCCCGCTCGTGCCCCCTTTTTTTTTCGGTTGTTTTTTTTTTTAATTTCTCTTCCTTTCCCCTTCTTTCTCTCTGCCCCCATCTCCCTTTGGCCGTATTCCCAAACACTCTCCCCGGGATGCTGCTGCCTTTGCAGCCATCCCCGAGGCATCGCGGAGCTGTGGACAGACCCCTGGGCCAGCGGTGCCTCCGAGCTCATTTGCGAGCAGCAGGGTGCTTTAATCGAGGATTTCCCACCGCCAGCACGACTTCCATCCTTGCGGGAACACAAGGAGAGCACTGACATGAGAAGGAGGAAATTACCCCGGGGGCTGAACCACTTCTCTGTCACCTTCCTGGAAGGCTGACCTTGTCCCAGTGCAAATCCCCTTTTTACACCATTCTGGATGGAGGGAGGGATTGCCTCACGACCTGCCCTTAGCAGGTCCACTCCACCCTCAGCTCTCTCTCTGGCTGGAGGTGCTTTGGACTGGTGAGGTGCACACCGGCATCTGCATCCTTCTGCGATGGCTCGGAAGGTGGCTGGCAGACTAATTTAATATAGCTTGGTCTCAGTTCTTTTAATTATGTCTTTATAGTCTTTTAATTAGCCAGAATCCTACTAATTTAAACCACTCTTGTTCGGAGAGACTTCTGCTGAGCAGCTGTTCTCACTCAGAGCTTTCTCTGGGTTAGGAAGAGGAGCCTGGGACCTTTGCTTCTCCCCTTCAGGCTGTTTTTCTTATTTTGCTGCATCAGCAAAAGGTTGCAGAATAGAAATGGTTCCTCTGAGATAGAGGAACGTGACTTACAACCCATTATTTGTGTCTGGAACCTGTTTACAAGGTTCAGACAATAAAGAAAACCAAACCCATGGTGTTTCCTTTTGCATACGATACCACTCCAGTTTTCCTTCAAACAAGGCAGGAATTAGAAACTTCAAGGACTAAGATGACAAGCTCATCTGAAAGGCAGGGCTCATCCAAAATAAGAAAGGTCCTGGCAGCCAGGCTAACTTCCAGGGAAAGCTATTGGAAAGAGGTCTCCAGGAACTGCTATTTTATTCCTGTTGCATGCCAGACTGCTGGCTGCAAACCAGGCCTGTCCTAGGGGCTGTACAGTCCCGATAAAAAAAAAGGAGAGGGTTCCCTGGTGCACAGCACAAATTAAGATCCCAGCCCACAGGTTCACAGGGGACACACCACCTTCCTCCGCTCCCTCTCCCAAGAGAGTTTGAGCTCAGATGTCCTCTGGATGTGGCACTGAATCGTCTTTGTCACCGAGCTGCAGGGAAAAAGAAAAAAAGGATTTGCAAACAACTGCAGATTTGTACATCACCATCAGCTGGTGCTCCAAGCAGTATTGGGAAGAGCAGGGCTTGGGACCTCAGGGGTACTCCTTGGCTTTTGGCAGCACCCATCACCCTCCCAGGGCTCTTGGAAAGCATGGGGTGTTGTCTAGCTTCAGATTTTTATAGGGAAAAAAAAAAAAAGGAAAGAAAGGAAAGGCTGTGCAACAGCTGTGAGGGATTATCAGTGTGTATCATGCTGCCCTGTTCTGCAAGAATAAAGTATGCTTTAAAGTTCAGGATAGGCATTATTGACTGTGTTTAATTGCTTATGTCCCATCCTAGGCAAGGGCTGCAGCGTGCCAGGAGTAATGCAAACACTCACAGAGGACAATCCCTGCTAAAAAATCAAAGTGCAAGGCAAGAGGCGGCAAGCGGGAGCCAGCCTGTTTTTCTTCTTTAATAATTCCTCCAAAACATTAGTCTTCCAAAAACAAATACTGTGGATGGTCCAGGGAATTGAAATCCATCACAGTGAGGCAAGCAGACAGCCTTGCTCTTGCTGCAAGTCAGGAGGGAGGTGGGAAGAAAAGGGAGAGCCGAGGGGAAGAATTGTCACCATCGTGTGGCTCATTATCATGCCCGTTCTGGTTGTTGTCTGAGTTTATAATCCAGGCTCCGTGGTGCCATAAGAGCTCATTAATTTGTAGTCTGCATTGGTGAGTCAAACACAATTAAGAACAATCAGAGAAATGTCATCGTAAAACACACTTCATGGATTTCTTTTAGAAGTTATAGTATCACTGTAATTATTTGTGGTATGAATTCGCAGCGCTTCTCTAAACAGGCTGTAGTCACTCTTGCAGAAAGAGGAGCCCTTTGTAGTAGGAGCGCTGGCTCCAAGCGCCGCCGCCAGCGCTCGGCTGCTGCTGCTGCTGCTGCCTCTGCTACTGCCTCTGCTGCTGCTGCTGCTGGGGTTTTATGATTAGCAGGAGGTTTAGCAAAGTGCAGATAAGGACCAGGCTGGATTTTGCACACAAGAAAAATAACTGACCTGTGCAACTCGGTGCCAGCTGTCGCGGGGGTTGCAGAGTACAGCTGGACCTACATATAGATAAAATTTATGGGTGATAAGAGCGCAGTAGTGGCTCATGAACATACTGGCCTGGACACAGAGCTGGCGTGTGACATCTTTAAACTGGTCTTTGTTGGTTGTTAACTCGATGGATGAGACACTTTTATGTATGATACCTTTCCCTAAGCAGCCCCTACCTGTCACAGGAGTGATGGGGTGTTTATCTACGAAAAATGAGCATCCAGACCCAGGTCTGAGGGTGGAGGGAGAGACAAGCAGCTGGTGCTTTGCTGTGTGGCTGACAGCAAACACACCAGGAGGGGTGGTGGGAATGGGGACAGAGTTCCCCTCCCTCATCCTCCCCATGAGCCCACTGCTGTGTACACTAGGAAGCAGCCCAGATCACCAAGCCGGGGGACAGAGAGGTGGAAAACAGTACTCAAAAAATTTCCACTGACCCTCTTTTTCAAGGGGTGATTACTTCTTTGACTAAGTGTCTGTTCCCTTGCCAAAACAGCTGGGTAACCAGATACTTCATGCTGCAGTACAGCTAATTCCTGTTTGCTGGTGCTGGGATGCTTTTTGGGAGACTTCTTTTTTTTTTTTGGTTTTCAACTGCTTTCAGACAAAGCATTATTAAATCTAATTTTCCATAGAAGGATGAGAAAAATCTATTTCTGACTATGCTAAGGACTTGTAAAGCTGTACGAGAGGAGTTGTCACCCTGAGAAAAACATGCTCTGTGAGGGGAGCTCCACTGAGGGTTGCTGAGCACTGGGCTGAAGGAAGGGTGTCCCTTGTCTTGTACCATGTCTGAGAGTAGAACACATACAAATCTATGGCTGTGTGTTCTAGAATGGGTAAAACACAAGTTTCTCTGTTCATCCAGGATAAAGTTTGGTGGAAGCAGGTGCTACAAACATCCTCGGCTGTCTGGTGCCCACCAAGGCTGGGATGTTCAGGGGGGTGAGATGCCCAGGGAGGGGGAGATGCTTCCCTCATATTGACCTCTCTCCTTGCAAAGGCACTTCTGTTTTCTTGGGTGGGCTGAATTTTGCCAGCTGCTGTCACCAGTCAGGTTTACAGCCTTTGCTGAAGCTTGAGGTGGCCAGGGAGGTGGCAACACAAACACCCTGCCAAGCATGGGGTGGAAAGAGTCACACCTCCATGATGATGTTGTATTTTCTCGGGTCTTTTGCCGGTGCATCCTTCAAATTCCTCGCAAAAGTGTGAGTCTGCCTGCAGGAGGGAAATATGTGAAAAGGGATTTAACTAGTTGCCACCCATTAATTGTCCCACAGTGATGGCCAAAAGTCTCAGAGAAGATTCCTGTTGTTATTATTCCTATTATTAATAATAAGGATTTTCTATATTATGGTAGTACCTGAGGTGTGAGACCACCAGCATCCAGTGTGATGGATACAAAAATCAGGAGTATTACAATCTTAAAGTATTACAATCTGAAAAACAGCTGAGCAAACCTCCTCCCACCCGGAATCAAAGCCCCTTACTCAGCTGGCCACTAACTTTTATTGCCTTTATTTGCATTTCTTTCCCACATCAGTCATCCCCAGGGTGCCCAGTGTTTCTTGCTGCGACCTGTAGAGGGAACTGTGCAATACAGCAAAGCTGTCCAAAATGGTCTAGTGTGTGCCTTTCCAGGAAAGGGTGTTCCTCACCCATCCCCTCCATCCTTAAGCAGACCTCACATTTTCCACTCACATCATTTCATCTCAGGTGGGCTGGCATTGGCCCTGGATTCTCAGGCAAGGCAAGGTGAACACAGGCCAGCTGTGGGCAGCAGCCAGAAGATGCAAAACACCATGCAATTCTGTAATTCTGGGGGGTTTTTCCCTTTTTTTTTCCTTTTTTTTTTAATTAAAAACAGTTAATTGGTGGAATTTGTCCATTATTGTGACTCAGGGTGTCTCTGTTTCTGGGGGCTGCCAGTAACAAGTTAGGAAAGGACAGTTTCAATCCAGGACAGAAAGGTCCAGACTTTCCGGGCCCCCAGCCAAGGCTGAGAGGAGCCCAGTGACTCTGGAGAGAGCACTGGGCTCTGCTACAGCTGTGGTTTGGGTCCTGTTTTAGTATCACTCATGATACTGAAATAAAATGACTCAGGAGACTGTGGAGCCAGGCAAGCTTTCCTTGCACCATGGCAAAGCAAGCCCAGTCCCATTCCCCTTCTTGGTGCTCCGTGCTGGAGGTGACAGCTCAAGACCACTCAGCAAAAGTCTGGGAAAATAAAAACCACCCTAAAAAAACCACCCTGTCCATGCAAATGTGCCCATGTGTGCCCAGCACAGAGCTTGGGGTGTCTTCTTCTTCCCCATCAAGGCAAGGGGCCAGGCAGACCTCCTTAGTCATCACCAGCTCTGCAGATATTTTCTGATTGCATGAGGTGTTGATTCTGTCAAACTTCAGTTTTGCTGATGTGGCAAAGCACAGCCTGACTCAAAGCCTCTTGAAAGCAGCGGAAAGATCTGGCTGAGGCTGGAAAAGCCAGTGTTTTGGATCTACTTTTCTACTGATACTGATGATGTGGAGGAAATGAGACCCAAGTTGGAAGTGACTGATGGTGAAGTCTGCAGATGCCCAAATCGTCCCCTGGGATTTCTCCCCTGGAGAAGTTTCTGTGTGTCCAGAAAATGCAAATCTCCTTGGAATGGGATAATATAGTGTTATGGTGGGTGTATATCTCCGAGCCTAAATTTCTCTTCATTCCCCTGGGGAAAAAAACAAAAAAAAACAACAACAAATAAATCCAACAATAAAACACAAACAAGGGAACAAAAAAAAACCCCTCTAGATATTTATTTGGTGGCCCTTACGAGATTAAAAATAATTCAACCTGCATGTTTTAACATTTCTTGGAGGACTGCAGCCTTGAACATCCTGGGCTCCCTCTCTGCCCTACAAGACAGACCAATGCAGAGCTCCTCTCATTTTTGAATTTTTAATTATTTTTTTTCCTAAGCCAATCAAGCTGTAAAGGTAAGGAACAAATCACCACGGCCTTGCTGAGATTTTTAATTTTATTCATCAGTCCCATCCCTGTCTGTGCAGTGGAGAGAAAAGCCCATTCCATGCTGTGATGGCACCACTTTGTTTCACAAGAACCTTGTCTGGTTCTCCACCCATCCCATGGGCAGTGATGGCTCTTTGGCCAGGTTGGATGGGGTCCTGACCAGCCTGGTCTAGTGAAAGGTGTCCCTGCCCGTGGCACGGGTGTGGAACTAAATGATCTTTAAAATCCCTTCCTACCCAAACCATTCTGTGATTCCATTATTCTTATATATTTCACATGGGACCCTCGTGTTGGTGGGACACAATTTGACTTTGGCAAGTGAATCACAGCCAACCACACACTAATGTGAGACTTAAGAGACCATGGTGATGACTTCTATCCGACCCATTTTCAGGGCAGAAACAGGGATGAAGTGTCAATCTTTGCTCCTGCTCTTCACCTCTCCGAAGGGAGTAACAGCCCTCGCTGGCATTAAAGAAGACTGAGCGAAAGGGCACGAATATAGGCCAGAGTTTATATAATTATATAGGGAGGAAAACTGGGATGTCTCTTTGTAGAGGCTGGGAATGTTCCACTGGAAAACTAGGTTAGACTGAAAAAAAGAAAGAGCCTCTGTAACCCAGAAATAGCTGGGAGGTTTAAGTATAATTTTCCAGCCCGGTGTTATTATGGTGCTAATTCAGGTCTGAGAAATAAAGGTAGGTAAAGGTCTCCCAAGGTCAAGAGGAGAAACAAATTACACTTACAGATTCCTTTTCATAAAAAATCCCTTCTCCTGATTGAACAATGTCCAATTAATGGGGTGGATCCCCCTTGCTGTGTGTGAGGGTAATATTTGTGTCTAACTGATCGATTTATGAATTAATAAATTTAGAAATAAGGCTAATTTTTGAGTTGTGCGGAGCACGTCCTTTTACCTGGAGGGTGAGTTTTGGGAGCGAGCAGAGCCTGGATGTTCCTCACGTGCCCCAGGAGCTGGAGGAGATGGAGGCAGTGCCTCTGCCAGCAGAGAGCTGGGAGGAGGGATGGGTGGGTGATGTACTGCCAGAGAAGAGCTGTGATTTCAGCCTTCATCCCTGCAGCCTTCCCTTAGGCACAGCTAAGACCGAACCAATTGCCTCAGGAAACCCAGAACAAATTCATGGCAATGGTTATTGCTCCTTGAATTCACATTTATTTTTTATTTGCATGAGGCCTGGACCACCTCTATGCAAGATGCTGCACGAGAAGATGTCATTAAGAGAAAACAACCTCAAAACCACATCAGCTCTCCTCCTTCCACAAAACCTTGCTTTTTGCTGAGGGCAAAGTGACTGGAACCACCAACATCTCTTCTTGTCATGCAGAGAGATCTCTGAGAATAGTCAGTGATGCAAGGAAGGAGAAGGAAGTGACTGCAACCATTTTTCCTGGAAGGCAAGACATTTCCCTTCCCCGCCTGAAATGTTTTTATTTAAACAAGTGCTAGGAAGCTGGGCAAATTAAAATGATCTGGTTATGCTTACACCACAACCAAGAGCCAAGAGCCTTGTTGCTTTAGCATCTTCCAACCCTTCACTTTATGTAAGCTCCAAAGCAGAGAGTGCATCTGTGGGGAATGATCACCAGCAACTGGTCTTGTTTCAAATGAATGACCACTGGTTACCCCAGCACAGTGGCTGTATATCTGGTAGCACCTTCATCATACAGACACCCAAAACCCCAAAAACTGATGTCCAGGTCTGAGACAAGAAAGAAAATTCATGGCTCTGAAGTTCAGAGCAGAAAACCGTGATGATAGAAATGGCTGGAACAAACTGGAGGAACTGTATTTTTTGACCAATTTGATCTGGACTTTCTTCTTTCTTAAATGTCAGGCTTTCACTGAGACCTGAATAGTTTTTAACTTGGTTTCTTTAGGCCATGCAGCCTGTGCAATCATCAGCCCTCCAAGGGGCAGACAGAGTGGCTGGGGTGATGAGGTTGGTGAGGATTTGGGAGAGATCCAAGGGCAGGCGGGAGGGCACTGGTGTTACAGCTTGGTCGTGGTGCATGGAGTTAGAGGGAAGCAGCTCCAGCTGCCATACACGGGACTACTTGGGTTTTAATTGCTTTTCTTCTTGGACTCTTTCTCCTGAGTGTGGTTTCAGCAGCCTTGCCAAGGGTGCAGGTTGAAAAAGGGTAAATAGTCCTGAGCAGCACTTCTCATTTGCAGTTGCTTCTGGAAGCCAAAACTCTGTCCCTTCTGGTTTTTATTCCCAAAGAGATGACAGGTGGTAGCGCTCTTTTTCTGCTGTGTTTTTCTAATATGAGTTTAAATCCAAGTCCTGCAGATTTTTAAACAGGAAAGATCAGGCCTTGCTCTTTACAACTGATCACTCTAAATACATCAGAACGACATTTTTTTGGCAAACCTGAGCAAGGTTTGGGCTAGCTATGGGGTGGGTAAGAAACCAAATTCTTAGGCATCCAACACCAGGTTGGATGGGCTTTGAGCAAGCTGGTCTAGCAGAAGGTGTCTCTGTCCATGGCAGGGGAATTGGAAACAGAGGATTTTTAAGGTCCCTTTCAGCCCAAACTCCTCTGTGATTCCATGATCTACAAAATCTCAGCTTTTGAAGAAAAGACCCTAAAAATCCAGAACTCATAGCAGGATTTTCATTCCGCCATTTACACTGCAGGTCTTTAAAGGCCAAAAGTGATCTAAAGGCCAAACAAGATTTGCCCTGGCTGGTGCAGAATGCATCAGGTAGCACAATGTGAGACATGAAACAAAATGAAATCAGAAATACCAGCAAGGTCAGCTGTCACTGTGGGGCAAAATTCACCATTCTTGGAGAATTTCCTTCTGTTTTGCTCTCCTGCATCATCCCACCCTGGGACAGGAGACAGGGACAGTGTATGGACTGTTTAGTGAACAGCTTTGCTTGAGTTGGAAGAAGGTGAGTGTCTTAGCTTAAGCAAACACAGAGGACCTTGAAGTCATGGCTATTTTATCATCTGGGAGCAATACAGCTGCAACCTCAGGCCAGCAGCTGTGCTCTTGTGAGTTTTGGAGCCCAAAGAAAATGGGAGATAAAAGTTGCCTTTGATCTGACTGGACTGGGTTTTTATTGCAAAGTCCCTCCATTTATAAATTACTGCAGTTTTAGGTCAGGCAAGGGTGGGAACTGGGGGAAAGGGACCAACACATCCAGTGGGAGGGACTGGTCATTTTAAAAGCGGTGTCTTAGAGCTCATATGACTGTCTGCTAGGTCAGACAAGGAAGAAAGACTATTACTCTCCCCCCATCCCACTCCTTCACAAGATAGCCATGCCTGAAATTGCTCAGTATCAGGGACCTGTCCAGAAACCCTTCCTTATCTCCTGACTAATCATGCCTGGATGAGGCCAAACTGGAGCTTGCTTCATCTCACAAAGGACTAAACAAACATTCTGGCTCCCGGTGATGCAACTCCAAGTTGATTTTTCCAGTTACTCAACTTCTCTCTCCCTACGTATAATGTGCTGAACTTTGAAATAAATGCCTCTCTCAGCGAATTCAGCAATTTATGTCAAGAAAATCTGGATGCATCAAAGTGAGACATAATATTTTCTGACACAGCACAGGAATAAAGCTGCAGCAGTACATGTAGCTCCTGAGCCTGCATCTCAGCTCTGTCACTAACAAGGTCTATGGCCAAGGGCAAGGTAGTTCCTCAGTTTCCCCGTTGCTGAAAAGGAGATTGTGGCATTTATCCCAAGCAAAGGAAGTGGGATGATATAATACAGTATACCTGCAACAGTGGTGGAAGCTGTCTGTGAAGGAAAGGAAATGTGGACTGTGCTGTCTCAGCAGAGAGGATGTTTTATTCTCAATTTGTGCTAAAAAATACAGCATGTAAAGAGGTGTTGCTGATTATTCCTAGGAACCAGCAACATACATTGCATTCAAAGAGCCTTTTCCGTATGCTATTTCTGTTCTCTCTCTTCTGCTCTCTCAACACGGGTCACAACCTCCTGTCTCTTAAAACTGTATAGGTGCTCCTTTCCAATACAGGCTCCCCCCTCCCCACCCAAAATGTCTGTACAGAGTTGCAGGGAGATTGGAGGGCTCAACCCCCCAGGAGATGGAGTGCCCCAACGGGAGCTGAGGGCATTCAGATATTCATGAGAGCAGCTCCCAGCTTGAGGAATCAGACCCAAAGCTCCTATTTTTATGCAAAAGGCCTTGCTAATGAGAGACAGCTCTCCCTCCAAACCCCTTGATGAGAATCCTAGAAACCTACAGAGTCTGAAATCCTGTGGTTTAGCTAAAAGAGAGGGAAATGCGGGAACTTAACAGTGCCTTGAAGTACGTTTTTTTCACCCCGTGAAGGCTGGGGTTGATGAGCAGATCTTTTAGGGTTGTATAACCTTCCCATGGCTCTGCTTACAGCAGGGCACAAAAATACCCAGCTTTGGCCACGAGATTCCCAATGGCAAAAGTGATGGTTTGTCTCACTGCTGTTGCCCATCTGGGAGGCACCTTGAGAACTGTGGGGTTGCCACCCTCTCTGCCTTCTGAGCATCACCTTGGAGGGGCTCAGCCCTGGGCTGGGGACCTTCCACCCACAGGAGGCTGAGTCTCCACCACCCTCAAGAGAGACAAGTTCAGCCTGAGACACCCCACTTGGAAAACTAAGTCCTTGATGAGGTCCTGGAAGAAGAATTAATTCTCTTTGCACTTTTCCACAGCACTTCATAAAGCCTTCTTTAAAACAACCTGTCTTTTAACCCTTTTATCTCCACAACAACCTGACAGCATAAGGATGCAATATTTCTTTTCTGAGGTACAGATGGGAAGCCCTAAATAATTACCTCCATTGCATTCACACAGATGGTCTGTGGCAGAGCAGACACCTCACACAGCCCTCACCAAATCTTTGGTTACTGTTCAGTGGAGTAAAATACTGTTCTGGATGGCAAAATAGAGTGAAATTTGGCTTCCCATGCTCTCTGTCACACTACTTGGATGACGTGTTCCATGTGGGTGAGGCCTCTTTTGGTCTTTGGCCCAAGGCAAGTTTCTTGTGGTGTCCTCCAGCCTGGGGTGTTTTGTTTTCTCCTTTCTTTTCAGAACCACCGGGAAAATGCTCATACGAAGGTTTTCTCCCCGGGTCCAGCTCCAGACGAGATATCTCTCCCGAGAGCTGCCAGGAGAGTGGCACTTGTGCCTTTGGCTTCTGGAGCTCAGCTGCAAGTCAGAGGCACTGATTGGAGCTGAAGTGACCTCAACCAACCCGAGCCGGCACATCCACAGCCTCATCCAGCATTTGTGGATGCACGGACACGCTCCCTCACAGCCCAGATACCTCCATCCCAGCTGCTCTGAAAGGCTTTTTCTCCTCTGCCTGCTCCTGTAACCATCAAAGGAAAATTTCGAGCCTTTGTCCTAACTCACAGAAATATATTTTTATAGTGCTGCACTGAGCATGAAGGCAATATTTAACATGAAATGTTTAGTGAGGGGTGCAATGGAAGAGTAAGGCTTAGGCAGGCTTGTTCTTTCCCTCTGCTTTTCCTCAGTACTCTGGGTTTTGACTAGATTTTGTCCACATCTGGACTCAAGTTTCCCCTCTCTCTCTGTGAATTCACCTTAAGTAAATAGATTTATATTGTATTAATATTTACACTATATAGCAGGATGCGTGGCATGCAGTCTCTTGCTGCCAACATCAGCACACTTATCCGAATGTTGATAAATAATATATTTATATTTATGAAGAGTATGTATAAATAAAGTGTAAGCACACCTGAGCTGATGTGATGACACTCAACCTGAGGTGGACAAGCACCAAAACCCAGGGAAGGAGATAATATGGCCAAGGAGCAACATGTGGATCTCAGCTTTCCTTAGATAACAGAAATAATAACAGAAAGGGATGGAAGGACCCCTTGGGCTGGTGTTTTATCCATCTTTTGTCATGGAAGGCAACTCCCTGCAAATTCACTTAGTACAGGGACTATGGTGCCTGACTGGGATATCACTGGCCAGTCAGCAAGAGACTTCAGGAAAAACACCATCAAACAAAATCTCTCCTTATCACAAATGCTTTAAGAATGAATCCTGGAGCCAGAGATGATTTAAAATCACAGTGAGGATTGCTGGTGGATGCCAGGAATAACATGGACCAGTTTCAAGGTCTGCCTATGAGTCACCCCAGGATAACATCATCCCAAAATGTCTTTGAGCCCCAAGGTTAAAGTGACTTGTCCATCAGGAATAATCAAAGGGAATTTGGTGAGAATTTTTGTTCCTGAGGGCATTCTGTGGGTATTTCCCTGGATCCAGCTGATGGGTCTGCTTTCCCTGGCTGAGATAATTTCCTGCTACTGCTCAGAGCCTGTCCTGCAGCCAGGGTTCAAACTGCAGCTTGCAGTATGGAGACAACCCTGTGTGTTCTCACGGGCCCAGGCAAGGGCTGTTCACAGGGATCCCTAGTGGCAGGTGACATCCCAATCTGGCCTTAGCCAAAAACTGGGGGATGCCAGAGTCTCTGGGATTTAAGTGAAGAAAGGATCCAACCTCCTGTTGTTGCTTCTGCCTTGGTGTCAGGGCATCCAGGATCCCCTTAGCACTGCCTTGTCCTCCATATTCCCCATGAGAGGGAGCATCAGTGCCAGAAGGAGCAGAGGGTCACCAAGGGGAGGATTAAGATATAAAGAAAGGAAGGAGAGAATTTGGGATGTGGGACATGCATGGGTTTGGGTAATTCCTTCCTTCCTCACCTTGCAGGAAAAGAGTCCCTGTCCCTGTCTCTCAGCCCACAGAGATGCAACTTGGCCTCATCCTTCAGGTAAACCTGGTTGTAACCAAATCAACAACGTGTTTTCAAGATCTGTGTAAATTGTTTCAGGCAGACTTGGGCTTCTGCACCTCTCCTGCCTGCTGCTCAGAGGTGACAAGGGACTAGGCACGTGTACAGAGATGTCATGTGGAGTGTGCAAAGTTCTGCCCAAACCCAGCAGGATATGAGCTCTGCATCACCCCTGCCCAGCAGCCTGAGATTCAAGCCAGGACTCCTGTGAAATTCCCAGGAATTAGCAGGGCATGATGAGGATTTCTAGAGCAGTAGGACACAAATGGGACACATCCTCAGTCAGTTTAGCCTTGTCAAGCTCTCTAGGCTCGAGCTGTTGAGCTGCTTCTCCTCAACTGAGTTTCAGGCTTTCTATGAGATTGAACAACCCCTGAGCAACCATATCCCTCTCTTCTTGTCCCCAGCACTGGTTTCAGGCTTCCCAAATCCCATATTATAAATTAATCCACATAGAGAGAGTCTTCAGAGGCAAAGTACAGCTGTAGACCTGAAGTGACTCACAGCTGTGAGTACTTGGATGAGCCCCATCAAAAATAGAAAGGATCTGCTTGTAAAGACAAAACCCAACCTGTAGCAGCAACACAGAGCAAGAATTTCTCCAGAGGTCAAGAGGAGCTGGCTGTTGTGATTTTTACCTCTTCATCTGTCAGTATCATATACTTAGTGGGATTTTTAATGAAGAACCTGAATTGTTGAAATACAGAGCTGGAATCAAATGGTGATTCCCAGCAAACTCTTCCCATCACAGCTTCAGAGAAAGCCCTGATCCCCCAGGTCAGACCTGGGTGGCCACTACAGTGTCCTCTTGATGTGGATGTCACTGTCTGACAGTGCCCACTCCAAGATGCCTGTATTTTCAGAGGGAGCAGACAGCCCCATTCCATGGCAAGGAGAGAGGAGGGACCTGGAGGACAAATGGAGGAGTCCTTTTGGCTTCCTCCTAATTCAGGTCATCAGCATCATAGTCTAGGTTTTGTTCAGGTCTTAAAAACTGGAGTTTTGTTAATTTTAAATACAAGAAGAGAAGCGCTGGAGGATGAGTGTGCAATGTGGTTCTCACACACACAAGCATGTCCACACAACCTGTTTAATTCAAAATCAAACTGATAGTGAATCAAAACAGAAAATCCAGGTGAAAGAATACCTTTGACTCCCCTCTCTGCACCCAGACCTCCTATGACACATTGGTGGCTCATGTTGCTCCTCAGAGAGTTTCAGTCTGGCTTCACCTCCACCTCTTGGTGCCAACACTTTGGGTTCTGCTCCTCTGGCCTGGCAGTGGTTCCCATGTAAAGCAGTACCCTAAGGTCTCCATGGACTCTATCAAAATATACTGGCCAGCTAATAGATTCCATGACAGACAAGCAAAATCACAATGCCCTGTAGCAGTTGGAAGTGCTTGGCAGACACTGGACCAGAGCCCTGAGCAGAAAGCTCAGCAAGGAAGGGGGGCATTTCAACAGGAGCATTTCAGGGAGTGCTTCCCTTCAGCTTCCTCTCTGCAGAAAGTGGATCTGGTTCATGTGAGGCACCCCAGCCACACGTGTTGGCTGCCTTACAGCAGCCAGGGAGATTAAATCCAGCTCTTCCTGTGCTAGAAGTGCAGGCCCTTTATTATCCACGTGAAACCTGACTTCCTTCAGTGGACACACTGCAGGGCTTGTGGCACAAAGACGAGTCATCTGGAGTCCATCCAGGTTGTGGCTGGTTTTTGCACACACAGATACAATGGCTACAAATCACCAAAATCTTCCCACCATCTGATTCCCACTGCTCTCTTCCCTGGATTTCAGCTTTCCCAGTGGGACTCCTGTGAGTCCTGTTCTGAGCAAACTTTACATAAAAGAGTTGTTGCCCAATCCAAAACACTGTTGGGTTAAAAAAGTGACTTTCAATTAGACTAAACAGCATTAATCAGCCTGAGTGTGGCAGCATCTTTAGCAATGCTGCCACTGCCACTTCTCTTTATGAAGTTGTTTGAGTGGGATTTTATTCTGTGTGCCTTTTCAATGTCAGTGCATGTGTTTTGAAACCACAACAGTTTGTTCCTGAGAACAGATGGTGACTGGGGGCTCTTTCAAGTCAGCTGTGAGAGGAACTTGGCCAGGGCCTTAACTGCTGGGGCAGAGTATTCCATCTGTAGGGTCTGTGTCCTTTCTCTCATCGGCTGGTGCAGAAGAACCATGTCTGCTAGAAAATACAGGTAAAGTAAAAACCTGCCATGCAAAGCTCCCACTGGTCTAGTGGGAGGTGTCTTTGCCCATGGCAGGAGGGGTTGGAACCAGATGAACTTTAAAGTCTCCACCAACCCACACCATCCTATGATTCTATGGTGTTAAGGAGAACACTGTGTGGCAGATGATTAAAGGGAAAATCCTGGGAATGGGAAATGTTGGGTTTACCAGGATGTCACAGAGCATGCAATGTCACAGCAGAAAATGCCCCCATGCACACAAACAAACTGTCCTCCTCATCAGGGCCTCAGACCAACATCAAATCATTGTTATTTGGGCTTTTATAAGCCTGGCAGAAGACCTAGCTTAGCTACAGAGCAAACTTCTGGGCCATAATGTTCAGATGCCAAAGTGGGGCTTTGGGGTACCAAAGGTTGGAGTGGGGTCTCACGTGCTTGAATCCTACCTGAAGAGTGACAAAGCAGATCTCATGTGGGATGTGAGAGCAGAAGGAAAGTCCACTGGACAGGAGGAACCAGCTCAACGCAGCCCAGAGCACCACCTAATACTAACAGCATGACCTTGATTGTGATCCCTTGCCTCCTCATGCCCCAGTCCTCTCACATGCCGGTGCCACAGCTCCTCTCTGCCTGAATCCATCACTGCTGTGAGCATCTCCATAAGGAGTCCAGCATCCCAATCAACACTGATGGCTGTAGAAAGAGACAGGTCCCTGCAGACAGCATTTCACCTCCTTGACAGCAGCTTCCTGCAGAGATGTTTCTTGCCCGGCACAGGCTACAAGGACAGAACATGGTGATTATGCTTACAATTGTTTCCCTGAGTTAAGTGCTTGTATTGCATGGCTAAATCAGGAGCTATGGTTTGTAATGCAGATTTTAAGTTATCTTCTAAAACTTGTCTTTAGGGGAGTGAGGAGATCTCAAGAACAGGCCAGTAGCAACAAACTACCTGTTTGAACCCATGCACAAGACCTTGCCTCCATGAAGCTTCTCTCCCTTAAAGAAGTTTCAGGCAAGCAAAACTTCATCCCAGACAGCCCTGGGGACGCCAGGAAGTTCTGCCAATACAATATGTTGGGATTAACAACCGTGTTCATCAATAACAGGTAATGTGAGCTGACAGGTATTGATTTGGCAGCACAGTGTCACATTTGCCCTGTATGTGGGTCACTCCAGCACAGACACTTCAAATCAGTGTCCCATCTGAGCACTCTGAGTACAGGGCATCCCTCTGCCAGAAGCAGGGGTCATTCCTCCTGCCTCCCCAGCCAGACTTCACCTGAGGCAGGGGATCCCCTTCGTTAGTGTCCAGCGCTAATGATATTTCTGTTGATGTCTGGGGTAGGGGAGTCTGCATTTTTCAAAGTACAAGCATAAGGCCAGGCATCTGTTTTCAACCTACCCCCATGTCTTCCCCTCCCTTCTTGCTCAAGGACATTTTACATTTGTTCTTTTTGTGGGAAAAATGGGAAATGAGCTGGTGAGGAAGAGGGGCTGCAAAAACTGAGGTGAGTGGGCTTGGATGGGTTAGACCTGGACTGGGGAAGATATGGGAATGGTTTTAGGGCAGGAGAGCTGAGAGATATGGATTTTAGAGTTAGAAAGGTGACAAGGGAGGGTCATGGGACAGGACACTGTGGGACTTGGGTGCCCTGCCAGGACATCCTTTGAGAGCACAGCTACATAGTTCCCCCCCTTCCCTTCCCTTCCCGTCCCTTCCCGTCCCGGCCC
>JAWWEW010000078.1:4393500-4453330 GCA_035583185.1 Anabacerthia variegaticeps
TCCTTCCTTCATTCCTTCCTTCCTTCTATTTTCATTCCATCCTTCCTTTATTCCTTCATCCTTTCTTCCTTCCTTCCACATGCACACAGAGGAATGACCTCCCACTGCCCCACGAGGATCAGTGAGACATCCATCCCCCAATATTTGTAACCTCCAACAAGAGGACATTACTAAACACATCCCATGCTGTGGTTTCACAGTTGGGTGAAGAATCTGCCTGTGCACCAACTCCCACTGCCAGGGCAGATGTCAGGAACAAACTCTCAGTTTGATATTTCTATTAAACCACCTTGCTGTGTCATTTTTTTCTCCTTTTTCACTCCCCTCTCTCCAACCACAGCAACCTTCAAGGCAGCTCGTGAGGGAAAAGGAACTCATGCTGACTTTTTTTTTCTTTTCTTTCTCTTGTGGTTCCTCAAATGATTAATGGAGAATGTGGGACTCGTGCACTTCCCACTTAGGGAAATATGAAACAAGGCTACAGGGAGATTCTCTGGGCTCTACCTTGTGAACTTTTAACCAGATCATTCCATAAATGTAGAGTCCTGGCGCTGTCTCATGACTGAAGAAAACTGGATGTTCTCTTCCATTTGAAGAGGCTGTCAGAAGGCAGCTGTGCTTCACACAGCAATAGCAATAACACCAATTTTACTCCGGTGGTTTTACAGGCAGCCAGAAAACAGAAAGAATTTTCATGACAAGTTTTACAAAGAAATGTAGTGGTTTAAGATTTGCTTTTCCACTGGCATGAAGCAGGGGGGAGATGGTGAAAATTAGTAACCAGAAATATTTCAAATCACTCAGACACTGTTTAGCTTGTATCTAACCTTCCTGAAGCACTGCAGGCACACATGGAAAGGAGAGGAAAATCCAGGACGGGCTGCTACATAGACAAACCATGTGTTTACAAACTAGTTTCCCAAGGTTTTCTGTTACATGTCTCCAGGATGTGAGCTCCAGGAGTGAGAATGGGTGCTGCTGGACCTACTAGGCTCTGGAACCATCAGAAGTCATCATTAGTGCTTAGCAGCACCAGGTCATATTCTCAATACCTGTTGTTTATGTTATGCCTGATCCAAAACTTGTGTCAAAACAGAATCCAGGGAATCAAAAAGTCACAATTTCCCCTGACACTTCCCTAGCTTAGGTGATGCAGATGAAAGCTGCTATCAACTTTCCTTAAGGATTTTTATGATATCATTGTTTGGTGGACTTGGCAGTCCTGGGTTAATGGCCAGACTTGATAATCTTAGAGGTCTTTTCCAATCTAAATGATTCTGTGTTTTTATAATCATAAGGCTGAAGGAAAGACCCATTATGGTTGTGATTTGTGGATTGCAGACAGTGAGCAGCTCATTAGCACCCTCATTAAACTTTTTGGATGGTGATATTAATATGAATGATTAACAGCATTATGGATATTTTAATATTGGAAATTCAAAAATGAGTCACTGGTTCTTTCCCAGATCAACAAGGTTGGCTTAAAGTTTAGAAAGCTTGTATGTTAAAGTTTTTAAGCTTTTTCTGCCCAAATGTGAGGGCTCAAAACCTTCTTCTAAAAAATTGAAAGCAAAGATTCCAGAATCTGGGCAATGGAAAGAAAACCCAAGAGACGACGGCCTGGGAGACTTGAATCCTGCCACAGAAAAGATCAAAACACTGGATTCCTGTAATGCAGTCTTGATTATGGGATGTTCCAGTGGTTTATTTTGTCTTGCAGACTGTTTGTTGAACGGAGGAGAGTTTGTCATGGATGTGTCCCAGTGCTCTGTGTGTGCGTGGTCCGTGTTGGAGAAGCAGCTCAGCATTTTCACCCGCTGTGTTCGGCTTGTGCAAAAACAAAGGGAAACCAGCAGCCTCATGTAAGGCTCAGGAGCAAACAGTAAAACTGAAATGCAATGGCTTGTTTTGGGACAAGGCTGCAGGACTGAGCTGAAATCTGCCGCACATGCTGCTCTAGTCTTAAATTTTTGTAATTCTGGAAGGGATCAGAAAGCAGAGCTGTTGACTTTACTAAGTGTTTGCAGGTCAGGCTGTGGGGAAAAAAACCCTTCCACGTTCCAGCTTTTTTATGCCAAGGAAAAAGGCAGCAACATTCTGCTCTGTGCAGGGGGAATTTACCCTGTTCTGACCTGTGGGAGAGGACACTTCCCTCCAATGAGTCTCTCAGCACAGAGATGGGGTAAGGATGGTGGCCCGAGCAGGGTGAGAACCTGCACATGTATGCTGGGATGTGGGGTGGCACTGGGGTCTCATGGTGGCCCAGAAGCACCACCACAGCTGAGGGGAACTGCTGGGCTACTTGTATCTGGGACTCTGCCTGGCATCTCAGTCTCAGCAACAGGCAAAGCTGCCATGACAAATAACTCTTGCAGAACAGGATGAGTGAAGGGGAATTAGAAAACCTGAAGCAGCACTTCAGAGGTGTGTGAAGCCCTGCTCAGAGCACTGCAGAGCCTCCTGCTGCTCACCCTGGCATGGCCTGCATCACCCCCCAGGGCTCCCAGCCTCAAAATCCAAAATGAAAGCAGAAAATAAGGGGGAAGAAGGGGTCACATCTTAAAACCTACCAAGCGTAGCATCAGTACCAAGGATAAAGGATGCTGGCACTGGCTGAAGGAAGAGATGGATGGATGGATGGATGGATGGATGGATGGATGGATGGATGGATGGATGGAAGAATAGGATAGATTCAGGAGATCCAGCCTTTGAAGTGAATCAAATTTTGATATGGATAATGTATGGGAAAGTCCCCAGTTTAATTTAACTGTACCTTTTCTGTCATACAGCTTTGAAAGCATCCTGATCCTTCTGATTACACACACACACACACACACACACACACACACACACACATACACACACACATATATATACACACACACATAAACCAAATTTTATTTTCTCTAAGGCTGTATTACCCCAGAAATACCATAGCAAGGTCTGATGATTGGTCTTTCAGGCTTGTATATGGAAGAGCCTGAGGACTGAGGCAAGCCTTAGCAGTTCCTTTGGTGACCTTGTGATTCTGGGCTCTGCATAAGCATCATCTGCCAGAGACCCCCACTGTCCCTTATATAAAGGCAAAATGTACTAACCCAGTTTTTATAGGGAAAGTAAAGGAACAAGATAAATTTTACTGTTAATGTCCTTCTCTTTGTTGTAAGAGCATTGGCAAGCACCAGGATCTCCCGGTGCTTTTATGTTTCATAAAAACCCATTGAAGAAAGGATGTCAGCCTTATGTGACCTACAGGAGCTGGGAGCCAGAGCCAGAATTAGGACTCCAGTTCTCAGCTCCCAGTCCTGGATTCTCCTTATTAAATGACACCTCATCATTACAATAATGAGATCATCCGTTATTTAATTACACTCTCCTTGTTGCTACAAATCCTCCGTGTGGCAATCCAAGCGCTTGCTTTCTAAGGTTAGCAGGAACACAGAGATATGTTTCCTCCCTTGCTCTTAAGATGTATATCACTTGCATCTGGCCTGACATCAGCTTTTTCCTTCTGTGGCCCTGGAAAAGCTGAACTCACAAACATGCCCATGCTCTGAGCAGTGAGACTGCCAGCATTCACCTCCCCGTTCAAACATTCAGGTGTGAGTTTAATTTTGCAAGCCTGTGGGATTTCTTAAAGGCTGCTCACACCAGGGAAGTGAAGCATCTACAGGATCGAGGCTTCTGGGGCTACAACCCACCTGTTTGTTGCAAAGATGTGGCTCTTTAGGGTGCAAGCCAGGAGAAGGTTTCCTGCTCCAAGGGGTCCAGACTTGATAGGATCTGACTCTACCCAACTCTCCTTGGCTCTCTGCAAGAGACACTCTTACCTTCATCATATTAAATCAGAGACCCTGAGAGTGAAGAGATGCTACCTCTGGGAACATCTGTTGCTTTGTGTGCTAGTAATGCTGCGGCAGAGTCAGTTCAGCTTTTTATTATCCTTTCTTAACTCCTGATATGAGGGTGCAAACAAGGATTCAGGGAAGCACATTTATTAGCAAAAATCTAGATGGGCTTGTTTGCAGGGCTGTACCCCACCACAACTTTATTTGGGCACCAGGCCCAGGCGTGGCAGCAGCAGCACCATGGAAGGACCACATGTTATGCACCATCATTAAAAGTTACCCCACAAAATGAAGAGCACTGAAGGAGAAAAGCCTGGGATGACTTCCTGGGACACGGCTCCAGGCTGCTTCCAGATCTGCTTGCAATTCCCCAGCTCTCCCAGGGATGGCTGGGGTTGCAATTTTGGCAGGCTCTGTAGCCCTGGGCGAGACTGGAGATCATTGAGTTTCTGGGTGTGAGGAGAAGGCAGGCTGTGCGAGTCACGGCACGGCTCGTGCGTGGATCACTGCCTGCCATGGCTCCTGCCAGCCCTGGCTACCAGGGCTACCAGCACTCCCCAGCATGACTCCTGTTTGCCTTGGCACTGAACCCTTGGGTATGTTGGCATTCCCAGTTAGGCAGCCGAATAGACTGACGAATGTGTGTGATTTACCCATGGTCACGATGAAGATTTTGGCCAAGGAAGAATTTAATCCCATGAAGGGAAGATCTACAAGTTTGTGTCTTAACCACACAAACATTCTTTTATAGCCTTTTTCACTTCTCATATCTCAGGAAGTTGAGCCCCATGTCTTTTTCACATTCATTTTCAAAATGTCTTTATCTAGGTTGCCTGAGAGAAACAAACAAGTAAAGGTTCCTCCTCATTCTGGGTGTGAATTTTCCATCTCTTTGCCATGCCAGGCTGGACAATGATGGTTTCTAAGCCTGAGCAGATGCCTCAACTTCTCTCTCTCCCAACCTTTCAGCACTTCATCACAACTTTGCTTCATGCTGTCAGAACCGAGCCAGTAACTCCCCAGGGCAAGGCTGCACACCTGGGCAGACTGGGAGGGTCTAGCATACTTCTCAGTGCTGAAATAATTAACAACTAAGTCATTAATTAATAGCTTACATGGATCTCCACCGGCACGTGACGCGCTTTTTTATGGCTGAGTGAGTAAAGGATCCTCTCATATTTAAGTCTAGAGTAATAATGCTAGACAGAAAAAAAAATCAGACGCAATCCCTCCTACACCCCTGAGAGATGCAGACACTTCCCGTCAGACAGACAGATGCTGTCTTTCCTCCAGACATCTGGAGAAGGGCTCTTTGATGCCGATGGTGGGAAATGTTCTTGGCTTGCTCCGGCTGGATGAGAAACCACTGCTATCTGAGACAGCGAGTTTGCCATGTCTGTCCTCCCACCAGTAACTGGGACTGGAAGAAATCATGTACTGGGACAGAAATGGCACTCAGTAACTGTGTTAGGATGTGCAGTGGTGGGGGAGGGGGGAAAATATCCCATTAGTATTCCCAGTAAATATGCAGTTCATCTAATTGCTCAGCTCCTTTGCTTTCTCTCATCAGCACATGAACCTGAGCCCTTTGGTGGGTTCAAGCAGTAATGCTAAACACCTATGAAACAAGCAGTATGCTGGAAAATAAGGATGTAAAATACCATGCTTCTATTTATTATAATGCAACCCCTGCAGTATTTTGTTTTAACATCCCCCCTCCCCATTTCCCAGAATAGAGAAAAGAGGAGAGTGAGTTTTTGACACAGGCAAATGCAAATCCTGCCTTCCAGCCAAGTGGGGTGCTCAGTTTGTGTGCAAAAATCCCTGCTTTGCTGAAAACATCATGTCCCACTAGAAATCAAAGACACAAAAGTTTGGTGGAAATTCTCCAGCCAGTTCAAGTGTCAGTTCCCAACCCTGAGTTTAGCTATTCTGGTCAGACAAACAAGCCCATCACACACTCTGATCCTGAGATAATATGGCCATATACTGCCTCAGACAAACAGGTTGACTCAAAGTCCAGAGTATAAAATATGCTTGACTTCAGTGCAATAAAATCAAAAAGGAAACAAGAAACCTGAAGCAGCACTGCCATCGTTAACCCGTGGTGCTGTGGCCATGAATGTCATATTTGTGTGCCTGAGTGCAACTAAACTCCTCGGGGTGGTCTTTTATGTACCTGTAAAGCAGTGTCTACATGTACAGCACTCTGTAAATAAATAATGCACAGCAATAACGGTTAATAAAATAGGCTGGATGGTGGGGCAATTTGGCTGTTCAGCTGGATTGCTGCTGACAATTCAGAGGGCTGATTTATGGCTTTGAGGTCATTCTGGGAAATATTATACCATAGTTTTGTCATCCTGTTGCCATGTTTTTCTGATTATTTGTATATTTTTCAGCTGAGCAAAGCGAGCACTATTCCATTATGCCAGAGACTTGAAGTCAGAAGAGAGCGTCACAATCTTCTTTGTGCTCCCATAGTTTCTTGCCAAACTAGTGGCTTTCCATTTGTGGTCTGTGAGTAATGGTGGGTGTAAAGGCTATTTCAGAAGGGTCTGTAAAGAACAGTAAAGGGATTTTTTTTTTCCCAGAGATCTCCACAAGCTTCTGGCTTAGACAGTATCTCAGAAAATATTGTAACCTATTTTAAAGATGTCAAGGAATAAGGCCCTCCTTGTGTTCATCACCGCCATCTGTTTACATCTTGCTTTCCCTTTGGATTTCTTTCTCCAGACCTCTGTGTTTCATTCTGGCTTTGTCTGTTCACCAGCAGAGCACTGTGCTATGAGAGCTGCTCTGATTGAGGTGGCTTGCAGCCTACAGTGCTGGGAGGCCTGGTGGGACAGCGATTACTCCTGAGGTTTTCACTGTATTTTCATTATATGTTCCAGTATCAAGAGGGAAGTTATAGGAAATCCCTTGAAGATCTTGGGGTGAAGTCCAGGCTTAAGAGCCAAACAGTCCCTGTCAAAGTGGTTCCCTTCCCTGTTCCCACATTTAATGACTTATTATATAGAATCATAGAATTTAGTTTTAGTTGGAAGAGACTTTTACAGATCATCTAGTCCAACCACTCTGCAGTGAGCAGGGACATCTTCAAGTAGACCAGGTTGCTCAGACCACTGTCCAAAATTACACTGAATGTTTCCAGGGATGGTATAACCACCACCTCTCTGGGCAACCTGTGCCAGTGTTTTACCATCCTAGCTGTAAAAAACTTCTTTCTTGTATCTAGTTTGAAACTACCCTCCTTCTTAAGACCATTACCCCTTGTTCTGTCACCACAAGCCTTGCTAAAAAGATTTTCCCCATATTTTTCAATGTCCCTTTTAAGTCCTAAAAGGCCTCGGTAAGGTCTCCACAGAGTTTTTCCTTCTCCCCAAGTTGTGAGCAAGACATGCCAACAAGGTGTCTAAGATACTGTAATATCATTGCAATCACCAGTGTTTCTGGTCAGTCCTATCTTTAGTGGTTCAACTTTACTAGATAAAGCTTTGCAGTAGCTCTAAAGATGAAGAATTTAACCTGGACTTCTGCATAGGGACCACAGTGGCACTGTCACAGTGGGTTAGAAAAGATGAGTTAAGAGGCAGGTCCAAAAGCTGGATGAATCACTGGACACAAATTTTGACAGCATTAGCAGAAAGCTCAGTACCTCCTGCTCAGGTTGTTGTTAGTGGACATCAAACTGATCAATACCATCAATAGGCTGTAGGGAGTCATTTGTTGTGGCCTGAAGAAGACATTTGCAACAGCTGAGATGAATCATGCCTTACATGACTATGAAGGGCATCTTGAGGGACTAACTAAACTCAGGACATGTCTCAAGTTGGACAGTATCCTCATAGGTTCATCCCTATTCTGTCTGCTGGTCCCCTCCAGAAACCCCATCCTCAGACCCCAAAGATGTCTTGCCTCCAATCCTCTGCTTGAAAGGCTCTCAGAGACAGACAAAACTTCAGTCTTGTGACAATTAGAAAAAGGCTCCTTATTTCCATTTATGTCTCACTTTTGCTTAGCTGGGCAGAGCAAACCAAACAACTTTAGTCTCCTGTCACTAGACCCTGCAGCCAGCTTTCCGCTGCACCTGCTCCGGTATAAAGTTGCATAGTGACAATTCCCCATCAGCAGTGCTGTTTGGAGATCTCTATCAAGGCAGGTGTTCAGCAAATGGCCTCTTTGTGGGGGGACTACCCCGCTCTGCTTATTGCGAGCCCAAGAGCTGTACAACACTGTGACGCCAGGCTTTGCAGCTTGAGGCTCTTCATGGGGTGACTATAATCTTCTTCTGCACCTGGAAGTGTGTTTTTAAAATGTTATCAGGCATCTACACAGACTGGGGTGTGAGAACAGGTTACAATACAAAATATTTCCGCTTGCCAGATGAAATGGGTGGGGGGCACCTTGGGTTGCCTTTTCAGAGGTATGGCTGAGCAAAACAGTCACAAAAAGTCTGATAGCAAACACCAGACAGAGCAGTGCTCCTGCAAACTGCTATAGCAGCAAGTATGGAGTTGGAAGCTGGAGCTGGGCAACAGGCAGAGACTGATTTGTGAAGGACATGGAGGTTTGATGTGTTTGGTCTTCCTACTACAGCCTCTTCTAAATGAAGATAGTACTCTCACTGTACTTTTTTTCTGCCATTGCCCTGAGACTCCATTCGGCTAAAGTTTGCCTTTATCATATGCATTGTAGAGATGTGCAAGTATCAGCTCACAAAAATTATAAATTGTCTTCTAGAAATTAGTTTGATTCCATCTCTACTTCTCTGCTGCATTTACCCATTAGAAAGGATTATCATAACAAGCATTAACAAAATGACAGACAGGCAGAAATCTGCACCCTTAGTGAGAATGACTTTCCCCTTCCCACCTCCCCTCCCAGACTATTCAGCTACATTAAAAAACCCTAGATCTGAGTGTTGCAGCTTGACTTTCATGTTTGCTCACAGCCAAAGAGCTGAAAGGCCTTGCTTTTGAGAAAGCGAGTATGAAAAAGCACCTCCTTGGGCAAGAGGAGATTTGCAGTCTGTCATCTTGCAGGCCACATTTATTTGTTACTGATGGGGAAAAGCAGGTACTTTGTTCACCCTCTGGACGACTGTGGCATGGAGACAGATGATCCCCAGACAGCTTCTGTTTTATTCCTCTTGCATCCTGCAGGCACAGGGGCTGGCTTTTTGCTGGAAAGCCAAATGGGTGCCAAAGATAAACTTTCTCAAAGCAATGTCCCTCTCAGGTCCTGCCCTTCCACCAGTGGCACGCTAATAAAATAAACTTGGCTGTGCACAGAGCCATGTGCCTGGAGCCCAGCTCCCGGACGTGGAATTCCTGGTCCTCGCCAACTTTCCCCTAAAGCTTCGTTATTCCAATAAATCACGGAGCTGAGTTATGGGGCTCTGTTTGGTGGGGGCTGCTTTTAATTGCAGTTTTAGGAACTGTGGGAAAGCAGAATTAATGCCATATGTTTTTTAGGCTTTCGGACGAGTCGCGGGGTCTCGCTTTCAGTTTTGGCTGGGATTCAAACATCACAGCGAATTTTCAGGTTCCTCTGTGTCAAGCCACAGCAAGAGGGGGAAGGGCAGGGGGAGAGATGGTGGCAGGGTGAGGGAGGGTGCTGCTGGGTGGTGCTGGATTGCTGGAATGGGGAGGCAGAGAGAAAGGAGGGAGTGCTTCCAAAGGCAAGGAGAAGCACTCCAGGTAAAATCCATCTGCTTTCTGGCCCTCAGCATGGACAAATGAGGCTGAAACTCGTGACAAAGGGGAACATACTGAGAAGGAGAATGGAAGACAGAGTGCTGGGGTTTTTACCCTGGATGCTGTCTTCCCTCACACTGCTTCTTTCACTGATTTGCCTTCCTGCAATGCTCTCCCTGCTGAGGCACGTGGTGTCTTCATTCCTCTCCCTGCCGATGTCAGGCTGTGTGCTATGAATACGCATTCATAAAGGATGAGCTTGGAGGAAGTCCAAGGTAAGGCTTACATACCACAAGACTGACTTTTGTGAACAGAGGTCAGCCCTGAAACAATGGGACAAAGGTCACCAGTGCCAGGGTCTCTTTAGCTGTTTGAAGCCTTCTGGTCCCAGCCACTGTGCCCACTGCCTCTGGGTGCTGGTTCGTGGTAGTTCTTGAGTGAGTCCAATCCCTCTCTGTCCAGAGAGGACACAACTGTGGCCACCACGCCAGGTGAGCACCAGCCACCTGGGAACTCATCAAAGTCTCTATCTGAAAAGATTTTGCAGACTCATTATACTTAGCCACAGGCATTTTCAGATCCTCATGACACTAGCTGAGGCTGTAAAGGGGTAATTTTGCCTTTTCTAATGCAGATCAGGACTCAACTGATCCTGCTGCAGGTGACAGAAGCGATGAATCCTTACACCCTGAAAAGCTGGCCCAGGAATGCATTAAAACACCTTTCCCCACCAAATTTCACCAGTGGTACCCAAAGCAGTTACTTCGCCAAACACAGAAATAAGAGCAGCTCTGAAAAACAAACGATATGGTGTTTTGTAAGCTCTGGGCATCATGGGAACTGAGGCAGGTGAGAGGCTGAATGGTGAGCAAGGTCCCATCAGAGCACAAAGGTCCAATGCACAGAGGCAAACTCTCTATTTCCCTCCTGTTGCTGGGATTGGCAAAAAGATTGTGGCTTTGTGGTGTTGGGACACTGTCATGAGCATACGTTTCCCTCCACTCCTTTATTCTGACTTGATTTGTGTTTAGAACACCCTGAAAGCAGCATGGGGTGTCCTAGTCAGCACTGGTGAAGGGGGAGACAACTCCTATCTAGGTGGAAAGCCATCCAGCACGTGAGGCCAAGCAACTGTTATTTGGAGCTTGAAAATTAGTCATCAATGGTGAATAACAAAAGGATGACTTCAGCAAAGCCAGAGGTAATAATTAGTTACCTCATTTGTTAATATGGTATGAAGAAGGAGGGATCTGTCAGATGACTCAGCTCTGATGGGGGGGGGAAAAAAGGCACAACGTCACAGTGGTTAGAAGGATTTTCCAGGTCTGAGGGTGATGTTGCCCAATATAGATGTTGCCATCAGTGTTACCAAAACAGCTCACTCTGAAATTTATCCAGCAGCCAAAAAGCAAATGCATGCAGTAAGAGAAGGGTTGTGATGTGCTTTTAAAAGGGTCTGAGGAATTGTTTCTACCAGCCCTGGGTAAGTGTAAATACCTGATGACTTCTAGGTCTTGCCAATTATTGGAAGTGACTTAATTTTGTAGAAAAATAGAGACCTCATGTCTCAGAGATGCTTAGCATTGCTTTTTGACAAAATCACTGTCTATCTTAAAATATATTCACATGAGTACACAAATTTTCATGAAAAGCATTCAGTGAAATATTTTAGCAGATTGCGTTTCCTCAGTTTCACTTCAGCAGTGTTAAAATGTTTTGGTGACATATAGAGATCTTGTTTCAACTTGGCTTGAATAATTTTGTATTGTATTGCAATATTAATTGAAATATTTTCAATGTAAGCTATATTTTATGGTGCTGGGATTTATGTTGCATGTGCCAGTGCTATGTTTAGTTTTGACATTATCAAAGTGAAATGTTTCAGTGGTGTCAGACCGAATGGCTTTCATATTCTTGCTCTATCAAACATTTTAAAATTTTATGGTTCTGTTCAGGTTTGGGATGATAAATTGGAAGCAAATTTGTATGTTTCCTGGAGGACAAAATTTCTAATATCAAGCCAGCTCAGCATCTGTGTTTAGAAGTAAATCATGTCTTCTGGGCATCATATTTGCAGCTTTGGATAGCTGGTCTGTCTTCCAGCTCCACCACTGCCCTGGACAAGTCATTTGGGGCTTGACAACACAAGGAAAGAGACTGGAACAGGTATCCATGGTCACCCAGAATACATTACTCCATATGAAGGGTGAATTCTTCTCTACACCAGTTCTCCAGTGTGAGTCACTCACCCTAAACTCGATGTTTCACCCCCTGTGAAATGTCAGTTGAGGTCACATCAATCTTCCTTTATGCAAAAGGTGACCAAGGTGAGCACTCAGCTGAAGATATCCAGCTTTCCTATGACGGATTCCCCTGATAGTACCTGGTGCAATAAATTTTGGCCCAGCCTCACAACAGCTTCCACCTGTGCACAAAGGCTTTGTCTCCTCATGTCTGCATTTCAGATGGGAGGTTCTGTGGGGAGAGGTGGCGCTGCAGCCTGGACCCCACACAACAAGAGCTTAAAGAGAAGAATCACATCCATCGTTTGGTCTGAATATGGTTTCAAGTTCTACAAGTGCCATGGAGTTTTACATTCCTACCAAAATTTAATTCTCCAGTCATCTCTTTAAACAAAATCCCTTAATCTACCAACACATCTAATTTGCCAACTGTAAAATGAGCATTATGCTAACGAGTCTTGTCTCATCTTGATCTATCTAGGTATATCAGGAGCACCTCTTGCCTTTTGTATGTTCAGGGATGAGTACAAGGGAACTTTGATCTTGTTTAGACCTCAGTACAACCCAGTATTACCCAACTATTGTAATCGTCCTTTGGGTTTCCTCTATAATGGAAACATTTTCTTTTTATGTGATCAAACATAAAACCATTTAAATAATTAAAACTTCTCCCTGGCAAAGTGGATTACTTTTTCCCTAACAGTTTGCCTATGCATCCAGTTTGTGGTTCTACACTGAGAGTGGCAAGCTACTCAATATTTTTGGACAGTATTGGACACATCTCATGAATACTTCGTCCCACTGACAAACACCCCATCTGACTTGCTGGGAGCAAGGTCCTCACCAGATGATAAGCAAAATCTCGTTGTGTCTCCTGGAGGGTGTCCCATCCCTCATTTAGCAGGTTGGGAAGCAGAGGATGAGTGGTCAGGGCAAGAAGGGACAATCAGGACTGCAGCAGATGGTTTCCCACCCCAACCGTCTGGCCTGAGCGGCGGCCCAGCTGCCTCTCTGGAGACGCTGAAATGAGGAAGAGCTGTCAAAGACAGACAGCACAGTGGTTTCAGTTGTGCATTTCAGTTCACCTCAAAGACGTCCCTGCTCCGTCTTTGCAGCGTCTTTGTCTTATTTTCCTTCACACGCAAGTATTCTGAAGCACCTGCTCATCGGGGGAACTCCTCAGGAGGTCTGCAGACCTGAGGGTCAACTCCTTTCTCCCCTCCACATCCAGGATGGATTTGCAAATCACTTTACTGGGACAAAAAGTGTGATGGGCTATTTGCACTCCCCTTTCTACCTGCTCACCTTGCTCTAAGACAGTCAAACCAGGCCAGTGGGGACTGGGAGACGAACCTCAGATCTCTTCTACATCTTCTGGCTTGTTTTTGAAGGCTGTGCAATTCTTTGCACCTTTTTTTCCAGCTTCCTGGGCTTGTTAAATAACAAAACAAAAGATAAAAGCTCGAATAAAGTTGCAGCTGCTCGGCACCAGCCCAGGTCTTTAACACCAAAGGGGTGTGCAGGCAGAGAGGGGCAGCGTGTGGGTTCTCTTCTGTGACTCAACAAGGGAAGAAAACCATCAGAAGGGGCTGATTTTGAAATTAGCATGAAAAATTGTTTGGCACCTTGTGTTCTTTGTCTTTCAAAGTGATCTGGGCAGCCACCCCCCTTCACTGCCCTTCTGTGTCAGAAAACAGCCCTCGATGGGAGGTGTTTTCTACTACTTGCAGTAATATCTGCTCCTTTTCTGGGATTTCTCCTCTTCATAGGGCTCCCTTCATAGGTGCTGTAACCAAACATTGGAGCTGCTGTTCTGGGTCAGCTTAGAGGCACAAAAGACAAGTAAATGGTATTTCCCAGCACTCTGATGATCACCAGGCTCCCTCTCTTCCACATGCTGGCTCCTGGATGAGGATTGAGCTACCTCAACAACTCAACAAAGTTTTTGCTTCTCCCAAAAGGTGCAATGCTATGCAAAAGGTGTAAACATATTTCACAGAGAAACTGGAATATGAACATGTTTGTACACAGTGGTATTCACTGGGTTGGGCCTGAATCCCTTGACAGCTGGGTCCCCCAGGTTAAAAGAAACAAGGAAGTCACACAAAGGCAATAGACCAGCAAGGGCTGCGGTTACATGAGACAGCAGCATGTTTAAGCAGGTTTTCAGCCTCTTTTTAAACCAAGCCCAAGTGCTGGCCATGCAGAGCAAAAGTTCATGGCAAAATGCATCTTTGGGCTGATCAGAGCCACAGCATCACGGTGTGAAGCAAGACGAAGCATTGATCTCATCCTCACTCAGCACCAGAGGTAGATAACTGCAAAATCAATCCAGAGGAGCAGAGATGGGGATAACCACTCTTTGGGCAAAATTTCCACAGCAGCAAGTCTGGCCAAGAATGAAAATGAGAAATTTGCCACCAAATTAACTCCAAGTCTATTCCATGCCTTTATGTACAGCATGTGTTTGATTCTGAGTGCTCTCTCCACCCTCCAATCCCCCAAAAAAAACTTTACAAACCACCTAAGGGACATTAACTTTAGTACCTTGGTTATGTGTGGAGGAAATTATATGGACAATCCACAAAGAATTTACCTCCCCTTTCTGCAGAATGAGCTATGTCCAGCTCTGCTCCAAAACGAACCCACCTGTTTAAGCACCAATCTGTGAGTGGACACTCATTTTGAAATTAAAATGACTGAATTTTATCAAAGATTGACTTTCACCGGCAGGACGAAACTTGTCTTTTCATACCAACGTGCAGCACTTGGACTGATGGGACAAAGTGCAAAAACCAAATGTTTTTATTTTTGTGCAAAAAATAGTCTTTATTTCTGTGCAAAATTTACATATAGAAATGTCTCCAGAGCATTTACTATATGACTTAGAGAAAACAGCTTAATTTTGGGCTTCCATTTCCTCTTTAAAGTGAGGGGCATGCTATTTATGTATTTTTCAGTTTAAAGAGTACTGAGCAGGTGCACCAAGCCCAAATTCACTGCAGTCCTGGGATTTGCTCAGTGGTCATCAGTGGGAAGGGAACCAATATCTTTGTAGAGGACATCAAGCTCTCCATCACTTTGGATGGTTGTGGATGGACATAGAAGCTTGTAATTTAAACTATACTGATAGACTATGGGAAGAAACAGGCACCTATCTAATCTACCTTATTTTAAGACAAAATTAATCAGGACCTGTTTAATACCTGTTTCTCACCCTCATGGTTACCATGGGGGGGGGATTTAACCATGATTAAAATCTTGACATTGGTCCCTCGGCCCTGAATCCCAGCATATCACTAGACTTTTAGACCTCTAGTGCCCCAACCATAGAAGTGGCTTGTGGGGTGTCTGCCACCCTCATAGGATAAGCTAAAATACTAAAGGCAAGTGAGTAGTTAAAAGCAGGATGAACAGTGGCTGAGTTTTGGATCTCCAGTGCTATGAGCAGAGAGGCAATTTCAGAGGGGAAAACTAAAATAGCACAGCACAAACTAAGAGGAAACCACCTTCCCTGGCTATCAGGAAACCAAAACCAAACAAGGGTTAACTGGGCAGATCCAGCACTGACTGTAAGTGGGAGGTTTGGACTTTATTTTATTGTTGCCATTAATTTCCTTCCTTTTACTTTCAGTAGAAGAGCACAGAGTTATTTACATTAGACACAGCTGTGCCCCACTGAGGTATACCATAAGAAACTTTAGGAGTAATAGAAAAAAGCAGCAGAAGGGACATGGATGATTTCTGGTACTAACACCAAGGGCCTGCACCATTTTTTCCCTTTGGAGCACACAGTGATGATGCCAATCCCCCAGATCTTTGCTGGTCCATCTATAGGGTGTCAGAAGGAGGGATGAGCAACTGTCACATTATAGGACATGAGAGACCCGTGACATGCCACGTTATTTTCTTCAATCACCCTTGTATTGCAGAAAACAGTAAGAGAGACTTGGTTTGAGCAGTTATCAGTAGGTTTCGGAGTTAATGACCTGGAGCAGATCATGCCCCTTGCTGCACATCTCTGCTCAGAAGAAGGCTTTGTGCCCATTCTCCTTTCTGCATGTTGAAGGGGGGGCTCCTTTCCCTTGGAGCAGGGGGATGCAGGCAGCAAAGCCTGCGTGACTCTGCCTGAACCACTCCCTTTCTTCATACATTTCCTTTCCTCCCACTATTTGACTGTCTCAGCTAATTAGATTATTAAAACATGTGCCTTTTGTGGAGCTCCAGGGATGCTGAGGACCTGACCTCAGCCAGCGGCTCCACACACAAACACTCGGTCAAAGGAAAGGATGAGTTCCCCACATCCACCTCCACCCTGCTCCCCCCTCTGCTCCCTGGGACCTTGTTTATCTTAACGCCAGCTGAGTTTCCCAGGGAAACCCAGCACAAGGCATTTGCCAGACGCTCATTCCTTTGTGCAGCTGAGCTGAATATATCTCTGCCAGAGCTTTTTTTGCCTAAACCCCAGTAAATTCACTGGGGCTCATCACTCTTCTCCCGAGGCTGCTCCTCCAGGGCATGGCCTTGGTGGACACAGGCTTGCAGAAAGGCTGGGAGCCTCAGCAGGAACCAGAGCATTTCAGACTCCTGGCACATCCAAAAGTCAACCCCTCATTGCTGCACGGCTTCCCTCCCGCCCAGGTTTCTGCACAGCCGGCCAGAGGCTTTATTTATGGGCTGGGATGCTCAGCAGCAAAATGGTTAGAGCTCTTGGCATCGGGGGTCAGAATTACCCTTCCAAGTTAACACCCATTGAGATGAATGGGAGCACACCCTTTTCTGCGGGTGTTATTGTTGCAGTCTGCCTGGCTGCGCACTCAAAGGCAAGAGTTTACCTTGGTTTGCAACCAGAAAGGCTGGAAATTGCCTCTCTCTCTCTCCCTCTCTCCCTTTTTTTATTTTTTATTTTTTTAAATGAAAGGAAAATGAAAGTTTTCTTTTGCAGATTTGTGGGGTGTGGAGCACGGAGGAATGGTGAAGCAATATGATTTGGGTCTGATGGTTCAGAGCAGCTATGAAGTAGCCTGGCTTTGGAGAGCAGGAGGTTGCTGGATGGTCTGGGAACTGAGCTCCTGGGTTCAGCCTGGTTCCTGTTGGCAGCCAGGGAAAGTGGCTGTGTTATCTTTTCATCATATCTGAGAAAAGGCTGAATGTAATAAGGAGCTGGAACTGCTTAACCCCAGAAAGTGCTAGAGTTTCCCACACTTGGCTGCTGCAGACACACCCTGGGGTACGGACACTGTCCCAGCTGCAGCTCCACTGCCATATCCTTCTGAAAGATGGACCTGGGCTATGCACAGGGCTGCGCCATGGTTTGGCATCTCAGTGCTCTCCCTGCCCTTTCCTCCAAACAACTCTGGAAGGTGCAAACCATGAGAGATGGAAAAAGGATGAGCCCTGACCTGGAGAGAGGCACATCCAGCCCATGGGCTCTTCAGCCATCAGGTGTTCATATGGATGCTGCAGAGGAGGTGCCAAACCCACAGTGGAGGAGATGCTCACCCCACCTGTCTGCCAGAAATTACTTTCCCCCTGCCCTGAGAAGAAGGAGACAGCTAGGGAGACAACATGTCTGCTCTTTAATGACCAGTTCCCATCCTGGCATGCCTTACCCATTTCAGCACCCGTTACCATTCCCTGGGAATCCACAATCAGAGCAGTTAAAACCAGCTGGGACCACAAACCGGTGCCTGGGGGCCATGTTTGCAGGAGGAGATGTTTACTGAGCAGCCCAGAGGGACTCCACTGCACTAGCTGGTGTTTTGGGTCGGGATAACAAATTCACCTCAAGGGCTCGTGTGCACTTGAAAGGGTTCAGTGGGAGAAGCAGCAAAACACCTGTCCTCCAGGGAAGATGCAGACTTTGCCTTCAGAGGAGAGCTCTGGCATGGAGAGTCTGGAGCAGTTCCTAGAATAAAATAAACTACCCTGGTGCAAAGGTTTTCTCCTTTGATTAACATGAATTATACATTTAGCAGGGGCAATAAGGACCTCTAATGCTGCCTACCCTGCTTACAGCACCACTAGCGTGCATGTAACCCAGGGTACATGACAAAAAGCAAGCAAATATACCTTTACTGCTCCACTGTATCCCCTTGCAGCTGCTTTCCCTCTGAGGTACAAATGAGAGTTGAAAATACCCACGTGCCAGGGGTTATTTGCAGGAAAAATTATGCTGACTGAGGAATGGGGATGTTTTCAACCATGCTTCTAAGCACAGTAAAACAAGGCTGAGGCACAGGCTGCCTGGTGTGCAGCAGGAGCAGCCTTAAGGCCTCAGGTTCTTGGGATTTGCATCCCTTCAGACCTCCCCTTTATTTGCTTGGGTAGCCAAGGCCTCATGGGGATAACAGTAGGATGCCCTGTGCGTGTGTTATTCGCTGTGCATGTGATGCAGACACACACCTGTATGCACAAACACAACTGTGGCTGAATGGGTAACCCCAAGGAAAACCATTTCCTACAACCTTCTCCCTCAGCTCCCAAAGGTGCCAGAGCCAGGGTGGTGAGGGGATCTGGGCACCCTGTGGGATGCAGCACCCATTCCTGGGATCTGTGCTCCTCCTGACCCCTCTGCTCTGACCACCTGGTCACAGCCAACCTCTGTATCCTGCAAAATCACACCTCAAGCACAGCTGCCAGCACATGCAGGATCAATTAGTATAAAATCAGGAGGCAAGTCCCCAAATTCCTGAGGTGAGAAGGAAAACCATCTACAACGGTCTCGTTTGCTTTTTTAATGGTCACCCTTAACCAAAAAGGCTTCAAACACACTGCAAATAAATTCCAGTTAATAAAATCCTGTAAGGCTGTGGACTTTGAAGAGGTTTGGTTTTAAAAAAAAACATTGGCAAGGACAGGATTGTCCAAGGAATTAGAGGAAACTGGGCGGCATTTCTGCAGAAACGAAACTGCTCCTGCATTGGGTGCACCCTGTAAACACCTGAATGGCTTCAAGAGCAAGGAGTTAAGTGAAATCACATGATCTTCTATAAAAACTTTAGGAATCAGATATGAACTGGTTCTGTGAGCTGAGGATAATGCAGGCACATAATAAATAAAGGAAGAGAAACATGGTTGCAAAGAAATCCACTCCTAAGTAAATCCTTATCTAAACACACTGCTCAGGAACACTCAGCCTGTGCTGCTGTGACTGTGCTCTCCATTACTTCTCAGATAAAATATGATTAAAAATGCTCTTTCTGCCCAATTACACCAAACAAAGAGCTTTTGCCAGCCTGAGAAATTTCTGTGTTTGCAACCAGAGATGCAAATCATGGTCCTCCTGGCAAAACTCTGCCTCGCTGTTCTTAGTTTTGCACAGCAACGACTTTGCTCTGTGCTGTTTGTTTTTCCTGGTTCAGCTGGGAGTCAGGCAGTTTATGTAAAAGACAGGCTGAAAACAAGAAGAATTCAAGAACTACTCCTGCAAAATATCCGGGTGCAAAGCTGCATTAGAATCACAGAACCATAGAATGGCCTGGGCTGGAAGGGGCTTTAAAGATCATCTCATTCCACCACCTTGCCATGGGCAGGGACACCTTCCACTCGACCAGGTTGTTCCAAGCCCATCCAGCCTGGCCTTGAACACTTCCAGGGATGGGGCAGCCACAGCTTCTCAGGGCGATGTGTTCCAATGCCTCACCAGCCCCACAGGAAAGAATTTCATTTAATCTGTATTTCCCCTCTAGTTTAAAACCAATCCTTGCCCCATCGCTATCTGCCCGTGCAGAAATTACTGTGGGCATGGCAAATTCAAGTTGCTGCAACAAGTTGTGCGTCTGTTGTTTTCATGGCTGTGATAGTGGAAAATGCTCACAGCAGGGCAATCCAGCCCACGGGACCCACAGCAGCTTGGCACCAGCAACTTTTCCTCCTTTTCCCACAGCTGCAGATCCCACGAGCGAGGCTGGAGACATCTCAGGTATTTCTGCAGAGTGAAGGGACAGACTGCAGGGGAGGTAAAGCCTCGGTTGAGACCCGTCTGCTGGCTCAGCAGAGGTGGGCCAGGGGTGAGCACACTGCCTGTGCACGGGTGAGCCAGGTTAGATGATGGGTAAAGTCACTGTGGTTTTGTGGTTGGAGCCCAGGCCAGCACAGCAGAAGAGCCGAGCTCTTGCTCCATCTGTCACCAGCTTCCTATGCGAGCGGAGTGTTTATTCACACACCCGAGACTTGGAAAAGAGCTCAGAAAGCTGTTTTCTTTCCAACCCAGCTGACTGTGTGTTGGATTGAAATGATACCAGGGAGAGTGCAGAGCAACCTCTCTCTGCATGGCCATGCCCATGTAACGGAGACGCTCTCTGCTCTGCTAATATTTACAGGCAATAGATTTGGTCAGACTCTAATGATCACCTTTCTTGCTTCACAGGACTTCCTTCTCGTGCCCATCTGCAGGACTCATACCCTTGGCTGTCAGCTGTGTAAATTTGCTGAAAAGCAGAACTGCACAAATAACTGATAGGAGTGAGGGGTGGCCAGACTGGAAAAAATAAACATATTTGCTGTGGGGTAACCAGAATCGGACATTTTCCAGCTAGGAAGGGGGAAATTGGCATTTTAATAAAATAACTGTGTTTTGGGCCAAACAAGCACTTTGTCTGACCACAGCGATCTCTTAAGTGTTTTTATAAATTGCACAGATAATTTGTTAATGTGAGAGAAGCTTCAAAGAGAAATGAAATATTTCTGCTAAAAAATAATGTCTTTTTTTTTTTTTTTTCACTCGGGAACAATTTCCTGAAATTGCTCTCAGTCAGTGAAACATTGCAGTCAAGCCCATCTGCATATTTTGGAAGAGAAAAAATTGCTTTCTTCCACCTCGCTTCTTCTCTGGCTGTTAACTCAACTGTATCCTCACCCATTTCATCCCCTTTACTTGCTTCCTCCTTTTCTCCTGTAACAAATGTGAATTTCCTGTCTTTTTTTTTTTTTTTCACCCTGTCTGATCCGTTCTCTCTCAGTCCTGACCTCTCCTTCCTCCGGCTGACCTCCTGATATCCATTTATCTCCTACTCCCAAAAACCACCTCTTCCCGTTTTCTTTCCCATAGCGGAGCATTCCCAGGGAGGCAGCTACTGGGCGTTACAGCAATAAGAGCTGGGAAAAGGGAATAAATCCAAACCCAAGCTGTACAGGGCTGGGAACGGAGCCCTGTGGAAATATTCCCCGGGTGACATTTATACTTTGATAACCTGAAGTAAAACTCTGATTCCACATCCTTAGATTGTGGGTGTGAAGTTAGCATTGTTCCGCATTAATCCCCAGGGATGTGGCCTTGAATTAACGAGGTCCCGTCACGACACTCATCACCCCTGCTCAGTGTTAGGTGTCGTGAATCGGGCAGTGGGACTCTGCCCTCCAGGTCTCCCTCCACCCCAGTGTGATGAGATAAGGCCTTTGCCAGGCTCTGCAGGCTTCCCAGCTGCTCTGCACAGCAAACATCTAAAGATGGCTGGGAGCCACCACTGGGCTGTAATGGAGATGTGGAGTTCATACAGCCTGTATCTGATCACGTGTGGCAGGCAGGGATCACTAATAAAAGCCAGGGCTCTTTGGAGGGCAACTTTGCAAGCAAGCAGGACACAAGAAAGGGAGCTAAACATTCCCTTTCCCTTCGAAAGTCTTTTGTTCACAGCTTGCTGCCACCCTCCTTGCTGGAAAAGAGCAAAGCAGTGGGACATCTGAGGTCTTCTCCCTGGGATCCAGTGACAGGACACATGGAAATGATTCAAAGCTGTACAAGGGGAGGCTTGGATGGGACATTAGGAAATATTTCTTTACTGAAAAGGTGGTCAAACACTGGAAAAATCTTCCTAGAGAGGTGGTAGATGCCCCAAGGTTATCAGTATTTAAGAGGCTTTTGGGAAATGCTTTAACTTTGGTCACCCTGAATTGGTCAGGCTGTTGGTCCAGATGATCATTCAAGGTCACTTCCAACTGACGTATTCTAGTCTAGTCTAGTCTAGTCTAGTCTAGTCTATTCTATTCTATTCTATCCCATTCCACCTCTAAAATGGAGGTAGGGATTTGAACACTCCTTAATAATCATATTTGGACAGGGCTGAATTTTCCAATGTACAGTTTTTGCTCTGGTGTTTCCCAATCCAAATTCATGTTAAACCCAGAAATATCCCCTGGGCAGCTGGCTGCTCAAAAGGCACAGCTCCTGACCCTCCTTGAACCACGAGCAGAACCTCAGAACCCACCACTGATTTAACCTTTTGACTTGGAATTTCCCAATGGGTTTGTCCCAAACTGCAAGCACCAGCCCTGCAGACATGGAGCAGCACACGAGGTTTTTGTGGTGTGGGGGTTTGTGTGGTGCTGGGGTTCCCCGAGAGCACGGGGCATCCTCAGGGTGGTGAGAGGGCAGAGTCGTGTGTGTTACCACCCTCCTGGGCAGCAAAGACCTGTTAAAAACACTGTGACACCAGAGAGGAACCGACAGGCGTTCTGGGGGAAATGGTGGTCACTGAGAAGAGTTTCGGTTTTCTCTAAACTTTCTGTGGAAAAATTCCCCCTTTTCAGAGAAAAGCTATGTGCCCACTTGTTATGGAGAAATATATCTATGTACATATGTATACACTATTATTCAGAATGTAAACATGGTTCTGTGTGTATATGCACACATATATATGTAAACATCTACCTAGACATGTTTTGATTTGAGGCATTCAGTGTCTGCTCTCCAGTAACAAGTGTTTCCAAATTACAGTGAATTTATTTGCAGAAAAAGGACAATTTTACAATCCCTTCAATGAAAACCAAATCCTTAAAAGAAATTGATTTTAAAATAAAAGTTTCATCCACTGCTGCTGGTCAGCATTGACTAACCATCCACAGAGGAGTGTTCACTGGCAGGGATGGGGCACAAGAGCCATCAACAAATTCTTGCAGGGGGACCAGAGGTTTTGCTCCTCATTCTCAAACCACTTGCCAAAGTGGAATAAATGGGCCAGAAAAAGCACTTTCTTTTGGCATGAGAGTGTCTGTGCTGGGGCTTTTTCTTATGGTGGGGATGAGTGTAAGTTTTGTGTCTTTATCTCACTGTAAATGACTGCCTGGCACAGCTCCAGTGAGAGTCTCCACTGAACCACCCATCGACAGGTGACTCTGGTATGTCCTGGCCTGAACTCTCCATTTAAGGAGGTTGCATTTCTCCTTGTTTTCTGGAGTTCCCCAGATCCTGTCTGGATGTGTTTTATGCTCCTGTGCCCCAGAAATGTGATGCACTGGTCAGCGTTTGTGGACACCATGGGTTCCTCTCTCCTGAGGTGATCCTGCAGTGAGATTGTGCAAGTGCTTGTATTTGCAGAGGCTCAAAGCATAATCACTCCCCACCGTAGCACAAAGAATAAACAGCTGCAGAGACAAATCAGTACAACATCTGCAGCACTTCCCTGTCTGAGTTGGGATTTTTTCTTACGCTCTTGATGGCTTTATTCACATATACCCCAAAAATGTCCTATATCTTTCTCCTCCTACGCAGGGTTTCTCTTCTAAACCATTCACTGCTCCCACCTCCTCTAAGGAAGCTTTCTTTCCCCTATGCAGGTTCTTCAATTCAAAAGAAGTCTGTGTTACAAAAAAAAAAAAAAAAAAAAGATCTGCCTCTTTGTTCTTCCTTCTACACAAGTTTCCTTTTAAGTGGCTGGAGAGACCTTGATTTCTCTAAGTGCCAGAACCCTTTGTCAGGTTGGCTCTCTGATCAGGCTCCTCGGTGGAGCTAAATCCCTTGCCAAGCTTTCCCACATTTAGCCAACAGCCCCTTTGAGTTGAGTCTTGAAAAACTGGCTTGTCCTCAGCAGCAGCTCTCTCTTTGTCCAACAGAGCTCCATTTGAATGTGTAATCATCAAAGTTTAATGAGGCTCTTTTGTGAGCCTTATTCCAGGTGGAAACATTTTTAGATGTTTTTTTTTTTCTTCTGGGTTTTGGCTCAAAAATATGTAGGTAAGAAGAGAAGAGAAGAGAGCAAAGACCTCCATACCCAAAGCAGAGTTTGCTGCTTGATACCTGCCTAAGCCTTTCCACAAAAATTCCATCAATAATTCAGACAAGTTGCAAGGGAAGACAGAGAGAACAGGTCAGCACCACCACCTGGTATCTGCTTCGTGCATGACCAGGAGACATGGAGAGAGAGAGCAGCAAACTGTTGAACTAGGGATTGAGAAATTCCTTGGCTTGTTTGGAGGTTGAAAGTTTCCAGCTATACCTTACGAGGGGTGGCTGAGGGAGCTGGAGGTCTTTAGCCTGAAGGAAAGGAAGCTCAGGGGACCTTCCTTTACTCTCTACAACTACTTGAAAGGAGGTTGTAGCAAGGAGAGGCTTGGTCTCTTCTCCCAAGAAATAACTGACAGGATCAGACAAAATGGCCTCAAGTTGTGCCAGAGGAGGCTTGAGATGGATATTAGGGAAAATTTCTTCACCAACAGGTCTCACAAGCTTTGGAACAGGCTGCCCAGGGCAGTGGTGGAGTCACCATGCCTGGAAGCATTCAAAACTCGAGTGGATGGGGCATTTGGAGACACAATTTAGTGGTGAACATGAGGGTCTGTGTTAACACTTGGACTCGATGATCCTAGAGGCCTTTTCCAACCTTATAATTCCCCTTTGTGCACTTTGCCCCCAGCCCAGCTCTCAGAGGCTGCATTTTTGCCCTATTTCTGACCCTTCCAGGAGCAGAAAAGTCTTAGTCATGAACCCATGACCAGAGAGAGGGAGTTTTTCAGCTTGGTGTTTACCTGCCTTGGAATAAGCTCAACCAACTCTCTCCCGGAGGTCCATAAATGTAAAAAAAATAATTACTTCAATGAAACACTGCCTGCCTTTTTAGCTAACTGGTGGCTCTGGTGTGTCTGCTCTGAGAATTAGATCACAATGTTATCCCAAATTCTCCATTGCTCCAGGGTTGACCTCTGTGGGTGGAGCCTGGGCAGGTTCTCCAGTTGAGCCTCTAGCCCAAGCATTGGGGTGGGGGCTGGACATTGATAGTTGTGCTGTGAAGACAAGTTATCTGCCAGAAAGTCAGCTCACTCCTTCCCTTCCCTTTCCTTCCCTCCTTCCCTCTTTCCTTTCTTCCTTTTCTTCTGCTAATAAAGCTCAAATAAATCACTGGCAGTGGCTGCAGAAGATTCAGAGCTGGGACTTGTTCGTGTCATGCTATAAAGCTCTGCCAGGCACACAGGAGACCACTACATGTGCAATTAAATTAAAATTAATAAACAGCCAAGGGGTTGCATTATCAGTGTAAAATAGATGCTAATTACTGTGGTGAGGTCACAGGTTCTTCTGAAGCCTACTGGAAAGGGTTGTAAGAGTCTGTGTGGACTAGCTTGGCCAAAGCCTAGTGATAGCTTTGAGCAGCAGGTGAAAGAGCCCACGTGGTGTTTAGGTGGCAAATCAAACCCATTCAGAGTCTGGCAGCTAAATGTTGCTGAGGGATGTGCAAGCCACAAACCACGGGCTTGCCACAGCTCAGAAAAGATGAGTTCTGGGCTGACAAATGATGCAGGGACACATTTTGTCTGGGGAGGGGGCTTTCCTGCAGATTTTTAAAGATTTCTCCATCTGCATCCCATCTTGGCTTCGCCAGCCCCTAAAGTGGAGCAAACAGCTTTCTGGTGGGTTGAGCCTCCCAAACAGACCCACTCTCACCACGAACACCAGAGGAGTGGTGAAGCATCCAAGAAGAGCTCAGGTTGAGGTAGATCTCCAGCAGTTGAGTGGTTAGCAGGTACTTTGTGGCTGCGGCTGCAGAAAGCACAGGCTGGCTGTGTCACTGTCTTGCAGGACGCCAAGTACAGCTCAGGACCCAAAGGGGCACCCTGGCTTTAACTCAGCTCAGTGCCTTGAAGACTGAGACAGAGTGGGAGGAAAATTAACCAGAAAGGAGACAGGAAAGCCACAACAGAACATGCTGAATTCTTGGAAATCAGACCTTAAAAACAGGTATTAATTCCTTGTTTCAGTTTTTGTGAGAAATGAGAAGAAAATAACAAAACCAGGCCCTGTTTCAGCAAATGATTTGGGCTGGTTTGCAGGCTGGGAAAGGTTATCTTCAGCAGAGCTGCAGCAGCTTGTGGCTGTGGTCTAACAAAAGCCTCACAAAGTATGTCTGGAGGGAAAAAAAAAAAAAGAAAAAAAAAAAAGAAAGATAATCTGTCTCATTTGCACAGCCCGTTTACATTTGCCTGGTTAAAATGCCCCGACAGATCATTCTGGTGGGAGGAATGGCTGTGGAGACCGACTCCTCCACCTATGAATTCTACTGCCTGTGGCCTTCAGGTGATCAGTTTCCAAGTAATGAGGTGTAGGGCTCAGGCTGTCCCTTGGGTGGGACCACAATCCATTTCCATGCTCCTGGTGAGCACACCTTGAGCAGGGTTGATGTGTGACTATTGGCAAGGACTTAAATGTGAGCCAGAGACACCTGCACTGGCTTCCCACACATCCATCCCCTGTGCCACTTCAGTGGGGCCAAACTTTTATCACTCCTGTGTTGCTCAGCTTGGACTTCCCAGATGGTTTGGGAATCCCCATGCAATGAGACATAAAGCAGGGTCTACATCCAAGTCTATAATACAGGCATAAATGGAGACTCAGACCAAGGTGCCCTACCTGTGACCTGAGATGACAGCTTGACCCCTGCAATACCTCTCTCCATGTTCTCCATTCGAGTGGAGGCTCATCTAAATTGACAAACCCTCACTGTGAGCCTTATGCCAGGCCTAAGGGTGACCATGTCCCTCTTTGAGGGATGGAGACAGAAGACAGACAAAGGAAACAGCCTCACAGCCAAACCAGTTTTCTCTGTGATGCCAATATTGTAACACACCACCACTGTAAGTGCCACCATGGGACAAATTATCATCTGGCTCCCCATAGGAAGAGGGAAATCTATAGATGAGAGTCACCATCTCACCCTCTCTCAGATGACTCCCAGTCACATTAGATCAATTTAAAAGGACCTCTGTGCAGCTTTTGGAGGTGTCAGGAAGAAAAACCTGGATGCTATTTTTATCTGATTACCATCCAAACAAAGCCAACATGACAAGCCTCAGAATTAAACGCGGCATTAAAACCAGTTTGGCTGCTTTATTGCCACCACCTGAGTGAGTGAAGCACCTGGATGGAGAAGGCAGGTCCCAACAGACCAGCGTCAGACGTTTGGCAGAGATACTGAGGGCATCTCTCAGCAGCGGGGTAGTTAACACTCAGGGGCCTTTCCAGAGCAAGCGTTTTAATTGCTGAACACCAGTTAGCAGCGCCTGCTCCGATGGGCGCACTGATGTCTCTACTTTCTCTCGGCGCTGCTATTTCCAGCTTTCAGGCAAACAGCACTTCACATTTAGCTAATTACTCTGAGAGAGCAGCAGGGTTTCTGGGGCTGCAGATCTCACACAGTTTCTATTAATATCCCCCAGGGCTTCCAGGTTTGTGTTTCCTTGGGATAACACTGATCTCTCTTTGCCAGGACCACTCAGGTCTTGTGCATCCACTCACTCCCAACCACTTAACATGGCAGCTAGCTAGTAATTTCCCTTATCATATAACCCTCCTGATAAAGCTGCTCTGCAACAGCAGTGGGGACTGGTGCCTGGTTCCCTTAGATCTGCCCCTGGCTCCAGCGGGGACTAGAGGCTCACAGCAGAAGAGGAGGCTTGGGCTGGAGTTGTGTAAGGTTTGCTGCTGTCTTGTCCCTCACCCTGACTCTTAACTTGCTGTCCCCAAAAAACCACTGCCTTGAGCAGGTGCCTAAAACCAGCTCCCACAAAAGGCAGCAAGCTCAGGGGGGAGACATGGAATGTGACTGACAGTAGATGCTGAGGAGAAGGATGCAGTGTTGGCATCTTCAGGACTCAGTATCTCATCCTGGGCTGTAGGGTCCCTGCTTGGCCACCTCCACCAGTGTGGGTGCCCATCCAGACTTTCCCACAGGAAAGACAGCAACAAGAATGCCTCTTTTCCCTCAGAGAGTGAAAGGATATGAGCAATGACATAGGAGAGCCCAAGCTACAGTACTTTAGAAACCTAAGGCAGCTTTAAAACCCCTAATGCATTTGCAGCCCCCTCCTCTTGCCTGCACTGAACCGTGGCTGGCGGTGAGGATTCAGACAGGGCACATGAGTCCTGGTTTAAATAGCTCATCTGGCTCTGCCTTAAATTTATGGGGATTACACTGAATCAAAGAGTGCACGGCTGGGAGTTTAAGAAGTTTTTTGTTCCTCTGAATTGCATGAATCCTAAAAGATCTCTGGCATCAAAAGCACCTATTAACCCCAGCAACTTTGTTATTGTCATAAGGGACATGTTTTTACTCTCTGTTGCACTATCCAAAGCTTAAAGTCAACAGAGACAGGTCTGTTGACTCCGCTGCACTTTATTAGCCTGATAGCAGAACCCGTGACCATCCTCTTTAGAGTGATTACAGAAAACTTGAGATAAAGGAAATTTAAAACAGGACAAGTACAAGTAAGTGCATGTTAAAAAGTGGAAAAAGTTCCGTGTTTCCATGAATCCTCCTGGTAGTCCTTATGCTCTTGCAGTCACAGTTTCTTTTTTGCAAAGAAGTTTTCTTACCCAGTTTCTTGAGTGATTAACAGGAATAACTCACTAGCGAGGGCCAGGGAAAAAAGTTGCATTAGCAAAAAAGTGCTGTCCTATCCCATGCAAAGAAAGAAAGGAAAAAGCAATAGCCATAATCCCCTAATTACTTATAGCCAGTCTCTGCCTGCCCAGCATCTTCTTTAAACCAGTGGCAATTCTGAAACTCAGATCAAGACTTCATTGTTCTTCCCCCAAAAAAAATCCAACATTGTGTTAGTGTAAACTAAAGAGTTGCAGGCAATAAAAGGCTGTTTTGGGGGTGGTTGGCGTGGAGGTTACAGGCGACAGCTGGTGGGTGTCTGATGGGGCTGCCCTTTCTAGTTGCCATCTGGACTTTGCATAGGACATGAGAGAATAAGCTACTTATACCTTAATAAGGAAAAAGCCTGTAAAAATGGAATGGGGGTGGTGGTTTGGCTACGAGATCACTTTGTAAATAAACAGGAATGCAAGCTTGGACTTTGCTGTTCTCCTTGGGCTAAGACATGGACAGCAGCTGGAGACTGAAAGCACCTAGAAGTTGCAGGGATATATAAACATTCTGACCCTGATGTATTAGTGTATGTGAAATCTGTTTAACACATTAATTTGGTTACTATTATAACCACTTAATCACAGCAGAGACAGGAACACCAATGCACCAAGGGGGCTGATTCCTCCACCCAGACAAAACAAAAGGCAAAACTCTTGTCATAATCCATTGAGAAAAGGATGGATTATGCCAGGGTTGCAAAATGAGAAGGAATTGATGCAGGAGAGAAACACAGGATCAACATGCACTCTATGCAAGTGTGAGTGTGTTTTGCTGTTGGCACACAGAAATGTCTATTTTCCCTCCCTTTGGAAGGTGAGCTACATTTGGGTGACCAAATTTACCCCATTACTTCAGAAAATAGTTATACTGGGCCTGGCATTTCCCCACAGCCCCTTGACACACCACAAGTAATGTAAATATGACATAAACAGGCATTAAACTCACTTAATAGCAGTTCCCCTGCAGGAAGGGTTCAAAAGGCCTACAGGGGCCATTGACTCCAACTCTTGGTTCACCTTGGCTTGAAGGTGACCAGGGTGAACTTATCACAGCAGCAGTGCTGAGAGCTGTCAGCCTAAAATAAAAGGTTTTGGCAGATCAGCTCTGCCCAGGCTGCCTGCAGATGTTCTGCATTGCCCCTCTGCCCCACCTGCCCTGGGGCACTTGGGGCTGGCTTTGGTGCCCCAGCTGGTGGTGGGTTGGGTTCGACCCCAAGTGGATGAGCTGTAGGGGCAGTCACTTTTCTGACAGCAGAGATGGAAGCTGCCACGGCTCTTCCTGCCAAAGCTCATCTGTCATAGCCTTAATTTGCCCCTCTGCATCCCAGCTCTGTCTCTTCCCCTTCCTGCAGCTGGCCAAGAGTAGGTAAAACTTGTCCCTGTGCTGTGTTGGCACAACCACTGCCTGTGGGAATCCCCGGCTAAGGAAATGCAGGTGGTTTCCAGTCCTTGGAGCATGGCCTCACCAGGAGACTGGGGGCATGGGATGCCTCTCCTTCCAGCTCCTTCATCCCATCCTGTCAAATTTGTGCAGGGTAACAATACCACATGGGAGGCAATTTGCCTGTTTTACACTGATGCAACCCTTGATCTTCTCAATTTTTAGCGTTTTTGCCCCCCAAACCTTTCCCCATGTTTGAGTGCACCTGCTGCTCTGTCGGAGTTAACTCACAGAATCATTAACGTGTGGAAAAAGCAACACCAGCAATACTTTTGCTCCCTACAGCAGTGCTTAAGCCACATTTCCACCCCTGTCTCAAGCTCCTTGCCTTGGTGTCAGCACCTAAACCTGACCCGTTATCTAAATGTGCCAGGCCATAAACCCGAGGAGCAGCAAGCAGATAACCAGCAGCATCAGATGCTACTTAGAAAGCATTTTGTTCCCGATTAAAGCCAAAACATGTTCTAAGAGCTATTGAGGGAAAGTGCAGAGCACTTGATTTCCCTCTTTTGCTAACACACTCGGAGGAAGAGGTGACAAGCTTGTGGAAATGGCTGCAATTTGCAGTCGTGCTGCATACATGAATAGGAATTGTAACCGAGGAGACAAACAAGCAATATACTGCAGGATTTCCTCCTGTGAAGCTTATACAAACCAATTAGCCCCTCATCAAAGAGAAACTGTATCCCCATCACCACACTTTTTATTTCCTAACCTAGGTGGTTGTTTTTTATTAAGGTCCTTTTGTTTTTAATTCTTTCTCTTCTCTTCAGTTTTCCTGGGGGAAATTGTACCTGAAGATCCAGGCAACTGCTCCTCCATGCTCTCATGTGGTTCTAGCATGAGGCAAATTTATGGGTGTCAAATGAGTTGCTCCTTATGCCAATGTCACAGAAAAATGAGTGTGTGGGAGGGCTGGTGGCTTCTGCTTAGCGGAGTTGTCAAAGATTGTGCTAATTAGCAATTGGAAAGACATATTTTGGAGATGTGGAGTGATCCAGGGAGGCAAGTCTAGGCTTGTCTAGACACTTTTAAGGGCCAGCTGCAAAGGGACATTCGGGCTCGGGAATTGAAGCATGTGGCTAAAGTGGGATTTTTGAGAGACCTCCAAAAATTGTTTCTGGCTTAGGTTCAGGTGTATGCATCACTTAACCCTGGAATGAGTGAACTGAGCTTGTATGGGCTCTGACAGCATCTCCAGCTGCTACCCAAGATCAGGAGAATTGGTGGAAGTTGGTGGAAACTGCGTGTTGTGTTACCTTCATAGCTCCAGGCTGCTGCTGACACCAGTGGCTGGTGGCCACCTCCGTGTGGCTGTCTCAGGGCTGGGCTGTCCATCATTTTACCTCTTGTGGTTATTTACACTGGTGAAATGTGAAAGCGAATCACAGGTGAATGCAGCAGTTACCGAAGGAGGCTGAGATGGACCTTGGGTGATCCACAGGGAAGTTTTCCACCAGCCCAACTGGTGTGTGTTTGTGCCAGTGGCCAGTTGAAGTGAACACGGTGTGTGTGAGCTGGAGCTTTACCTGCAGCCTGACCTGCCTCATCCTTTCCCACGCCTCAGACTTAACCAAAGAGGAGCTGTTTTGCCATGCTGTAGCCCCAAAAGCACCCCAGGGAGTCTCTAAGATTGGGAGCGTGTTGGGAAACCTTCTCTTTCATAAAGACTGGAAATGGCAGGAGATGCTTGCTCCTCTGCATCACCGTGGCATTAGTCCCTGCCAGATGTCCAGAGCTGGCACTGCTGGGCTGCAGCGGCTCCACACCTGCTTGACGTCTAGATAAACCCATTTCAGCACCCACAGCATCACCAATACTAAATAAGGTTTTTCTCATTAGGGAGACCAGCTAATTTTGGAGTCCAAAAGCTCCAGCACCAGGGGAGCCTCCAGCCATTTGCATTGTCTGATGTGTAGTGGCTCATGCTGGAGGGAAAGCTGGTGACCAGCTGAAATGACAGTGCCTGAAGGAACGCAGTGTGTCATCCAGCATGCACCCAGCTGCCAAATCTGTGGGAAAGGCCCTTTTCCAGGGGACTAGTATGCTCATGGTCTTAGCTCAGGGAACTCTTCTGAGCTGGAATGGGCTGGGATCTGGCCCCCAAGGCAAACCAGCAGCAGATTTGAGGCGAGAGGGTCTGGATGGAAGGTGATGGGGGCAGAAAGACCAGGTTGGGAACATCTCCATCATTGCAACTGAATCCAGAAGGAGGTGCATGTTGACAGCCTCGATGTCTAGCTTTCGACAACTGAATTGGAGAATTGGGCCTGTGCAAATAACTAAGAGCAGATGTGTCAAATGGTTTTTATTTCCTAGAATTAACACTAGATACAAGGATACTAAAGAAAGTTGCCCGAATATCCCCACCATGGGAGTCCCCTGACCCTCTCATCCTTTCTCTTTACCATTCTCAGACCAGATACAGATTTCACTTGCACTAGAATAAATTACTTTGACTGGAGCAACAGAAAATATTAACCAGCACACAGGAGAGCCGAGGAGGACTAGCTCTTTTCACACCATTTGCTGTGTACACGCAGACAATGACTTTGCCTGTTCCTTGCTTTCAGCCTCCTGTCGCAAGTCCTTTTGACGCGGGGGGCTCACCCTGCGACACAACATCTCTCCTGATTTCCGCTGGAACAGAAATGCTTTCCAGATCCCATTTATAACTCTGTTCGCACAAAATGTGACAGTTTTAGCTATATTGGAAGACCAGCCTGACCCTGGCAGCCGCTCGCACTGTGATCAGCATAGTTATCAGTCAAACCATGGTATGTGATGTCTGGTGGCGATGCTGTGGCAGTGGAGGATGGATCTGTTCTTGCAATAATGTGATCCATGCAGCAGCAGCACTGATAAGCAGTGAAGCACAGACCCGAAAAAACAGACAGGTGGAGGAAGAATCGTCTCAAAGTCAGGCACACAAGTCTGAGCTAGCCACCCTGGACTCCCCTCATGGTCCATGGGGAAAAACAGGTTCTTTCAGGGAGTGACTCATTTCATCCTAAAATAGGTCAGAGGAAGTGCTCTCCAGCAGCATCTGACTCCTCTCCACAGGCTGTAAAGGGAACCTGAGGGGGACTAGTTCAGTTTTAAGCAACTTATTTTCACTTGTCCAATGTTCATTGGTATGAGTCGCAGCCAGGCTGTACAAACTTTTCCGGAGTCAGTGGGAGTCGTGTCAAAGGGCTTTGGACCTGATGCTTCATGGTCTGAGTCAGACTCTGCATTTCCCAGAAAAACCCTGAATTTAAAGAGCTGGGCAGGGCTCAGCAGAAGAAAAACGTGCACCGTAACCCTGTTTTCTAGAATACGATGATAGGCAGCACATCCAAACAGGGAAATCCTCTAATTTATTTTGAAATGTTGAGTGGTGTAAAACACTGCAGAGTTCAGCATGGCTTTTTTTTTCCCCCCTGTTATCTTTCCAATGAAAATGAGGTCACACTTCTCACTGTCACAATTCCTGGGACTCTCATCATCTTTCAGCCCAACGCATTCTCCTTCCTCCGGATTTTCCCCTTGATCTAAAATATGTTGAAGTCGATGAAAATCAACAATGCTCAGTAAGATGCTCCAGTGCTTTGCAAGAATCCCTCGCTGGGAGAAGGGCACCAGATTTCTTGCTAGCTCCTCCCTTCACCCTCTCTCAGCAGAAGCCGATGACAGGATTATTTTTTATCAAGATACAGATACTACACAAAATCAGCACAAAAGATCAGTGATTAGCTTTTGGATAAGCAGCCAAGGTTGCTTTTTCCTGACCTTATCAATCTGGTATTTGAATTTGTAGGGAGCATTAGTGAGTCAGTTTTCTCGGGAAGCTGAAATCCTACCTTTTAACCCCCATGCAAAGTCTCTGCTAACTTCACTGGAATTAGTTCTCATTCAGGATAAAACCAGATAGCTGTCCATGACTTGTCTGAGATCAGGAAGGCCTTCAGGTTGCCAGGGATTTCCTTTTCCTTCCTTTGCCCCACATTTCAACACAGCCCATAAAAAGAGAATGAGTTGTTTCCTGTGTAGTAGAACAGGAACAAAAATATCCAAATGCACGTGGCTGTCTACCCAGAAACTACAAGTCTGAGCTTCCAAGGAAGATTCAGGGTGTAATTCTGCTGCTTAAAGGCAGACATCTGGTCCTGTCTGAGATGCCTGAGGGCATCTCAAATGTGTGCACAGGGCTGGCAGGTACTACACAGGAACTGCAGGAAATTCTTCTTGAAATCCCCACCATTTGGTAATCAAGCTCCAGAGCCCAAATAACCCATTTTATATTCAGCCTCAGCAAATGATGGATCATTTAGGCATCCAAAAATGCAGTTTGACTGGGCATCTCCTGATAGGTCCTGAGTACCTGGTGATCCTGCAAAACTTTAGGTCTGTGAAAGAAGCAAGAGATCTGGCTCCCTTTTACATTCTCCGTAAAAGAAATTTTCAAATTCAGCAGTGACCTGCTCAGACAACAGTTTTTCATACCTGAAGGAGAAAGGGGATCTTTTAACTCTCCCTCTGTCCCTCCAGTGCCATTTCATGGACTGAGCAGGACACTTGTAAAACCAGCATCTCCTGGGGACTGAGGAGCCAGAAGTCCACAGCATTCTTTGGGCCCACACACCTTGGATCCTCCTTGCAGTTCCAGCGGCCTTTTCAACATTAAACCCCATCAAGTCCACATCTGTCAGCCTGCAGGGGTTTGGAGGAAGAGCACAAGGCAGTTTGGAAAGGCAGGTCCATGTAAAATAATGTATTGTGTTGAAAGCCAAACCCATCCCTGTCCTTGTGACTGAACCAGTGCTGAAAGGCTGAGCCAAGGGGCAATGGGAGCAATGAAGCTCATGAAAACTGGCCAGGTGGCTTCACACTGTGGTGCAGACATGTGAGACATTTTGGCACAGAGAGCAACCCTCCACATGTTCACCACTCTGCTTTCCACTTTCTGACCTGCAATGCTCCTGGAAAGCATCTTTCCCAAGGCTGTTGCTTCTGCAAGGCTGCAGATCTTTTCTCAGGCAGAAAGAGATGCAGGAACTGGAGCTGGGATGAGCAATTTTAACAGCATTTGGTGGTTTTCTCCTATGCTTTAGCCCTAACTCTGTGAGGCAACAGGAGCATCACATTAATTCCGGCCAAGCTTTGCAACGAGACCCCTCAGTCGCTTGGGCAATCCAAGTGTTCTGGAGAAGACAGCAAAAGCATTGTGGGAACTCCAGGGAGGAAACCCCACTAGGTTTCAATGAAGCACATTGATCCCAATGAAGCTGAACAGTCTCAGATCTTCTGGAGGGAGAAGCATGGAAGCAGCTGCAGCAGCAGGGTAGCAAAGCCCTGGTGCATCATTCAAAGGAGAATAGGCTGAGTAAGCATGAAGAAGTCATTTTGTGGATATAGGAAACAACGAGGGGAGGGTTTTCTCTGCCAGTCAACAGGTCTTATCTGCACACTCTGTCTTGCTTCAGCGTGGAGGAGCTTCCCAGTGAGCCCTGCAGCCTGTCTCCTGTGAGCAGGCAGCTCAGTGGAAAGCAGTGTGTTTATTTTTAGCTTTGTGCAGCAATTAGGCAACGGTGGGGGTGATGTTCTCGGGAAGAAAATTTTTGACAGCTTCTTTAAAAAGATAAGACCTGTCCCATTCCAGCAGGGGAAAATAGTTAGCACAGAAAACCACTGGGGAATTTTTGTTACGTGCCTTGTTCTCGTGAAAGTTGCCTACTGACACCCTTGGATTTAGGCCAAGTGTCTATCTGAACAACAAGAACCTTCTTCCAAACTGCCTATCCACCCCAGGCAGGTATGTTCCCTCCAATCCCCAGGGACATTGCAGACAGGTATTTCCTGGGCCTGGCTGTGATTCCCCCAGTTCCATTGCCTGCCACCTGGAATTTACCACTCCACCCCTCCAGCTGCTGATGGCATCCTGTGACCTCCTTGAGCAGCTTCAGACAAAACCAAAGCCCTTGTCATGGCCGGGAGGTCTTGCACAAAGCCTGTGAGTGCTCAGCAGACCCTTCTACTGTGTGACCTTGGGGAGGGACTGGTAACACCAGGGAAGGAGGAAGGCAATTGTCTTGCACTGGCACAGCTGCTCACTCAGGGAACATCTATTCAGACTGAGGAGCAAAACAGATGGTTTTCTCCCACTGGCCAATCCATTCTTGCTTTTCGTTCTGACACTGCCAAAAGGGGTCACAGCAAGAATGGTGATTCCCTGTGTCTCTAATGTACATACATTGTCCTCTCTGTCTTGCGGAAATGATGCAAAAGCACAAGTGACCAAACTCAGATGGATAACAAAGTTTTGTGACCCTTTCAATGAGTAAAAAGTGCATCTCTCCCTGCCAGCCTCAGGTCTGCTCGTGTCACGACCATTCATGGCTGTTCCCCTGCAAGGCCATGCACAAGGGGAAATAGGAGGCTGGTGACAGAGCCAGGGGCTGAAACGTGTTTCAGGAGCTTGGGCACATCCCGGTGCTGTAAGCCAAGAGGCATGCAGACCGCTCAGTGATGAACAACTGCTCCAGCAGCCCACAGCCCACGTGAAACACACTGGGGCACGTCAGGCACCGACCCAGCCCACCATGCAGGGAGCTGTCAGATTGTGTTATCACAGGGTCAAAGCTGCACCTTCCGCCTGGGAAATAAATGTCGCTGCTTTGGCGTGGTGGCTCTATAGAGGCAAGAGACCATTATCCAGCAATTATGCTCTATCTCACTGACGTTATCTCTTAATTGCACGTTTGCAAGTGCTTCTGCTTGCAGGGTGGGTGCGAGGAAGAAGGTGAAGTGGGGTTGCCTGGCTAGGAGATATGGAGTACACAAGGAATCTACACCATTACTAATTATTAAGATATAAAAATACAGTTGCACTTCTGCACCGGTCAAGAGTTTATCCCATCCTTTTCCCAAGAATGAAATTCCGATGGTGCAAGTAGTGCAGACCTCCACATCCTGGACTTTATCAGAACCCTTATAGTGCCAAAGATGATCAGACATACCCTGAAAAGCTGTCTCCAAGCTGACTTGGAGTAGCACAACAACAATCACTCAATACACAGACATTTGCTATCTCCTCCCTCTTCTCCAGAGTTTTGCACCAATCCATGGCCGTCCAGGAACATCTGGTCCATCATTACATTGCACAACATGACCTCTCGCAGCTCGACATTGCCTGCAGAAGCAGAACTCGGAACCACCCATCCTAAAAGCCATCTGACACTCCAGCAGAAGAATTGTCACTGGTGGCTGCCAGAACAAGGCATATGACATATTTTTCAAGGCTGCCTCTTTCCAGTGTATGGCAGCAACACTCATAAACATCTGCCTGTGTGTTATAGCATGGCTGACTTTTAAAGACTAGGCCTTGGATCTCAACAGTCAGTTTGGCACATAAATCTGAGGAAATCATTCAGGAATTAGGTTTGTAAGTACTTCAGCTGACGTGTGTGTCTGCTCCTTAATTCCAAGTTCTGTCGTCTCTCTACTAGATTTTTCTGCCTCTCCATTCCTCTAGACCTGAAGGTATTTTAAGCCTGGAGCCACAGTTCCTCTTTAGGACATTGTCATACCCTTCAAAGGAATTAATTTTAATATCTCCAAGTATTGCAATTAGCTGGGCGCCTTCAGTTTTGGTTAACTCCAAATTCTGATGGTAGTTTCTGTTGTAGGTTGAGTTTTCTGTCATTGATAAAGTCACATGGAAATAAACTCTTAATGTAGGTGTCTGACTCAAGGTGGACCTTGTTCACATGGGACAATCTTTCCAACCAGCCCAAGCCTAAGGCCAGGCCCAATATAGCAGTGTTGTTGGGGTGACAGAGGAAAACCCCAAAAATACCAGTCTTTAGAAAGGGCAAAAATGCCCTCTGAGCACCAATCACAGAACTGAATAGGTGTGTTTGACTGTCCTTGGCTCTCACGAGGCTGAGCCACAAGATGATGATGGCTCTGGGACCTGAGACACCTCTGCTCACAGACTCTCCTGGTACTGGAGCCATCAAGAGATGGGGACATCTCACACCATAGGGATGGGGTTGATTGAAAATGCCACTAATGTGGCAAAAGCTGAGGACTACAAAATGGGATGTCACTTGCTACTTGCTTTTTATGGCAAAGATATTATTTTAATTAAATCTTTGGTGGCTTAGAAGGTTGGTCATCTTTTCAAATGCTTTTTGAATTGAAAACTAAACTCAGAGTCACATACAGACTCAGAGGGAATAATCTGCCTTCAGTTCCCTGGTGGGACATTGACTTATGCTTCTGACCTGATGAATGACTGGTGTGACCACACGCCTTCCCATGTTTCACTGCTGCTTAAAACCTCTGTGAGATGATAATAAGTCTTTATAGCTCAATTCTTTTTTTTCTTTTTTTTCCCCTTCATATGTAATTATGCTCAGCACTTATTCCACCGTGATGCTATTGGAAATCTGGTCACTTCAGAGTCCCTAGGCACACGTCAGTGCCTCCTCACAACCTGGAATGTTTTCTGCCAGGAATGATGAGATGCGACAGTTCCCATTGAAGGGTATTCCTCCCAGATAATTCCAGTTTCCAAGGTCCCAGCCTTTGAAGATAAACTTGTTGCTTGTTTGGTTTCCTAGCAACTTCTGCTCCGTGGCAGAAATGCATTCCTGGGACCCTGAGCTAGCTGGTGCTTGGAGCTGAGATCTGCTCTGCTCCAGTGAAAACTGCCTGAAAGTACAGGACTGGAGTGAAAAAGCTGGGGCTGGATCAAGCCCCCTGATTAGATCCACTTGTCTCCCCCAGACTTTCTTGTTCAATAGAATTCTCATTTTAAGTTAGAACAACACATCTAGCCAGCTCTGAAGGTGGAGGTAGTTGGCTGGTTGTCCAGGTTCTTGCTGGGAAATTTGGCACTGATCCTATAAGATGGCTAAACTGATACTCCTGAGTCAAACATTGCAGCCTTCACTGGAGTGTTAATGAAGGCTGAGCTCTGATGAGAAGTCCAAGGATCCAGACTATTATGAAACACGATGGGGCAAATCATCACCACCAGTGAGACCACTCAGGTGTCACTCTAGAGAAAAGAGCAGATTTGGCCACCTGTAAGGCACAGAAGTCTCAGCCTTGGTATTTTCTATAAGATGTTGAAAAGAACAAGGGGCAAACCCACCTTAATCTGGACATTCCCTAGTTATCGGTATTTATTTCATGATTTCTTCTGGTTGTTAGCAGTTCAGCCCCACATCAACTTTTAATTTAGGTGCTTCAGCTCCAATGTCCCAAGGGAACCCTGCAAGTTCAGATTCAGTTTTACAGAGCTGCATGAAGGGCAAACCTAAAAGATACCAAATTGATTCTGCTTTGTATCTCAGTTGATCAGAGGGTTTGGGAGGCATTGCTCATTGGATACCTGATGGGAAAAGATCTCCCTTCCACTTGTGTCTCAGCTAAGAAAGTAAAAGACAATCAGTTCTCCAGCTCAACAGAATAAAAGCAAAAAAAGAGCATTATGTTGATATCAAAGAGACTTCTAAAAGACTCTGAAAGTTTTAGGGTTTCAGTGTGTGAGATGCTGTGTCAAGAAAAGGGAACAGGACAATCCTGTGCCAAAGCCACTGTCACCTAAGTAGCTGCAGCATGGAATGAAGAAGCCTCTCTCTCTTGCTTTTTAGACAGGGAAGGCATTGCTAAAATGGTTTATGCTCACAAGAAGCAATGAGGTCTTGATCTTGGGGGAGAACAGGGCCTTCTGAATTCCAGCATTACACTTTTATATAGCCACTTTTTCTGAAATTTTCTAATAAATTTAATCAGGGTTGTCAATGATCAAGAGAAGATTTTTGTCCTATTTCAGCTAACTCAGGACATTCTTTCCTGAGGATAACCTTTGGTGAATATAGCACTGCATTGTTACAGCACTGTATTATGGTCCAGGGAACAAACTGAATGTATTGTTCAGTTTGAATTACATCATATTACTGTCAAGGATATTCCTTCTAAAATCTGACACCTTTTAATTACTTCTGTGAGATCTGGAAAAAATGGTATCCTGGGGAAAAACGTTGCTTGGCATCCACTTTGTTAGTTTTAGCCTGATGTTCATTTCTAGCCATTCATATAGGGCTGAGTCACACAAGAGAAGCTGTAAGAGAATCACAAACAAGCTGTCTGGCTTGAGGAAGTCGGGAGCCATTTAAAGTGTGCATTGCCTCATCTCATGGTTAGTGGCAGGGGCTATTAGAGGCTCTGGAGAGCCTGAAACTAGAGAGGGCATTTTTCTACCTGAATAGTTCTGCAGATAGACTGAAGAAGGGACAAAAACAAGCTGCGTGAGAGAAAGACATTCCCAGGCAGAGCTAGAATCAGATGTACCATCGGAATCGGATGCAATCATCCCTCACCTGCCCAGGGCATCTGTAAATCTCACTTGACAATCTTTTCCTTCTGTCTTTAGGCAACATTTTTCACCTCCCCTGAGCTAGTTTGAAACCTTTAATTCCATTCTGCCTGTTCTTTCAAGAATGTGGTGCGGCAAGTGAAAACTCATCTCCACATGGGAGAAGAAGGGGGTGGAGCGGGGGGAGCATTGTGTGAATATTAAAACATTTGCAGTGTAAAATGTTGGGTCATGAACAACAGCAGCACACCTCGGGTGAACAGCGTGGTGCCATAGCTGTGCTGGCACTTGGGGTGTCCCAGGAGGGTTGGTAGATGTTCCAGGGGCATGCAAGCAGTGCCACAGGGACAGGCTTGCCAGGGTAGGGCTCTGGGCTCAGTGGGAGGTGGTCCAGGACTGAGATGCTTTGGAGGAAGATGCACAAAAACGCTGTGTGGTGTAAACCTGCCGGTGCAGGAAGCTGGTTCTCCCCTTACAGGTGAGGGTGGTGGATGCCTGGAGGCAGCATGACAATCCCTTGTAAACATTCATCCACTTCATGCACACGGTCTGATTTATCCATCTTTTCTGAGGGACCTTCTTCCTCCTTGGCTCATACCACTTGCCCACCACTTGTTGGAGGAGAGGTTTTGTTCTCGTGATGCCATTTGGCAGTGGATCTGCTAAGCTTTGGTCCTGCTCTGGTAGCAGTGTGACCCAGGACACCCGTCCCCTTTGGCTGAAAACTGGAAGGGGAGATGTCAGGTCTGAGCAAAGCACCTTGTTCCTGCTCTTCCTGCAGATAAGGTACCAGAAAGGTTGTGCAAGCCCTATCAGAAGATGAGAATGTGCCTGAGGCTGTACACTTAGTAAGCTCAGAGGAAAATGGTTACTCACTGATGAGTAGAACATGGAGTACTTTAAGCCTTGGAGGTTTCTAAGGGGTTTGGGGCCATCAGAGCTTGAAGTGGTGAAATGCAGTACCTGTCAAAGGCAGGGACCATTGCTGCTGTGTTAGTATTGAATGAAAATAGGACACAGAATATACTCAGGGAACAGGAATGGAGAAAAGTGACCCTGGCAAGTGCTGCCATTTCATGGAACCTGGATCTCTGCTTATCATGCTGCTACACTTTATAAGGTCTTGAGCTAATACACAGGAGAATGGCTTGCTCCAGTGTCTGGAGTAACAGTGCACTTCGCTAGGAATGCTGTTTCTGGAGACCTTGCAACTTTAACCCTGAATCTATTACCTTAAGCCCAGATAAAGGAGCCTAAGGTTTGTGTTATGAGAAACCTGACGTGCTGTAGGGAAGCAAGATGAATCCAGAGAACTGGCAAACTTGGGATGCTCATGTTCAGAGGAGTTATAAAGCGAAATGGGAAAAGCAGGAACATGCTCAGAAAGCTCCAGCCAGGAGAGAGGCCACTGCTGTTGTAAAGCATCTGCTACAGAGATGCCTTTGCCAAATGTGAGATTTTGGGAAGGAGCTGCTGGTGACTCAGAAAAGCACATTTGCTACTGCAAGCAGGCAGCACCAGCATGCCTCCCCATCCAGCAGTTCCTCCAGCATCAGGGCAAAGATCTGCTGAGGGGTGTCTAAAGGGACAACCAGACCAGAATGCCTCAGTTTCCCAACAGTGCTCATGACCTTTGCAAGGGGTTTGATCCCTGCTTGCAGGCAGTGCCTGGTCAGAGCAGAAAACAACTCTCATTCTCTTAGTGGATTTCCCGTGTTAGTTCACTTCCTGGCCCAATTTCTTATGCAGTGTCTGGCTTAGAAGACACAATATCCCTGGAGAGTGCAGTGGCTGGGAACTTAGTTTTAGCTTCCCCTTGGCACAGCAGTCTCTACTGATGGCTGTATTGGTTCTGCTTTACCATGGAGCTGTGTTTCTCCTGGATGACTTTATCACACACAAGGGTGAGAGCTGTCTGGTTTTTGAACGCAAGGGGACGATTCAGTCCTTTTGTGAGGGATGATCAACCACAGTAAATAAAGTTGCAGCTTGTGGGAGTAACAATTATAACCCATTATAACCTGCTTAACTAGTCAGCAACTGAAGTGCCTGGAAGAACTTGCTCTCTCCTTCCTGAATGCTGTTTTGCTTGGCCCATTTGCCTGATTTGGGAAAAAGATTTTGTTCTGAGGGGGTTAGCTTGCAAATCCTGCTCTCATGACCGGGGCAGGTTCCCAGTTCCTGAGGATGACTGATAAAATAGAAAAAAATAAAAGTTTCCCAAGTGATCCTTCAGAATTAAGTATTTTGCTTCATGGGATGTGCAGCACCTCATGTGTTCAGGACAGACAACATATCACAAATTAGATCAAATTGTGTTTCAGACCAATCTCTGAATTTACCAAAACTGCAACTTCAACACTTTCAGTGGAGGCACCTGGAAGAAGGACAGGTTGGTGTGACACCTCCATGCGTGAACCTGCCTTGAGATGCTTGGTGGAGGTAATTGCATAGGCCTCTTGCTGGCTCACACGAGGAGGTTTGGAGAAGGGAAAACTGGGGCAGAGAGCCCGTATCTACATGGAAAAGGCAGGGTCTGAGCTGCTGGGACCTGTGAGTTGATGATTCACGGGCCGGATTTTTGAGTGTGAGCCATGGAAACTGCCTGGATGTCTGATTGCCCCCACTGCAAGGCAGGAATGCTCAAGAGCCACCTCAGACTTATTTTCTCCTTTTTTATTTTTTTCCTAGAAGAATACACATGACAGGGTTTATCCCCACTGATTACTGCTCTACTTTCACAAACTATAAGGGAAGAAAAAACATGTCTTTCTCCCTCCCTCTCTCTCTTTGTAGGAGAGCTGCTCATGGCCACGTTTTTTGCATGCCTTCCAGATACCATCAGAAAGGAATGGAAAATTTTCCCAGGTCTTCTGTGAAGCTGAAGGCATTTATTTTGCTTCTGGGGCTTCTTTGTGTGTTGCAGTCCTTTGATTTGAAGCAGCATTGGGACAGATGGGGTGTCGGTCATGGTCTGCCAAAGCCAAGGGGCCTGTTGGGTTCATGTGCTTATGGCATGGCCAAGGAATACAAATAGGAGCTGGGGTTTGAAGTGCCAAAATGTGAGTCCATAGGCTACAGGGTGACCAGACACCATGGCTAGTTGTCTGGCATTTTGGGATGCCATGAAATGTTGGCCAAATGTGCGAAGTCCTCTGATGGCACAAGGATGGGAGGTTAAGAAGGAGAAAGAGGACACATTGTCAGGAACTTCTCTACCAAGGATGAAACTGCCCATGATGTCCTGGCTCAGGATGACCCAGGCCCTTTGTACAGCTGGGTCAGTGAGGGAAAAACTGCCTCCAGCACAAGCCCAAGATGACACAGGTGGTGAGGCACTGGAACGGGTTGCCCACTGAAGTTGTGGATACCCCATCCCTGGAAGTGTTCAAGGACAGGCTGGATGGGCTTCTGAGCAACCTGGTCAAGTGGAAGGAGTTGGAACTAGATGATCTTTAAGGTCCCTCCCAACCCAAAACATGACTCTATGATTCAATGATATGTGCCATTATGTCCATCCATGTTCACCTGACATCATACAAACAGACAGCCTTCCTGACTTTGCTGTGCTCTCCAGAACACCAAGTCAAAAGAGAAAAGATGTATTTATGTGTTACACCTCCTTGTTTGCAAGCCTAAGGCTGGCAGTTATTTGCCCCCCGCTCTTGGGGAAGGGACAGCAGTTTTCAGGGAGAAAAATGCCATCATGGTATGAAATACATGTGTTGGAGTTATAATACTTCTTCAGTATTGGATGTTCTTGGCTAAGACGTCATTGTTTATTTTGCTGTTGGAGGTGTTCACTCTGTATGGCAAAGCTCTTGTCCTGCCTCTGAAAGAAGGATGTATTGCAGGACTGAGACAAGAGAGTGGATCTTTCATCTGGCCTCTTGACCTCCCAGCCAAAAAGGAGCTGACATCCAGCAAGAGGACCATGGAGAGAAGATGGAGAGGAGAGGTTTGTGTTGCTCTGAGGCGGTAGCAGGGTCATCCTCGCTGTTTCCTTACTGATCCAGGAGCTCACCCACACTAACCCAGCCCCTTTTCTCCCCAGTTTTAGCTCCGAGCTCACAAACCCTGAGATCTCTGTGGCTCCAGCAAAGAAGACGATCAGATTTTTACCAGCTTGGACACAGCAGCTTCATGGCATGAGGGGTGAGCCAGGGACATCCCCACAGGGCAAGCACAGCTTCATTCAAGTGACTTTGATTTTTGGCCTATTGCACAATGTCGGTTCCCTGCTAAGTATTATGATAGAGGAAGCCAGTCTTAGGTTAAAAATAAATATTTTCAGTAATTAACAAGCATATTTAGGAAACTTCTGGGCACCATTCGTTTCTCAGAGGCTTCAAAGCCTGAATTCCCAAATCGGGGCAGTTTTGTCCAACTTGCTTTTAGTTACACATCCACTTGGCTTTTCCAGGGGGATTTGCTGCTGTTTGTGTTGCAGTGATGTAGAGGTATTTATGGTCTTAGATTTCTGCTTATCTGATCCACCCCTGCCCTCCACACTCCTGGTATGGTGCCAACCCTGAACCACTTTTCCTCCCTCCGTTTCTGCCCCTCCAGTGGAGATAATATCCAAACACAACAAAAAACAGGTAGCCCTCCCGAAGAGCTTGAGGAGAAGAATTCCAGATATTTATCAGGCTGCAGCAGAGGCAATGTAGCAACTTACTCTCTTTTGTGTGTTTAATACAGTGAAATAAGGCGTCACTGTGACCATGTCACCAGAGTTAAGAAAATTTCAAGTGGGACTCCGGCTGTTCTCCGAACTGCTGCCAATATCTGAGTTACTATCCCACAGGGATTTGCTGTTGGAAAATAACGTAATTGACTTTGTCCCGCTTCCAATTTCACAGAGAAACGAGTTGTGAGAGTACGCAGGGTACAGGGCCTGGCTGCTCCCGGAGTTTGTTGGGAATGATAAATGCAGTAATCAGCCCTGGAGCGTACAGTGAGTCTCCTTGTGCCTCCCTCCCCTCCTGCCAGCGGGACGGCACCGTCACGGGCTGGTGCTGCCCCGGTGCCAGTGGCACCACTGCCCTGGAAAGACACTGGCTCCCTCCCCCCCGGCATCCCAGCATGGCTTTTAACCCAAATAGCTGACCTTTCATTAAAGATTACCTATTTTTACTGCTCCTCGGGATGGCAAGGAGAAAAGGCTGAGGCTTGCAGAGGCAGGTCAAGCCAAGAGGGTGTTTATAGTGGGGATGGGGAGATTACTCAAGGCAAGATTAAAAAAAATTAATCTTTTTCATTAAATTAAGGTAGTCCCCAGTTAAGCCTGGACATTATTCTGTTTGATCTGGTACTAGCAAAGCAGCACAGACTCTGGGGCCCAAGGGTTACTGGATAATGCTACATCTGGGCTTGTAAGTTAAAAGTGCCTGGGACTATTTGTGGTCAGACCACAAACACAGAAGGCCCTGTGCCCATTAAACCCCTTTAGGCTCTGGAATATGGCAGCCACATGAAAACTTTGTGTTGAGAACGGCCCCTGACCTGTGCTAATCTGCAAACTGTCCTGAGATGCTGTTTGGGACACTGCTGGCTGGCACAGGGCAGCAGTGCTGGAGGCTGTGCTGGGGATGATTATGCTGTCAGGCACCATGCCCTTGGCAGCAGGTTACTTGTAGAGACATCACCCCAGCAGATGAGCCAGGCTAATATCCCATCCTCTGGTACCGGGCCGGGGGGGGAATAAGGCACAGAGAGATGGAGTGACTTGAGAGGTCCTAAAGAAAATCTGTGTCAGAGCAAGAACTGGTTCTTCATCATTCTTTGTCATTCAGTCAGAGGACAGGCTTTGAAAGTTGCCTTTGCCACCTCCAGATTTTCTTTTCAGACCTCAAATGGACACTGGATGTAATTCCACTTTAGGGATCCTCGTCTGGCCATTTGGGCAGCCTGAAGTCCACACCTTGGTAGCTGATGGCACAGCACAGAGCAGAGCCAAGCATTGAATATCCCCTTTGCACCAACCCCACATCACAAGCATCATCCTGTCAGGGCAGTTTGTGGGCATTTGGGTTCAGCTGGAGAAGAGAGTCCATCCTCAAACTGACATCCAGGAGCCTGTAACTTGATCCCAACTTTCCTGCCTCATCAGACTGCTTCCTATCTCCATTTGCAAAGCAGAGGCTGTCATCTTGCCTTGTGTGTAGGGCTGTGAGGAGTCAGATACAACAGTGATATGCATCATACAGGCCATATCTAGATTAACATGTAATTGCTACAACTAGATTAGCAAGGGAGCAATAGGAGAGTATCAGGACATCAAACAGGTTGGTGCTGTGGGCTCAACATCTGCACTATGTGCTCTTCACAGTGGTTACTCTGGGTGAGATTTATTCCCATGACCAACATTGAAAATCCTCACCCTGCACACTGTCTGAGGCTGGCTGAAGGACCAGCTACTCATGTATTACCTTGCATTCCTATGAGGAGTTATGGCAGAGCTTCTCATTCTGCTTCCACTGTGTGTGGGGGGGAAAAAAAAAAGATAAAAAATATTTAACTGTGTGCATCACAGTTTGCAAACTGGATCACTATGGAGTGGGGTGGGCCAAGCCAGAGAACTGCTTTAAAAGAGCATTACTGCTCTGAACCAAAATGCTAAGGCAGAGTCAGCCAGAAACACCTCAGGCTTAATCCAAGGTTCAGCAGAAAGGTTCTCATTTACTGCAGTTCTCCCTGAGTCAAGCCCTGAGGGCTTGTCTGTACACAAAAATTAATCTGGATTAGGATGGTGCAGGAATTTAAGGTAAAGTGGCTCTTCTGGAAAAACTTCACTTCATGACAGACAAGCCTCTGGACGGTTTGGTTAGGAAGCGTCGTGTTACATCATATTCATGATGATGAAATGCATTTTGAAGATAATGTCCTTGTGGTATTTGGTCACAATTACACAGTGAACACTTAAAAACACATCCATTCCCTGCAGGAGGAGAAACAGAGCTCCCTGCAGATTTGGAGTTCTTTCCAAGGTTGACTTGTCGGAACAGCTCAAAGGGGTTTCACTGTTCCTCTGTTTCTCTTCACACTGAGAAAGTGCATAAAATCTCACGTGGCAAACACAGCAGCTCCCCTGACAGCAGTATGTAGTGACAGGTGGAGCACCAGCCCAAAACATGTGCCTGGTCATTACTTTAAACTGTTTCATACACACTAGCTCATCTAGAAGCACTTCAGAGCATCAATTCAGAGCTGTGCCTGGAATGATAAATCCTGCACAAGCATGGCTCTGCATGGACCTAAATGCTCTCCCCAAGGGTTCCTGAATTACACCCTACTGGAGTGCAGGTGGGTCTCCCTTTCCAATACCTGCACCTCTGCGTGCTTTGAGAGTCACACATTAAGTATAGAAGGACCAAATGACCTTATTGAGTTGGACATAATTGAGCAGAGTGATTAAATTTAGATGCCTGGAGGGACAACCAGACCTTCTTATCCCACTACACAGATGACAGGACAGCAGATGGAGATGTCTTGATGGTTACAAGCCTTCCTCTTCCACTGAAACTACTGGAATAGGAGCACTGCATTCAGGACTTTTTCTCCTACCTCTCTGCTTCTTGACTTCTTTATTTCCAACAAGGTTTCAATGGCCTGTTAAATATTTCTACCAATACACACCCTCTCCCAAAGACTCTGTTTGCACTCTGCTCAAGTTAATTGTTTATAAGCAACAGTCCATAAGCATAAAAGTTGCCACATAGTATTTCTTTAGCTGTCTTACTATTTATTCTGTGATGTGATAACACTGGTTTCAGTTCACTCTCTGTTTTTATCAGTCTTACACAAGGGCAAACGAGGAGCAAAAAGGAACCTCCCTTCTCTCCCTTGAAACTGAGTCTACTATCAGCCAGCTGAAGCAGAGGAACAAGTCCTTGTCAGGCTGTATATATAGCCTGGTTGGCAGAGCACATTTTCCTTAACATGTCTAAACCCACAACTATGTGGTGGTTTGCTCTGCAGAAACCTCAGATTTTCAGGTGCTAGAAAATATGCATGTTCCATGTTACTTGATAGTTTGCTCACATCCCTGTCTCCTGGAGGCAAGCAATTGCTGACCCTCTCAGCTTTAACTTACTCTGAATATACCCCCCATGCAGCACCGTAAGGAATAATAATGTACTTGTGATTTCTTGGTTTATAGTTTTCTGCTCTAAATCCAGAAAATGAGACCTAAATTACTCTTTTCTGTTTGCTGTGACAAACATGCAGCCCTTGCATTTCAGCAGACTGACTTGTGTGTGCTGAGCTTTCCCACGGCTTCCTTGGAAGACTGGGAATAGCTGGTGAAGCTGGGGTTTGATAATGGAGCTTATCACCATGGAATAAAAAATTATCACTGCTTCCTCAGGTGCAAAGGTACACCAGCTGGCTTACTAGGCAGCAGTGGGGATTGAATGAGTGACCTCCAAATAGGTGGGAAGGGCTTTTCCCCGTCCTAAAAGACTTTCTGAGGTTTGAGAAGTGTGCTTTTGCTGGCGTGAGGTGGAAGAACCAAATTACCACCTTTTTGTAACCTATGTGAAAGGGCTGCATCCCACTCTGCAGAACAATCACCTGCCCTGTGCGACAATGGCTTCATCCCTTACACTGTCATTATCTCCTGTGTCTGCCACAACCAGGCTACAGGGCAATCTGCAGCCTCCCTCAGCCTTTTCTTCTGGAGCTGTTCCACTCTGTATAAACACTACTCATTGATGCAGCTGTTGGGAGACTTCCCACATCCCAGGGGAGTGCTCCAACCACAAAATTATCCTCACCCTTGCTCTCGTCCAGTGGGTATTTAATTATTCCTACAAAGTGAAGTAATTTCAACTGAAGAAAACAGGAGGCACCCGGGTCAGAGTACCCCATCATTATCACAGTAGGGAGCGCTCTCCTAGGACAGGAGATTTCCCAATCAGACGCTGAAAACTCTGGGCTATGGGGGAAGCTGAGAAGAGAAATGTTATTGTTTTCTCCTCTGTTTTATGAATAGTTTCTCAGCTTCATGAGAGTAATAGAGTTTGAGATAAATGTTTATCTGTATGTGTATGTTTCTGGAAATGCTGAAATTAAATGTTTCAACATTTCCAATTTCTTTTTTTTTTTTTCATTTAATCCAAAAACATTTGAGAATATGCATCATATTTGGCAAATAACCGTGGCCACCCAGAAACCACATTTTTAGCAAATAAATGATTCACTGAGTAAATTTAGCTCATCTTAAATGTCTATTTATATCACAGGAACACACCCTGTCACTGTTGGGACCTCACCATGTTGAGCACTATCCAGAGCTCACAGCCAGACGTGCTCTACCACAAACAGCCTGAGAGGGAAGAATAAAGCCCTGCCTATTTTGCAGGCAGCTTTTTGCAACAGCACAGATGTCAGGCTCACTGTCTCAGGCGAGCTGTGCCCTATCCTACAAACCTACCTCAGATACCTCACACCATTCTTGGACTGGGAAGGAGAACATTGCCTTGTCAATCTCGTCTGCACCACCAACACAGCAAAGCCATCCATCCCTTTTTTAGCTCCCTTTCCCACAAGAGTCATGTCTGAGAAACCTTTGCCTTACACCAGCAATACCCTGTGAATGCCGAATGGGTTAATCCCCTTTAACCAGCATCCCAGTAATGAAAGGTTTCACTCTTTGTCACCTAATGGTCTTGTGTCTAAAATAGAAGCCGAGCTGCCTTCACTTGAAATGTTTTTAATCATTGTGGAATAAAAAACCTAGCCTGGCTAGTGCCAACCAAAGAGATGTTTGTCTGCTCAGCAGATTTTATCAAAGCTTCCTTGATGTCTTTGCCTTTGTAATGCTAAGCACTTCACTGTTTGGCATATTTAAAGTAGGATGCGGTACATGTGAAGCATTTCACAGAGTGATGATGTATCGAGTGTGCTTTAGGAAGTAATGAAAGCAGCAGACTCATGATTTTTGAGCTTTTAATTACTTATTAAGTGGCATGACATAAAGGCTACGGGGGAGATTTTTTTTCAGCATCCAACTTATTGACTTTGAAGTCGGTGCCTAAATACCCTTTGTGCCTTTGAAACTTTCCGTCTGCTCACAGGGGAACGTGCTGCTGCTCTGGGCTTTGTTTCACGCTGACCACATTTGTTCAGAGGAGAGGAGCCCAGCGATGGGAGTCTGCCCAGACACAGGTCTCTGCCTTCGACATGGTGGATAAAGATGAGGGACAGGCTAAATACGTGTCTTTTGACAAAGGATATAGAGAGAGCCCTTAGCACAGAGCCCGGAGCAATGAATTCTGACCTGGCCTCAAAAATGCCAGCACTACAGGGGGCAAATAACCATAGCAGCCCCCAGGGTGCTTTTAATGAGCTGAATCACGGGCCGGGTCCAGCTCTCCATCACTCACAAGGCGCTGCCACAGCTGGTTTTAGCAGATGTCCTCTCCGACAGAAAGGGCTCTCAGAGCACAGTGGTTGGCCCCGGCACCACGTCCCCAGGTCTGGTGTGACCGCTGTGACAAGAATGCCAAAGCCTCGGGAGCAATAAAGTCAGGAGAGGCCAGAGAGAAGAAAAGACCCTCAGATTCAGGTTTGGGGGTAGTTTAGGCTTTTTTTTATTGTTATTATTTTCAGCGTATTCTGAAGGGAAAATTTCCTCCCACTTATTCTCGTGAAAAACCAGGAGACTGTGGCTTTGTAGAAGGGTTTGTGATGGTGAGGATGGAGCCAGATAAAGTATTTTTCTTGGTACTGAAGATGAAGCCAGATCCTTCCCTTGCCACCATCTGAACCAACACTTATTGTGTCACAGTTGGGATGTCCTTGTGAGCAGAGATCTCTTTGCTCAGCCAATAGCTGACCCAGCAGTGAATACATCTCTTTTTCACAAATCCTACTGATTCCAAGAAACCTGCATGGACTGTGAACCCAAGGTCCTCACCCTGGATCCAGAGGCTGCCAAATTGCTGGTGGTCATATCAAAGCTGGAGCTACGTATGTGGGGAGAAACTCACCCTTCAGCTGCTCAAGGCACCCTCTCATCCTCTGGTCTCTGAAAAAGAGGTGTCACTCTGGCATCTTTAATCAGCATCAAATGCTCCTTTCAAAGAAGAAGAAAACGTGGGGGGAAAAATAATAAGAAAAAGAAGGGACTGCTGCCAGCTGAAAATGTACCCTCTCCACTGATGGAGAAATGCAGTGCCAAAAGTGCAATATGTGTATTTTTATCCCCACTGAAGGAAAAAGCAAAACCACAACTTCCCATGTTCAGTAAGTGACCAACACAAACATGCAAGGGCTCAAGTGCATTTCTACCCCCTGGAAAAGTTTTCTTTGATTAGGACAGACTGCTCAGTCAAAGCATCATCAATGTCCCGGCACACAATTTGATTAACCCACTTCTTATAATCTTTGCTGCTTGTTCAGATCTTCTGGGGGGAAAAAAATTGGGAAAGGCTAAAATCTACTACATTTAGAACAGCTACAGGTTTTTTTCCTTTCTGTAATTCCCACCCCCCTCCAAAAAGAATGACAAGTACCACTGTCCTGCTTCTTTAATTTTCTGAGACTGCAAGACATTGTCTTTCACTGGATTTTTCTCAGTACTAGCTGGAACTGCACTGGGTGACACATCCAGGCAGCTGGAAGGGGATTTGTTTCAGGAGTAGGATGACTCAAGCTGTTTCCCAGTATCGCAAGCAGGACATGAAAGGGTTGTGTCCTGGTATTCCTCTGAAGCTTTATTAGGTCATGTTATTTAGAAAATCTACTGCATAAAACAATAATTAGCTTTTTTAAAAAAATCCTGCAGTCTGTATTGCTCATGATAGATTAATTTGCAGGCTTATTTTGGGTATAATTATTTTGCATTTATTACTCCAATAGAGAGCAGAGGTGAATGCTGTCTAAAAAAAAGTAAAGGAAGGCAAAGGGCTGAATATTAACATCTTCATTTTACTACTGGGAACTAAACATCAAAGACACTAAGGGCCATGAAAAAAAATACATCTAAGTTCAGCATACAGAGCCTGAAGAGTCCATTTAGCAGAAACTCAAGTCTGAAGGTGCTGTGAGCACCTCACTTTTTGTTTTGCAACATCTTCTGGGGGCCAGAGATGCCCCTGGACACAGTCAGCTGAGAAGTGGCCTGGTGCCTGGGTCACAGTGAGCTCCATCAGCATGCAGAAATGAGACATTCCTCTGACTAATGCCCCGGTGGGATCCTACCCACTCAGTGCACTCGTACAGACAGGATGTGCGTGCCCAGAAAATGGGGCACTGGTACCCCTTTTGTCTTGAATCTTCCTGTGGCATAAAGCTGGAAATCCCAGGAAGTGGGTATTTGATGTGCTCCACAGCCTGAGGAGAGCCTCAACTCTCCCCATCCCACCAATGTCCCCTGATGTGAGTAGGGTGGCCCAGGGAGGCCACTGCTCACACACTTTTTGATATTGGGATGTTGCACATTAAACAAGTCAAGTAGAATTAGGTGGGAAGGAGAAGAAGGGTGCCAGCACTTTGTACCTTCCATCAGAGCTACCTGCACTTCTGGAGACCTTCCTCCTAAGAGGGGTTTTGGGATGTCTCCTGTTGTACCAGTCTCTAAAGATTAGGTGCTACAGAGGCTTGTGTTGAAATGTGGAGGTTCCTTTATCAGGCTGAGCCCTAAACAGTTTGTCTTCTTGCCTGAAGTCAGTGGTACATGAGGGACACGACCATGGGCTCTGAAACTCACTGTTAATGTGGGGGGATTTTTTGCAAATTAGAACCACGAATTTGTCATCCCTCATTTGAGTCCACATCCACTAACATCCCTTTCCTGAGACTGCATCATAGCACTGGGCTTTTGAGAGTGATTCACTCACCTGAGACTTCCTTGATAATATGTATTTAGTAGTTTATTTTATCTTGTAAGAAGAACAGTGAGAATTTTCCCCAAAAGGTCTGAATGAGAAGCTGGCCTTAGCATACACTGGGGTGTTTGGTGCCATGCCTGTCACACTGCAGGTCATGATGTGCAAGGTGAAAACCACACGACGTGGTGACATGAGCTGATCTCTGCTGGAAGCGAACAGGGGTGGTGGGAAACAATGCAAGTCACTTTACAACACCCTCTTTTCACCTCTGCAAGGAGCAGTTCAAAACCACCTCAGGAAAGCCAGCAGAGGAGCCAAATTTTTATCTCATTCTCAAAATCTGAAGGTTTTATGTTTCCTTTAATGCACACACGCAACTCATGCTATCAGGATGTAGCATGAAACATTTAGAGCCCAAATTGTACCCTAATCATGCCCAGTTTTCATCCATGGTAACTCACCTGGAGTGACTAGGCTGACGATAGTGTAGCTAAGAGAAGGATTTGATCTTTCATCTCTTCCAATGACATAAGATCAGAGACTTCAGACACTGATGGGCTATCTTACTCAACTCTCTCACACCAACACAGAGGTTGAGGGATCCTGTCTATAAAAGAATTTAATTGTGTTTATTAGAACAGTATATGGTTTAGTGGGTGTCAGCTGAGAGCAGCTTGCCCTCGCTCCTCAGGCCAACTGCTACATGATAAATGAGTATAAATGAGTGGGATTGCTTGGTGTTATTCACTGCAGGAGCCTACAGCTCATCAGCAGCTTTCTGTGCTCCAATCCCCTCCATTAAAACTGGAAAACCAGAAGTGTGCAGCCTACGTGTATGGAAGAGCATGTGCAGGAGGGGAGGTGAGCCTGGCATCATGTTCACTGTGTATTAAAAGAACTGCAGAGACTCCAGAGTAGTTTCCCATGTGGACACACACATATGTTCACACTCCCACTTGCTTTAGTGTCCTGAAATGAGAGGTTTTTTTTTTTTTTTTAACTTTTCAGTTGGTTTCTCTTTGGCGGCATTTTAAATTGAACTGTAAGGAAGTGACTACAATTCCAGAGAAACAGACTGATACCCAAATGCTTCCTGTATCCAGGCAGCATCATTCGAACTAGTCACCCCCACCTGACTAGCTATTAAAGACCAGCCCACTGAGGTCTGGAGAGCAATTCATCTCCTCCTACAACAGATGACTAAGATACTGCAAAGGAACTGCACCCCAAAGTGTTCATTCCTCTCCATTGACCGTAAGGGGTCTCAGATGCAGATGATTCATAACTGAAGTGCCCAAGCAGGAGGAGACAATATGCAGATCCTCAGGGTCTCTCAACAGAGGTTAAGGCATGGGCTCTGCCTTCTCTGACAAGATGGCTTGTGTTTCTACCCACCTTAGAATCACAGAATCACAGAATGGTTTGGGTTGGAAGGGACCTTAAAGACCATCTCATTCCAACCCCCCTACCATGGGCAGGGACACCTTCCACTGGAGCAGGTTTTTCCAAGTCCCATCCAAGCTGGCCTTGAACATGTCCTATCAGACAAATCACTTCTGTTACTTGGTCCCAAAATATAAGCAAGTCTTTACTAATCCCATTAAGGGGGCTTGTGTTCACTTGTGTTGCTGCTGTGCAGCTTCCCACGCAGCCAATCTTAGCATGGGGTTCAGTATCCCCCAAATTTCACACATCTTCCTCTGAGAAGCCTTTGCTATTTTTGATATGATAAAGACAAAAAAAAAGGGTTCAGATCAGTCAGTTCACAGGATCTGAAAGTTCCCCTTAGTCCATGTGCACATGCAGCCAAAGAATTCACAATTCACATGAGCAACACCCGGAGATAAGATTACACAGTGTGGGCGAGCATCTGTAATCCTCCACACTGATCCACAAAGAGGGTATCTTTTATTATCCCATCTCGAGGCTTTTAGCTTCAATAGGCTATGGTTTGTACATCCAGAGGTTCCTGCTCTGGTTGCCTTGACTCTAGCCAAGGTGAAGCCCTGATGGAGTGCAGGTAAGTCTTTGAGGGACTTTTTACAAAGGAATATAGTCATAGGACAAGAAGGAGTGGCTTTAAACAGAAAGGGAGTAGGTTTAGATTGGACCTTACAAAGAAATTCTTTACTGTGAAGATGCTGAGCCCCTGGCACAGGTTACCCTGAGAAGCTGTGGCCGCCTCATCCCTGGAAGTGCTCCAGGCCAGGTTGGACGAGGCTTGAAGCAACCTGGGCTAGTGGAAGGTGTCCCTGCCCATGGCAGGGGGATTGCAGCTGGATGATCTAAAAGATCCCTTCCCACCCAAACCATTTGATGATTCCACAATTCTTTTAAGGCTTTGCCCTCGAGAATGTGTGTCTGCAGCCAGGGGAATATGGTGAAGCTCAGTTTGCAGGAGCAGGTATTTGCAGAAGAGCAGTTCAGCGGCATCGGAGAGCTATTATGCCAATATTTACATGGCAGCTTTTAAAAGAGGATTTCTGAGTGCTCTATAGACATTAAGGGAGCCTTTCTCTCTGTGCAGTCTTAGCTGTGAGTGCAGTGATCAGCTCCAGAACAGGTGATGAGGCAGCAGCCAGGACAGGGACAAGCCTCCTGCCTCCTACCCCGTGCTGCTAACCACAAAGCACTCCCTCCCCTTTGTCAGGAAGGCTAATCCTGTAATGTGACTCTTGAGCAACGCTTAGGAGCCTAAATAGAACTTCATTCCAAAATAGCGCGTATGTAAATGAAGATAAGGCTCAACAAGTTGTAACAGATGCCTGTTAATTAGTCACTGCAAGGCGCTTTCAAATGCGAGCTGTGTTTCGGTGCACGAGCCATCCACAAAGGCTGCTGTCCCCTCTCTTCTCCAGGCACGATTAAGGGAAAAGGGCAAGCCTGGACACCCTTGTGCCCCTTAAACTCCCAGTCTAGCTGCAGCAAGGTGAGCCCTGCTTGCTTCCTGACACTGGACTCAGCCCTGTGTTAAAAAGGCAAGAATTTGGGTAGCATGCTCGCGCACAAATCCCAGCACCAGACAGTTTTGTGGGTGCAGGGCAACCTTGGGAAAGATCAGCCAGGCCTTACACTCCCTTATGAGCACAGACAATACATATAATTTCATTAACTTTTGTCTTGATGCTTGCATTTTATCTTCATTTATATCGCATATTTCTGAACCCAGTAGTAAACAGTTTCTCCCTCTTTCATAGCCCTTAATGATACAGGTTGCTTTTTTCCCCAACTCTTTCAGATTACCATTTAAATTAACTATATAAATCAGGCCCTGGCCTCTATTACACGGGAAAACAATTGGGTTCTGTTTAACTTAGGAATCTGCAGTGTTTATAGATAGACAACCCCGAAGGTAAGTTACTAAACTAGTTTCTAGTTGCATTGATCTGTTGCCAGAATACATAAATTATTAACTGAGAAGTAACTCCAGAGAGTGTTGTGTATTTAAGTTCATATTTGGTAGGGCTGGGGATACGTGGTTTGGCCATAAGTAGACATTAGAAATATTAATCACTTTCAAGTAGAATTCTATATTTTAATTGCTGAGAGGAGACTTCTTTCTTTCACTGTCTGACTAAGAAACCTTTCCCTTGCTTAATTTAAGTTACCGCAGTGCAATCCTATGGGAAAACTCCCACTGATTTCCCTGAGGTCTGTGGAGTTAAGTCCATGGGAGTTTGACCATTTATTTTGGCTGAACAGAGTCTCCAGATCCCTCTGCCACCTAAATCTATCTCCTTTGAACTCCAGCTACTCAAAATTTAGTGTGTTGTCAGCAGAGCACGATGTGGAGAATGAGATAATAGTGTTTTCCTCCCAAAACAACACGAGGTACTCAAAGTACTTGACAGTGCCAAGGTCTGGGTGAAGAACACTCTTTTCTGCTCTTTTGTGTTAACCAGAAGGCTGACCTGAGGTTAGCTGCCCTTCAGAGCATGGAATGTCACAGAAAAAAATTTAAATTTATTTCCTGGCTGTATTTTTGGGTCTTTTCTTGAAAATTGTGGCATGTCACAGTATGTGCTGCTCAAGCAGTGCAGGCTGAGAAAACAGATTTGCTCTTTATTTTCCAATTCTCTTTAATTTCTGAGGTGTGGTGTCAGGGTGGAACTTCGATCCTCTGTCTTGAGGTTAAACAGGACAATATTTGGCATCCTAGATGCTCCTTTGGGCAGCTCGACTGCAGAGGACAGGGCTGTGAGGAATGCAAGCTGTCTGCATGCCACTCAGTCCCTGGATGGATTCAACACTCATTCCAATTTGCCTCTCCCACCTCCTTGGAATAAATTTCTTCCCAGCTGAACTGCACTGCAGTCAGCAGCTCAGGGAGAAGGGAGAAGACAGCCTGAGCAGGGTTGGTCCCAGCTGGGAAGGTATCATAGAATCACAGAATTATTTAAGTTGGAAAAGACCTCTAAGTTCTTTGAGTCCATTAACCCAGCACTACCAGGCCCACTGCTAAGCCATGTCCCTCAGTGCCACATCTACAGGGTTTTTTAACACTTCCAGAGATGATGATTCCACCACTTGCCTGGGCACTCTGTTCCAATCCCTGACCACCCTTTTCTGAGAAGAAATTTTTCCTCGTATCCAATCTAAACCCCATCCCTGGCACAACATGAGGCCATTTCCTTTTGTCCTGTTCCTTGTTACCCAGGAGTTACTGACCCCCACCTGGCTATACCCTCCTTTCAGGGGGTTTTAGAGAGCAAGAAGGTCCCCCTTGAGCCTCCTTTTGTCCAGGCTAAACAACCCCAAATCCCTCAGCTGCTCCCCATCAGACTTGTGCTCCAGACCCTTCCCCAGCCCCATTGCCCTTTTGTGGACACACCCCAGCACCTCAATGTCTTTCTTGCAGTGAGGGGCCCAAAACTGAACCAAATTACTCCATACTTTGCCCTGTCCTGGAAGACCACAGCAATTTAACTTTGCCTCCACAGCATGGGATGCCAGCCCACTTTTCCAACAGAGAGAAATTCAAGAGTGTCACCAAAGATAAATTGCCTTGCAGGAACAGCCTGGAGCTGCAAGGGCAAGTCAGCCAGCAGCTAGTGTGGGAGCCAAGAGGTGCTCCATCCCTCTGCTTGCAGCAGGTCCATCCCAGAGCAGCTCAGAGAAGAGCAGGAGAGCAATTTGCAAGGGCAGCAAGTCAGATATAAATAGATACATCCAGCCACATCTTGTCCAGGCACTGTATGGCATCCCTGCTGTGTGAATAGGGTGTTCACCTTCTGTATAATCTTCACCCACAACAGAGGAAAAGTACTTTTTTTTTGGCTGTACAGGTGGCACAAATATTTTTGCAAAGCCCTGCAGCTCTTTGAAATTTCGCGTAAGCTTTAAACTCATTGGGACTTGGGTTTTTTCTACTTCAAAACTATGAGGGGCTGAAGGATGAAACCCACTGCCTTTGTTTGCACAGTACCTGATGCTCTGCCCTCCTTGTGTGTGCATTTGGAGGATGGTTCTATCACTGAGCGGCGTGGAGGTGAGGTGTGGATTTCAAGTGGATTTGAGCACTTAAATACCTTTAAGCAACAGGGATGTACAGATTTGCAGGCTATCACACAGAAAATCCACTGAAATTCAAGGAAAGGAGCCCAGTTATCTAAAGATGTGTGACAGCTCTCAGGCAAGCCTTTCCTCATCAATGGCAAGGCTTCCAAATCTTGCAGAGCTGAGCGTTGCAGGCATCAGTTTTGGATGTCCTAGCAATCCTGTGTTCTCTCACAGTGTCACCTCCAGGAAGGCCCAGTCTTCTGAGGAGTAACATGGGACTCCTTTGAGAATAGGAAGCAAAAGACCTTTCCTGTATTAAGGAGCTGCAGTTGCTAGAAATGGAAATAAAAATGGATCTTCACATTTCGGAAATTCAAAGGTTTTGCTTTGCAACTGTCAAAGGCCCACAAATTTAGGTTAATCTGGACGTTTTTATGTATGTAATGGTGTGGGTGACATCTGTACTGAATATTACACCAGGGTTTTGTGTCTTATTTCTATTCTTCAGCAGCATTATCAGCGTAAAGCGGAAAGTTTTGTGGTTACGGTTTTGAGCATGTTGGTAGACACCCACTTTGTCTCTGTGGCCTCATGCAAGTCACTTCATTCCTCTGCAGCAGTTCTTCCCAATAAAACAAAATCAAAAAAACCCCTTCTCTGCACCAGGATCACCTTCTTAGGACAGATGCTGGTGGTATCTGAGAGGTTTAGATGCCACCAAGATGGAGAACCATCCAAATGATAAGTTGCTGTGACCAAGATGGAGCAGCAAAGGTTGATACAGCTGTGAAGCTGTACTGGTCCTGGCTGGAGACAGAAAACCTGAGCATTGGGACAATTTCTATATTGATCCTACTGTTTGTCTTCCTAAAGCACAGCAGCAGAAATACTGTGAGAGAACAGTGATCTTCAGAGATAAGGGGCAAGGCAAACACTGTGCTCTACTGAACTGCCTCTGTAGACAGCTATTCTCTGGCTCATAAGCTATTAATTGCCAGAGGTTAGAATGTATTTATTTTTCCTAAAGAGAATTCTGAGAGAGAGAGAAAGAAGGAAAGAGGGAAAGAGAGAGAGAAAGGAAAGAAAGGAAAGAAAGGAAAGAAAGGAAGAAAGAAAGGAAGGAAGAAAGAAAGGAAAAAAGGAAGAAAGGAAGAAAGGAGGAAAGAAAGAAAGAAAAAAGAAAGAAAGAAAGAAAGAAAGGAAGAAAGAAAGAAAGAAAGAAAGAAAGAAAGAAAGAAAGAAAGAAAGAAAGA
>JAWWEW010000078.1:4453430-4497985 GCA_035583185.1 Anabacerthia variegaticeps
AAAGAAAGGAAGAAAGAAAGAAAGAAAGAAAGAAAGAAAGAAAGAAAGAAAGAAAGAAAGAAAGAAAGAAAGAAAGAGAGAGAGAAAGAAAGAAAAAGAAACTGCTTGTTTAAAAATTCTTCTTCTCTCTCCAGTTTTTTAAATGCTGCTGGGTTGCTGAGCTGTGAAATACGATGTCTTTTTAAGAGTTCCAAGATTTTTGCCCAGAAGGAAGAAAATACTGCTCAGGTTTGTCTCTTGAGGATTTAATGATCACATCGTAAATTTCTCTGGAGAAATGAAATAGCAGTCAGTGGGTAATATCCCATCTAATGCTGTTTTCCCATCTTTTCTTCCTCAAAGACCCAGCCTCACTCTTCAAACCTCTGGGATTTTCTGTGTAATGGGAAAATACAGAGACACAGAGTGATATGCCCTTCACAAACTGATTCGACACACTCCAGTATTATTCCTGCTCCAGCTTAAATCTTCCTTCTTGATCTAAACCCCTCTGTGCCTTAAAAACAACTCTGTTCAGTGGCCTCAAAAGCCAGAACAATTGAAATAAGGAAATGTTTCTGTATAGCTGGTGTGTGATAGTCCAAGCATCTGTGTTCCTGCATCCCAGTGTGCTTCAGAGGGATTCATCTTCTGACTGGAAGGACACAGATATCGGAGAAAATTATTTCAGCTTTCCCTGTCATTTCTGCCAGGCATGTGAAACCAGCCTGACTCTTTGCTCAGAGAAGCCTACATGGAAACCTGCAAAAGAATGAGACAAAGGGGGCAAAGGGTTGTTATTTTTTGAAGATCACCCACCAGTCACAGAATCAGAGACTCATAGAATATCCTGAGGCACATGTGGAACAGAGGGAAAGCCCATCTGCAGGGTGGAAGTATTCATCAGGCTATGGCCAAAATCAGGGTATTAGTGATGTCTTTCATGCTTTCTACACCTAAACCCTTCTTTTAGAGAACAATCTTTGGGATAAGAGCTTCTAGTTCTGGTACTGGCTTTTCTGGGAGCCATGGGCCATCTTTACCCACCTTTGCACCCAATTTTCATCATAAATACTCCAAGATAAGGAGGAAGGGTTTATTATTTGCAAGACCATCAGTACCCCTGAGCTGAGGTCTCTCCCAACCTAAGGATTCATGCATTTTACTCTTTTCTAACCCCCACCAGTGTGTGACTCTCAGCCCTTTGGTGACTAGGCATCTTCACTGAAAAAAAAGCACAAGATTTCCTTGTTACCTGGTTCCTGCCTTGCAGCCCAATTCAGATTCAGGGGAAGCTGAGCTGTGCCCTGCTTGACCCAACAGTGTTTGTAAGTCATATCTCACCCTACTTTCTGATCTTTCTGCTGGCCAGGGGTTATTTCCATGTGTGAACAGGCTGACCTGGCTACTCCCAACAGCTTCACAAGAGAAGACTATGGAAAAGGTGAAAATGGCACAAATGTTTGAAACCCTGCCCTGAGGTGAATGCAGTCCCCTCTATCCACATCACCAGTGCTGGTGTGTGTGTTTGAGGCAGGAAAATGGCTGGATCCAAAGTAGGTAGGACCCCTGCCCTCTCTTCACACCCAGATGCTGCTGCACTTTAGTTTGCAAAGCAGCAAATGAGTGGGTTTGGTATCTTTGGGCAGATCTTTTCTTTGTTCTCCAGGTTTTGTGCTGCCTTTTTTAGTCACAAATGCCATGAGCTGTGGGCACAGGCAGGAGAGGTGGTGGGTCCCCACTTCAGCCTTCCCACTGCCTGGTGGGGCTTAGGGCAGACCTTCCCTCCTTCAGACCTCAGGATTTGGTTTCCTTCTTCCTGTGCCTGATCATCCAACAAGTCTTGTACAACATTCCTTTAGAAAACATTGGTCATCAGTGCTGTATCCCACTCTTACTCCTCCTAATAACCCATTTCTGCATATGGATATGTGGACCTCAAAGGACTTGTTGAATGACAATGTGGGACACAACACGTTGGATGTCATCTCCTGCACTGGTTCTGACTACACCTTAACAAAGAAAAGTAAAAGACACTTTACAATATAGCTGGAGATGGGGCCAAGCCACAAATTCAAATTTGAACGAAGACAGAAGGTGTTTGGCTCCAGGGTTTTGGTTCTAGTCCTTAAATAAGGCAATTTAATTTACTGTGTGCTTGGCCCAGAGGAGCTTGTAAGAAGGAATGGAAATCCTCCACCAGAAGTTATAGGTTTCATATGGAAATCTGTGGATGGCACTCCTACAGCCTCTGCTATGAGGACATTGGGCCAAATCATCACCACGGAGCCTGGTCATTTAAATTACTTCTGCAACACACTTTCACTTGACATTGGCACACACCATCTCCATACACCTACATAGCTGTTCTATAAATATACTTAGCCTGGCAGGATGCAATCCCAAAGGATAAATTAATAATAAACCACATATACGTACACACAACATTCAGAATTGTGTAACAGTTTCAGAGGTGAACAGTCCATATCAAATTGGGCAAAATGATTTTATTTCAGGCCCTCCATCAATAGCCACATTCCTACTTTGTGCTGCTAATATTTGCTGGATTTAGTGTGGCTTGGATGGGATGTGACTCACGGTAAAACAGGCAAATGCTGCCCAAACTAGAAGCATCCCATTTAGTGTGTTGAAAAGGCACCAAATTAGCTATTTCCTCAGAGATTTTAGCAATTTTTTTTTTGCATGAAACATGCTTCAGGGTGTATTCCCTGCCTCAATCTTCTAATTTGTTCATCTTCATGGCACAGGCATAATTACTTCCTTAGTTCTGTCATGGTTTCTAAAGGCAATAAGCATTACCACGTCTAAGCAATAGCATTACCTTTTCTCTTGTTTCCTCTGTAGCCTCCCAAAGCCTTTGCCTCTTTTGGCAAGGCCTGTTTTCTTCCTTTCTGCTCCCAACCCACCTGAAAGGGAAGGGATTAAGATGGAGACAGTTGTGCCGGCTGCAAATCTGGCAGTGTGGTGAGAAGAGACGGGATGACTGCAGAGTTCCCACAAAGTGGAAGCTCCCTGCAGCCAGGGTTTCTGCTTGGCACCCCCCAAATGCAAGGATGGAAAGGTAACAACAGCCAAAAGCAGCTTCAGTCTCCTCTGTGAGGGGTGGATAGGAGATTCTAGGAGGCCTGGAGTGAGACAAGATGTGAGCTAAGGGATTCAGTCACTGAGGATCTTTCTGCAAAGAGCTTTTTAGGTATAGCCAGTAGAAAAGTCCCACACCCCCAGGGCCTCACACTGGACCCTGCAGCCTTCCTTCTGCAGGTGTCCCTGGTTGAAGTGCTGGGAGCTGAAGTGACTTAGGGACATCCTGAGGAGCAGGGATGTGAGATGAGGTCCCCTCAGTGTTTGTACCCAAACTACCTGGACTGCCCCTCCTTCTTCTGGCCTTTCAGCCTCTACACTGGGATGCTGGAAGGATCTCCAGGTGGTTCCCATGGTCACACCAACCAACTTCAGCCCTGGGCTTAATCAGTTTTTGGACATTTTAGTTCCTCTCTGTCCTGGGGCAGAGCCACGGGTTTGACTCAAAATAGATGTCAGCTCCCCTGTGTCTCTCCAATACTTGGGGATGAGTCTTGTTTGAACATTTCAACATATCCAATGCCTGGCTGGAGAAGCCAGACCGTGTCTGCTGGTAAGCAGATTGTTTCAGAGCCTTGCTTTGTAAATGCCTCCTGCCTGGATCTTCTGGCCAAGCAAAAAGATAAAACCAAACTCACTTGTGCTTTTTGTGCTTGGTCCCAAGTAGAAATCAGACTGAGAAACGAATGCACAGTGATGTCTATGCCTGGAACACCCCAAAATCTGAGTAATCAGAGCTCTCTTTACCACTGAGGAAAAAAAAAATTCACATATTGGCTAAAAGCCGAGTCACAGCATTGGCAGCTGGTTGCTACTGATGGCAAATGAGTTGGTTTTCTGGCTTGCAACAGCCTGCTGCATTCCCATCCAGAAAGCCAAACTTGTACCTGAGAACCAGAGCAAGGGTGCAGGCAGCAAGGTAGGGGACTGTGATCCCACTTACACGGTGGCAAACCCAAGTTATTCTAGTGGATTGCTTCCAAACTTCTGCCAGTAAAACTAAAATCATAATCTGACCTCTAGTTGTTGCTTGGTTCCAGGTCCATGGAAACATTTTCTGCTTGATGCTGGGTGAACCATCCTCACTGTGCGTGTCATTGGCAATTCTTTTGCCCCTCACAGCAGTGCTCAGGAGAGAGTTGTGGGGCTGTAGACACAAAAAAAGTAAAAAACATCACAGCCATTACCAAAAGGCTGACTCTTCTCTGTGATTTTTATCACAGGCAAACAGCAAACCCACACAGCTGGGTGCTGGTGTCTGCCTGGGAAGGGAAGGGAAGGCATTGGAATGGGCTGTCCAGAGAAGTGGTGGACTCATCATCCCTGGAAGTGGTCATGAAATGAGTGGACATGGCACTTAGTGCTGTGGTTTAGTTGACATGGTGTTTGGTCAGAGGTTGGACTCAATGACCTCAGAGGTCTTTTCCAGCCTTAATGATTCTATGATTCTACAGGGTTTGGGTGCATGGGGTGCTTGATCCCAGCATCTTCATCCCTTCAGCTGTCCTTCCTATCACCTGTCATCCAGTGTTGTGCCTTCACAGTGCTAAGGCTGTGCAGAGATTAAGTGCAGGTAAAACCTGTCCTAGGAGTTTTCCATCAGCATTCAGCTCTGACCTTGCTCAGATCACACCAAGCCTGTCTGTCACTGATGCTGGGATGTCCAAGATGCTCTTCTTGCTTTCTCTGAGATGGAGGGGTCAGCCTCAGACCGATGTGGAGACTCCAGGAATACAGCTGGTTGTGCTTCACTTGGCTGCAGGCTGTTCTCTCTCTTCCTGGGACCTGGCATCCCTGCTAGAGTAAAACGTCCTCATTGCCTTCGTGCTGGGCAAATTTGCCCTCAGGCACTGTTTGGGCAAGCAGCTCCAGAGCCACCTACTCCAGAGGCTTTCTCCAGGTTATTTTGCTAGCACACTGTGCACTGGGACAGCTGCAGGGCTGTCCCCGGAGCCTGTCAAAGTGCAGTGGCTTGCACCAGGATGGATATTGTCAACAGGGAAATGACTTTCCATGACATTGGCCAGCAAACTCAGAGCAAACTGCATCCCTTTGTGCTAGACATCTTCTACTTCAGGCCAAAGGAAACCTCTGAGGACAAACCCAGAGGAGGACACAGTGTGACAGTCAGCTTAGCAAGGTGCTGCTCTAGAGAGGGATGAAAAACAACCTTGGAAGACCCCAGGTGTAACTTACCTCCCTCAACGCCCTGCACGCTCACTGTGTGATATCGCTGAGACAGGAACCTGGGTCCTTCTGCTGCAGCAGCTCAACACAATTTGCAGAGCAGGAAAGCAGTTGCGAAAGCCAGTTTGGAAAGAATAAAAGCCCAGTTGGAAATTTCACTACCAATATCTGTGACGCAGAGACAAAGGCTCATGCTGGGCCATTGGGATTTGGCAATACAAAGTCCTGTCTTCTCCCTCATGAGAGCAGTGGGACCTCAGCTGGTTTTGCTCCCAAGGTGTGACGCTAGTTGTCTTGCATGATCCCCAGTTTCCACGTGTCTTTGCACATGTTTGCAGACCTTTGAGAGTTGCAAAATTTCCCCTTCTGCCATCATCCCGAAGAGGGTGGACACTAGCACTGTTTCCAGCCCCAGGGTCATATTGCTCAGCCTTTGATGATATTTCCTTGGAGTCCTTGAGCCTGAATTTCTTGGCCTCTTTGAAGTTTCCCCTTGAAGTTAGTACACTTCTGGGTGACTCAGTTCCCTCCCTCTCTGAGTGAGATCAGATCTAGTTTGTCAGCTTTATCTTATGTCCCCCTGCTTAGATAAATGCCAGATATGTGGTTTTAGGCCACTGAGTCCAAGGGCTCTGAATTTCTGAGGAACTCTGCATGTACCAGCATCATCTTGTTCCTTCTTGTTGGTAGCACATTTTCCTGGCACGAGAGTCCTTGAGGCATCCCTTCCTTCTAGAGGTGAAATCCCACAGCCCAGCTTCATAGGACCCAGGATTCCCACCAACCAAGAAAACAGAGTGTTTTGTCCTCATTTGCTCCCAGTTTTTCTGTGTGGGATTGAAATGAGGCTGAGAGAACCAAAACACCTCTCCCAGAGTCATAAGGACAACCCTTTGACCTTTTTATTCTTCCTTCAGGAACTATTCCTTTGCTCACATCTTCTCTTGAGAGTTTTTCCAGCTGAAGTTGTCTCCTGAGGGCTGTCGTGGTCACCTTCAATAGCAGAAATCAGCTTTGAACTCTTCGTGCTGCCCAAGGCTCACATGAGCCACATGTTGGGCTTCGATGTCTGTCCTGCAGCTGCAGTGAGCGTGCAGAGCTCACTCCCATGCAAAGCAATATTTAAGGGGAGTTGCCCTTATCTGACACCCGTGGCCTGATTTAGGCCTTTAATCTGGGAAGAAATTTTCTGCAGGTCACAGAAAGCCAGGGGGTGACTGCAAGATCCTCGTCGTGTCCCAGTCCGGCAGTGTCAGCCTCTTGGGCTTGTTTTTCACTAAAGTAGAAATTTGTGCACTTCTGGATGAAGAAACCAGTCCCTCAGCTTAGTCTCCCTACACCCACTGACGTCTGAAACCTGGAACTCTTCGAAAAAAAGCCAGGATTTAAATGCTAAAAGCCAGAGGACAGAAAACAAAGCCTGTCCCTAGCTCTGCTGGCACTGCTGGAATTAAGTGCCATGGAGTTAGAAGGGTGAGATGGGGAAACCCAAATAAACAGGTTCATATTAGAGTGGTTACCCCGACCCAGCAAGGAGTCTGCTCCTATGTGAGAGTAACTCCCCCAAGCCAGTGAGTTGGGTTCCTTGTGGAGCTACAACAAAGGATTCAATCGTGTTTCCTCTTGGAACAGGATGAAGTGAACCATCCGCAACCCCATACATTGGGCACGTTGCCGTCCCCCCTCTCCCTGCCTCCATCCAGAGCAGCAGCTCTGCTTCTCATCCACATCCACACTCCCCTTTGAAAGCCAAACTTCCTGCTCTGGGCTATTTCTGACCTCCCAAGCCAGGCTGCCAAGTGGCAAGGGCAAGCTGGCCAAGGGGGGTTGCAGGGGTAGAGCAGGGACCTGCAGAGCCCAGGGTTTGGGGTGCACACACTGAAGGCTGCATTACTTTTCTCATTGAAACAAAGCAAGATCACAGAATCATAAAATGGTTTGGGTTGGAAGGAACCTTGAAGATCATGTGTTTCCAACCCCGAAGATGCTTCTCTGGTCAGCCAGGTCCAAGTGGACAATGTTTCACCCACACCCACCCCAAGTCAAACAAGAAATAGCCACTTTTTTGCCCTCATTTTCAGACATTCTGCTATTTCTGCACATGCATTTATTCCCTCCTCTTCACACAGATGTATAACCAGGCAGCAGCTGTAATGTAATACCAGAGTCCTGTGTATAACTCTGAAAACACCACTGGAGCAGCCCTATTATCGTGAGACCAATCTGAGCAGGAAATATTATCATTACCAGGGGGCATTATTTTTTCCAATCACACTTCATATCAGTTGTCATCAAACCCTGTGTTTTATATAGTGTTACAATAGCCACAGTTGCCATGAATTGTCTCTGGATGGACTGTAAGTATTAAAAACAAAATAAGAAGCATATGTTGGAATGTCTGAAACTAGCAGACGAAACTCAAGGCTTTGACAACGTTACGGGGTTTTTGGAAGGAGCCAGATTTTAGCAATAACATTCCACTTTTGTGAGTCTACCCACCAGCATCTAACCTGCTCTATAACATCTCACTTGAGTTTACAATTTCCTTCACCTCCTGTTCCTCTCTAATGTAAACTCTCTGGCTTTTCTCGAACGTGTGGCTTGGAAGAGGAATAGCTCCAGCCTCCCAGGTGCCAAGTGGAAATCTTCCTTTGCAGTGGACAAGCAAGAACAAATGTACAATCTGAGGAAAGTGTTTATCCATAGAGCATTTTTTTCCCCCCTCCTGCTCTAGCTGTAGCAAAATGTCAAAGGCATGATGCACGCATTCCTTTGAAGCCATTCCATCGCCTGATGATCCATTTTGCTTACGAAAGGAATGTACGCTTGATGCTGTGATTTTTGTTGGAGGCCTCAGCAGCCGTGCAATAACTGCAAGGAACACTGCCAGGTTTCCCCCCTTCCTTACGCATTCCAAAACATCTATCCAGTGAGCAATAAATAGCAAAAAAATATTAATTACCCAAAGGAAGAATTCTCTCCTGAACAAATATTGGCTTTGTGACAAGAAGGAGCTTGTGAAATGTGTGTTTGCCTACCAAGCCCACTCAGTCTATTTCTGATTTCCAAAGAACATAATGACCTGTGTGCCAGATTTTATTTGGGCTTTTTCTTTTTTTTTTTTTTTTTGCATGGCCAGCAAGAACTGTAACAAACATACAGGAAGGAAAACACTGTATTGTTGCTCTTGGTCTTTTGGTGGTTTTTGTCCTGTGCTTTTAACTGTGCTTCACTTCTGGAGCTGCACAGAAAAAAACTCCAGTTATTCTTTTTTAACCTATTCTTCTGTTCTTCCAGTTTTTCCCTAGTTCATTTACTGCTTAAAAATGTTCTGTAAATGAGCTAGAGAGAAATCAGTTTTGAGTTGTTATATGGCATACACACAAACAGATGCATGCTTATATATATATATATATATTCATAAATACACAAGCAGGGGCTTGACCCTGTAGCCACTTGGGTTAGTAAAAGAAGTATAAAAATATAAAAGTCTCCAATCCCCACTCCAAAGCAAAAATTATGGCCTCCATCCTGTGCAAATTGCTGTGCACAAACATTAGTCTTTGTTTGAAGAACTTGGTGTAAATAAAGGTGAATAACTGGTGTTTTGGGTCTGGTGGTGAACACCACCTACCCTCATCCCTGCCACCCACCCTACAGGAGCTCAGCTTCTGGAGGGACCACAAAGCAGAAGCTGCAGTGAACATGAGAAAGTGGCTGAAGTTGGCCAGAAAAGAGTCCAGGTGACCTAGAGCCCAGCAGCAGCCAAGCACAGATGCCACGGGAGGAATGTAAGAATTGGGGCATAAGGAGATGCTGCCAACAGGATCTTCCCCAGCCTCAGCCTTTTGCAGCTCAGGGACTTCCTGAGCTGGATGTGAGTTTTCTGTTTAATAACTCTTTTCCATCAGCTTCTCCAATCTCCCCTGAACCTGAAAACTGAGAAATTTCCTGCAGACCAAAAGAGAAAGAGGGGAACTGGGAAAAAGGAATATTTCTGCTCCTGCTTTGGTTTGCTGGATGCAACTGCCTTCCTCCAAATGGAGTATAGGTCACCTCACTGCAGAACTCCCATGGAATTTCCCCAGCAGGCCCCACAAGCTTCACAGGTTACTTCCCTTTGTAATAGGCTCAAATAATTTGTTCTAAAAGGAGAAGAAAACCCATCTTGGTATTTGCTTTTTGCCTGATTTGTTTGGGGGCTATTCTTTTGGGAAAAGAAACAAACAAATAAAAAACATGACTTGGAGAGGGGCTTGGAGGACACCAGGAGGGAGTTCAGGTCTGTGCAGCCCCGGGGCGTGGTAACCACAGTCCCAGGACATGGCATGCCAGCCCTCTCCCACAGAAGAGCATAACAGTGACATTTTGAGGGTAAGTAAAATGATGACAGCCTTCCTGAAAGCAAAGCCTGCTTCAAAACACTCAGAGGAGACCACCCAGAGAAGACGTGCCTGGAGATCCCCATGAGCAAATCTCTTACATCCTAAGCTATCCCTCATCTTAGTTGCCCAAGGCAGGACAAGATCCATTCATAGGTTGTGCCCTTCCCTGCTGCAGGGAGCTGGTTGTATTGTAAAGGCAGTCAGCAGTTAGGAGCAGTTACACAGAATTATTTATCCACATAGAGATCTTTTCATGAACAGAATAGTAAATCTTTTCATTCAACAATTTTTAGACAAGAGCTATTTGTTAATGTGACATTTTTCGGCTGTATCAGTGCAAACATCAATTCATTTAGTTTTTCACACACAGAAAACTTCTTTCTTGCTGTTTGCAAAAAAGAGAGGGAGGGTGAATGAAAACTGGACGTATTTTTGTTGTTGTTGTTTGGGGTATGTTTTGCTGAAAACGAAAAAAAGGTCAAAATAAGATGCTGCTGCGAGTCTTTAATGTAGGGGAAAGGCCATTTTTAACCATCTAAAATCACTTGACTCAGTAAATGTTGCCCAGCTCTTGTGCCATGCTTTGCTAATCAGAATTCAGGAGACTGTTCAGCATAGGAGATCACACTGCCATGTCCTATCAGCTAAACTAAACCTTGTGGTTACACCATGAGCAATATCACAACAGGAAAACTCTGTTCACAGCCAGCCTTTGTAGGATGCTGAGCAGTGCTGCTGGTTTTCTGCACATCCTTAAAATCAACTCAGTTCATATGAGGAGCAAAAAGACAGGGAGGGGTTTGCAATGGTCAGTAGCATCCATTGGGATGCCTCAGGGCTGAGATCCATCCAGCCTTAGCTCCTCTTCCTCACCTTCCCCTGGTGGTGACTGTCTAATGGGGGATGGATGTAGTCCTTTGCTTGTCATGTTTGCTCTGCCCTTGTGCTGTGAAGTTACAATTTCTGATGATTGCCTTTTCTTTTCTCCCCCTTGCTTGTCTACCCTTTCAACAGGATTCTTTTCCCCTCCCCCAGCAGAGGTGAGAGTGGATTACAAAGCTATTCATCTGGAAAAAACTGCCAAGAAGTGAAACAAACAATTTATTAAACTGTTTTCTGCACAAAAATCCGAATTCTGGCTTAAATTTCTAGAGCTGGAATACCACCTGGGGAATCATGTGCAGTTATCTCCAACTGCTGGGTATTCATCTTTTCTCCTGGTGTGTTTCTCTGATCATCATTTGTGTCTTGGTAGAAGATAAATTTCTTTTAGTTTGATGTTATTCCTGGGGCTTCTGTGGTGTTCCCACACAAAACTTTAATTGCCATAAACACCTTGAAATTTACTCCACGTAAAGAAATTAACTGATTTGATAAACAGCACTCATTGCACCAAAGTAAGCACAGACTTGATTTCTATCATGCAAAATCAGATGTGGTGTCAGTGTTGGAATAGCAAGCAGGAGGTTTCATGGGAAAGGCGGCTCGTTTGCAGCAGGTAGGATGCCTTTGAATATTTCAGGTGTGACTCATTCGACAAGAGCAGACACCTAAATTGCCCATCTGAGCAAGTCTCCCCAGTCTCCCTTTGCAGTCCCTGGAGATTTCATCAAGGCAAACCAGGACTCTCTATTCTCTACTCCACAAGCAGGCAGCTAAACCTGGCCTGTTACCCTGTGCTCTCAAGATCTGACCATGGCAGGGTCCCAGGTGGCCAGCAGAGGTGGTGGGTTGTAAACCATGATGAGGTGAATGTGGGTTTTTTTGTGTTGGAGCAAATTCAGGTGTCCTGGTGTGCTGGAGGGCATCTTAACAGCAGAAGTGATAAACCCAGACCTTGCATCTCTGCAAGAGCAGACCTCTTGGTTTTGTGTCAGGTTTAACCTCAGCACAGATCTGTGTCCAACATGAACTCTCTCATTTGGTGTATTCATGAGCACCTGGTGGTTTGTCATGTTCCCATCAGTCAAGAGGACTCACCCTTAGATCTCTCAGGCTGCGTGCAAGGCCTTGTCTCTGCAAGGAAGACTCAGCCAAAATATCACAATTCTTGGTCAAGTCTGGAGTTGGCAGCTGGGTGTCTTCAGTGTAAGATATTCTCCTGCCTGGTCCTGGTGTCCAGCTGAGTGGGGGATCAGAGATGGTCTGGGGGTGATGCAAACACTCCAGCCTGCACACTGGCCTTGGGCACTGGCAGAAGGACAGACCTCCCAAAATACAGAATCACGGAATAATAGAATTGTTTAGGTTGGAACAGACCTTTCAGATTGTCAAGTCTAATCATTAAACCAGCACTGCCAAGATCTCCATTAAACCATGTCCCTCAGCACCACAGCTACGTGTCTTTTGTACACCTCCAGGGATGACGATTCCACCACTGCTCTGAGCAGCCCGTTCTGACACCTGACTGAAAACCCTTTCAGGGAAGAATTTTTTCCTATTATCCCATCTAAATCTCCCCTGGTGCAGCTTGAGGTCATTTCCCTCCTCCCAAGGTGTGGGGAAGGTGAGGACATGAAGTTAAGGCCAGATGGATCTCTACCAAAGGATTAATTTCTCTTCTCCCCAAGCTTCAAAGGGAGAAATATCCTGTCTTGGCTGCAGGAAAGCATCTCTTCTTGGCCAAGGGAGTCCCATGAATTTCTTGGACTGGTCAGGAATTGCAAGGAGGAGCAGGTCTGGTTCATCTGAAAGTTGAGTCACCATTTCCAGCTGGCACCCGGAGCTGTCAATACCCCAACCACACCTGGGCATTTCCAACAAAAGATCCAGTTTTCACCTGTGCACTGCTTTGAAATCCACCAAAATGCACCCACCACCATTTTCACCTCCTGCTCTTCTTTTGTGGTGAGAATCTGTATTTGGGCTACACAAAGACTTAAGATGCAGCACGTATTTTCTCCTGGTAAGGCAGAGACAGCCTGTCTTATCCCTGTACCTTGCATCCTCCAACAAAACGTGGTGTCGCTTATAAATGAACCTGGAATACATGTAGCATCAGACTTTCCAAAATCCAATCGACCAGCCTCATATTCTGAATAGACTAGGGGCTATTTCTGGGGTTTGGGGTGTTTTTTTTTTTAAGAGAAACCCTGACCCACTGAAAAATGTTAGAGGAAAATTGCAAATGTTATGCTTGTCTGAACAGGAGTCACTCTGGGAAACTCACTACAGACATACTAATTTCTGAGAGATTTTCCCCTTCCCCCCCATCCTGTGTGTACTCAGAAGAGGAATGTTCTGTTTTGGCTTATTCCCATCTCCTAATACACACACACACTGCTTATCAGAGATGCACTAGTTAAGGTGGAGGAAATTAAGGTGACCTCTACTAGTTCAGGTCTTTATGCAATTTGAGATGGTCATTAGTCACATATTTTGGCATGCTGTGAATTAAAGGCTCTGATTTACAGAGTATCTCAGACCTTTTGTTTTATATTTTGCTTTTCTCTGTATGCCTGAACACACAGGAAGGTCATTTTATTCCTCTGACTCTTAGAACTGATTACTTTATACAACTAAAACCAATAATAATATACAATTAAAAAAACTGTATGTCTTCTCTGGCTCTTTTGGCTAATAATGTGTGAAAAGAACTTCCAGACTCGGTGGGAAAAATGCTTCTCAGCTATTAATCAAGCCATTGATTTAGGAATTTTGCTCAAGGAAAGAACTTAGCCCTCATGCAGGGAAAGGGCCATAAATCTGCAAGAGGAAGGACTTCTGGGGTTCTGTTACTCATCCTCTTCCTGCCTGTGTGAATGGAGTGACTTTTGCACACCAGATGCAGGAGTCAGCACTGCAAGAGTGGCAGGGAAATTCCTGCTTCCCTCTCGGCATGGAGGAGACAGGATTTGAACATATTCTGAGTGGAAATGGGCCCAAAAGGGTCATCGAGTACAACTCCTGACCCTACAAGACACCCGTAAGATTAACACCACGTGCCTGAAAGCATTTTCCAAACACTCCTTGAGCACAGCTTGGTGCTGTGACCACATCTCTGGGGATCCTGTTCCAGTCCTCAACCATCCTCTGGGTGGAGAAAACCCTTTCTTAATAAAATACTGGGGCACCCCCACTTGTTCCCACACACAAGTCTAAATGCTGCACAATGAGGTGCCACTAAACTTCCCTTTCCAATACACCTGGACCCACACTAGCTCCCTAATCCTGGCAACAAAGCTTCATAGACCACCTTGTCCTCCACCATCCTCTCATCTCACCCCATACAGTGACCTGAAAAAGGTTAAACTGCCCCTGGGGGAAGAAACCCCACAGGGGGAAAACCCCCACATTAACTGCAGGAGAGAAGCAGCCAGAGACTGTGAGGGAGGCCCTGATTTTTGTGCCTTTCTAGCTGAGAAAGGGCTGTGCACAGCTGATTTGGGTAAGTTATCTCACTGTTAAGTAAATCTTGTTAAGGAAAATATTGCTCAAGACTAAAAGGGCCGGTAATTGTTTTTAGAAGCTGATTTTTTGTGTGGGCTTACCCACATTTTGCCTCTGTCCTAAGTAGCACAACTCCCACTGACTTACTAGAAATATTAAGAACTAATGACTCAATTTCTAAGAATAATTTTGTGTGTTTCTATTTATAGCTACCAGCCCTAAGCTCAAAAGCACTGGCAACACCGAAGCATCTATTTTTCCATCATGCTTTGGTATCACACTGAAACAGCTTGGAAATCAACACTTTCCACTTTCCTTGTTTCTGGATATCTGCACTTTCCAGTGCAGATAGCTCACAGCACTTGATTGCTCAGGAAGGGACACGAGCCATCAAATATTTTCAGGAAGTGTCTGGAAGCTCAGTTTAAAATAGCAGTGGAGATGCTGGTGGACAGATGCAAAATCGTCCTTCTGTGGTGGATTAAAGACATTAGAGAGCAGTTCTGAGGGACAGCTGGATGTGCCAGTGCTGGGAATGGTGTGGGTAAAGGAAGTTCTGTTGTGGGGTGGAGGATGGAGAGGCAAGACATGGAGAAACAGGGCATGGAGAGGTAGAGGTTAGAAAGGCAGATCATGGAAGGGACACCTTGAAGTTATTTCAACTTATGGCCACCAAAGTACCTTTCAAAACATCCCCAGATGTGAAAAACCAGACCCACTCTGATCACTTTTGACAGCATTTTTCAGAGGTAACCCACGATCTTTAGGGGACAGACAGAACCATGAAATCATTAAGGTTGGGAAAGCCCTCTAGGATCACTGAGTTCAACCATTAACCCAAGGCCACCACTAAACCATGTCCTCAAGTGCCACATGTAAATGTCCTTTCAATCCCTCCAGGGATGGTGACTCCACCACTTCCCTGGGCAGCCTCAATATTAGCCAGGCATCAAAAAATTGAGGCTAGAAAATGACTCTTGAGCATTTAGACAAAAGAAATCAGTAGTGTATATCTCTAACCAAATAATGAAACTAGACAATTTAAAAACTCTGCAGAAAGTGCAGATATCTACTAGTTTTGGGAATCTCCCAAGCCATTGGGTGTCTCTTTTTAAGACTATAAAATACCTGTTGCTTTAGGGCGAAAAACCCTGCTTGCTCCTGTTTATTATTCAGAGGAGCAATCCCACCATGAAGGTGGTAGTGGAGGGATGGGCTGCACTTTCTCCTCCACAGTGCTCAGCAAGGTATCCACACCCCCAGCTATCACCAGCACACTGAGCTAGGGGTGCACAGCATGACCACGCAGTGGTGGCACTGGCAACTTCAGTGCCAAGACAGGTTTGCCTTGTCTTTGGAAATTCTCTGCACACTGTGCCCTTCCTCTGTCCTGCCCTGGGCTCAGCAGCGAGAGGCAGGATGTTGGCGATGTCAGCGCGTGACTCATCCGCTGGGAAACGGAGCGTGGTGTGGATTTCTGAGGACAGAACCCATGAGTAAGGGCTTTTTTTTTTTTTTCATTTTTCAAGGGGAATTGGGTGATGCAGAACAGTGGAACATCAGGGAAGGTTGCACCAGGTTGTCAGGGAAGAGGGGCACTCCAGGAGCCCCAACGCTTCCCCCTTGCTCAGAATCCATGGAGTTTAATGCTATGGATGGGGGATATTGGTTTAAAAAGACCTTTTTGGGCAAAGAAACATTTTATCAAATAAAATGCAATTGTTTCTCAGAAGTTGCTGTCTCTCTTGAAAGGGTGGGTTTGAAGAATATTATTTTAATTAAGTATTTGACTGCTGCAGGATGCTCTAAGGAAGCCGGGATACACATGGATCAAATCAGGTTTGAAACAGCATCATTTCCCTTTGCAGAACCAATGGTATGTCTTTCCCTATAGGGTTTTAATCTGGGTTTTTTTCACCAGTTCTGCTCCACCCCTGATTTTTAGGAGAGGTGAAATAAGCCTTTCAGTAACAGCACCTCCCTGCCACATCAGGTGCTGTGAACCTGTTGCTGTTAGGAATTATTACTCATGTAGATGCTGTCAATGGATTTGACGTGCCTGGATGGGTTATGCTTTTTGTTGGATATCCTCTGCTCAACACCCTCTCCAAGCATCCTCTTGCCATCAGCCAGCCAACGTGCCCCAGGGACTGCTTGCTGGGCAAGATGACATGAGTTAGCACTGACCTAATACTCACACAAGCTCATTTTGGCTCTCAGAGGCACAAGGAGGTGAGCCAAGAGCCCCAAGATGGGGAGGAAAGGGACCTCCAAGAGGGGCTACGCTCAGTGTTATGGGCAAGGCTGGTGGGACTTGGCATCTTCTGCCATCATGGAGGGTCTTGGAGGGAATGTGAGTCCTATCCACAGAGATCTGGAGACTTGCCAAAGAGCCCTCCCACTGGCATCTCCCAAGGGAAGGCACAAGTAAAGTGGGAAGCCAAAAAAAAAGCCATCAAAGTTTTCTAATGAGTCGAAGAAGGCTGGAGTAGTTATTTTACCTACTCATATTATGCCCAGTGAAGGGGTTGAAAACAAAAGGGAAGGAGCTAGGGCTGGTGACACATCCCTGTGGCAGGACAACTTCTGTTAGTGGGTCTGGGGAGGGTGAGTGTGACAGTGTCCCCCAAAGAACTGCACAGCTTTTGCAGGGGAGGTCACCCCTCTGGCAGGGCTGGCAAAGAGCTGGTTAAGGTTTGTGCAGGTGTTTCCCTGTAATAGGCACTGTCAGGTACCTTGTAGCCTTGATGACCATCTGGTTACTATAAAGAATGGTTTATGAGATCTCATCCTGGTTTTTGACGACTATAACATAAGTATTGAGAGCGTGTAAGTTATAGCTTCATAAAAATAACAGCTTAATAATGAGAATGACTTTCCCCTTCCAAATCAGGGCAAATTCAGGTGTGTTTCCCCCCTCCATTAGGACTGTAAAATGAGATAAAAGAGACCCAGGCATCTAGGGGAATAAAAAAGCACAAGCCCACAAACTTCTCAGACCTTAGAGCAGAGTGTAAGCACAGCTCAAAGGTGTCTGCAGAAAAGGACTGAATCCCTGTTACCAATTTGAAGAAGGCGAAACTGAGGCACAAAGCTGTAAAATAGGTTAAAAAGCATGATCCAGGCAGCCAGTGGTCAGCACAGGAATCACATCCTCAGATCCCACTCTGCCCTGCACTCTTGTAGTTAAAGACACCAGCACAGCTACCCAAAGATTGTCACCCTTTATCACAGCTCTGTCTTGATCTTTCAAACCCTTTTTCGTGTTTCAAAAGATCCATTTTCTCAGTGTTTATGAACTATCAGGGTAGTATGTAAATATGTGACTTTCTTCTTTTGAGAAATGCATGCTAGGTCTGGCCCAACATTTTTTTATTTTTCACGAAGATATCGAGTGGGAACAACCTTCTGCAATGCATTTCTTTAGGATGTTGAAGTCTTTGGTGTGTAAGATTAATGGTTTTGAGGTTTTCCTTGGACAGTTCTCTCAAAATTATTTTCTGAATTTTCCCATAAAAAAAAAAAATGGAAAAAAGCCCACGAAAGTTTTTCATGCAAGTATTTTTGAATACTTGCAGTTTAGGTAGCTGAATTTTTACAGTCAACAGAGAAAATAATCACCTGGAAACAGGGGTCTAGGTCCTGTGAACCATCCTTTGGGGGCACCTGTTTCTGTGAAGCCATGGGCTGGGCACACAAGTCCAAGGTTTGGGGGGTCAGCTGGGACTGCAGCCTCCCATGGAATGGGAACACCCAAGCATCTGGTCCTCCACTGACCCTTCCTTTGAAAACTAATCAGGAAAGGTGGAACCATCATGAAACAGCAGCTGACTAAGAGCTGGGGGGTCTCAAGCCTGGTGGTAGGACCCTCATAGCACTTGATGGCCTGCTTAGATAGCAGATTGTGGGACTTGGTGGTACCAGAGACAGGGAGAGCATCGGTGCTCCCATCATTTGTCTGCCAGGGAAAACTCCCTGTCTTTTTTCTCTTTAAAGACAAGCCTGCTCCTGCTGTCTTGAGTTGGGCTGGAGGAGCTCTGGAGTGGGCCAGGGCACTGGAGACCACTGGGTGCACATCTGGGAGGAGGTAGGGGTGGGATTATCTTTCTTATGCCTCCAATTTGACCTCTTTGCCAGCAGATTGTTCTCATTTTCCACATGGAGGAATCTAGGGACCCTCTCGAAAGTTCAAACTCGCAGCGTCTTCCCTGCAGGCAGCAGCAGAGCTCTGGGCTTCTGTGAAACCCTGTCCCTCAGGGCTGCACAGCAGTGTCACTGACCCAGCTTGCTTCATGCACAAATTTGGATATTTCGTGTCTTTTTTATACTGGACCATGTGGGTTTTTTTGCTAGTCAAAATTTTTCCGTGGAAAACTAGGAATTTAGTGTCGCATTTTTCGTTGTTTTTACCACCTCACCAAAAGACCTGGGGGAAATTGCTGAGATGGTTTCAAGTCAAAGCAGTGCCATTTTTCTTACTGCAACAGAAATTTCTCACAAAATTTGTAAGCAATTAACAACCAAGAAGCTTACAAACAAAAAACAAGTAACAGGATTGTTTCTTTCAGATTTTTCCTTAGCTCAGAAAAGCAAAACATTTCCATCTTTAGCCAACCTGAATTCTTACAATTCTTTTTTAAAACTTTCTTTGGTCAGCCAGTAAACCTGAAAGATCAGCTCTTTGAACAGCTTTATCTGGCAACCTCCTCAACTTCCTACGTGCTTGTTCAAGACCCTGGACTTGGGTTATCCAAGTGTTGTCGAGCAATGCAACACAATACAATTTTATAAAACACATGAGAATATCAAGCGCTGTCCTTCTGCCCTTTCTTGCTCCGGGAAGCATCAGGGCATCTAAACCCAGCATTTCCCAGTCAGTGGCTGGAGCACAGAGGCTCCACAACCACATATCTGAATAACAGGTCTGACCCAGCCCAGGAGTGCTCTGTGGCATGCACGTTATTGCTCCATCTGCCCTGGCTGCAAACATTTATTATTCTCTGTGACACATGCTGTAAAACTGCACTGAGGGAACTACGTCTACTTAGTAATTTCCATTCAGATGAGCCGAAGGAATTAATGAATTTGGAAGATCTCAGATCTTTGGAGATAGGGACAGGCGATGGCACGCTAGAAAATAATCACCCTCAACTCTGCACAAGCTTGAAACCACCCTACTAATCACAGGCAGCCGGAGTGCTTATCGGGGCAGAGGGAGAGCTCAAGCACCATTCAAACTCGCTAATAATGGTAAATGATTCCGCAAATGCACGTGTTCTGGGCTCGGACTGCTTCCAAAGCTAAGTGCTTATGAAAACTTGAAGTGCTCCACTGGTTTTAAATCACTGTGCAGGGCTGACTGATTTAAACTACCAGAGCACTTCTCTTTTCCTTGCATTTTCTTCTCCCCGCCACCCTTCCCCTCCTCTCCCCTTTCCTTTTTTTTTTTTTTCTCCTTTTTTTATGAACGCTTCGATTTGGAAGCAAGTCAAACACTTCAGTTTAGCGGTTCGAGACCATATTGAAGCGATTTAGAAATATGTCAAAAAAAAAAGAAAAAAGAAAGAAACAGTAAATTATGGTTTAAAACCCTTTTGTTTCAGAGCATTTAAGGAGCAAAGGCTGAAACTAGAGCTGGGATGTATTAGCAGGGGCTGGACGACAGCACCGGTTGCAGGCAGGGATTTTATCTATCTGATCACATACCTACTGCAGGACAGATCTGCTCATGTGCTGCTCCCTGCCCTGCACCTTTGATGTGCTGACTTTTTCCCTCTGATCCTCAGTGGCCTCTTGCTGCAACTGGAAAAATTCCTCCGCTGGTAGGTGCAGTGCTAAAAATGGCCTGAAATTTAAGTGTTGTTCATGGCAATGGGAAAAGATGCAGCCCTCATCCAGGCTTTTTAAAGGAGCAGTATTGGAGCCTTGGCAGCCTCCAACCCCGACAGCATCACAACCTGAAAGTGAAACTTTCTGGTGAATTCATAACTCTCAAAAGACAGAATAAAACTGAAGCAGACAGCATAAATAATGGAAAAGTGAATTAGACTTTAAAAATTCTGTCCTGTTTAATAATTCAGAATGATTATAACATGCTGAAAGGAACTTTTTTTTTTTTTTTAATTACTTCTAGCCTGGCAATCTCCCATTAGTGCACACAAATCCCCATCAAAAATCATCAGCTATTGAGAACTGCATCAGTGTGAGACAAATGGCAAAGTACATCCCTTTGGATGTTTATTCACACTGAAGACATGCCCTGTGCAGCCTTCTCACACCTACAGCCATGCTGGGGAGGGAGGAGATGCCACGGCCCCCAGGACCAGAGACCTACCCCTGGCTGCAGCCACGCTCTGGCTTGCACGAAACACTCAAAACAAAACTCCCTCGGAGCCAGTAAATCGAAGCTGCTTGTCACCATGGCTGGGAAGCGAGTGCAGCGGGAAGGAAACCGAGCCTAAGGTCGCAGACATGAGCTGAGGTTTCCCTCTCATGTAATGTGGTGAGGTTGAGGGACTGATACAGCCACAGCAAGTGGGGGAATCGAGGACATGGGAGCATGCCAGGCTGAGTGCTGAAGGCAATACCCGCAGAGCCTGAACGATGAGTCCTTCCTTCCTAAAATGATGGCAATCCTTATTTAGTGACTCAGGCTGTGCACCTTCCCTTAGGATGCTGCAGGTGGAGAGAGGTGTCGACTGCTGCTGGCACTGACTTGCCAGTGAAGGCTGAAACACAGGCAGACCATCAGCATTCCCATCACCAAGAGCAACATCTTCCTTCCACCAGAGCAAGGACCTTTGGTGGTGAGAGCAAGGCAGCATTACCCAGGTGATGTTTTCCACGAGACATGGAACCAAATGACACGTGGGTGAGGAGCAAAGCTCTGGAGATGCCAGGAAAGGAGGAGAGCAGATGGCAGGAGAAGAGTGGTAGGTGTCATGATTGATAGTTGAGAGCTCTAGGGAGCTGGGTCCAGCTGAGTCACCAGCACTGGCACGGCTGGAGGCAGCGAGCCTGAGGGCTGAGGCATGGGACAACAGAGCAGCTGAGGAGGGCACGCCTGAGGAGCAGGAGAAAACACACAAAGGGCCCTTTTGTACTGGGAGGTGAGCATGGCTCCGCTTGCACGACTCCAACCTGTGGTCACAGGAGCCAGGCTGTGCTCTGAGGTTGCAGCCAGACTCATTTAGCATTTTGCAGGCTGTAATTTACAAGCAAATATAAATACTGGCCACCCACAGAATATTCCCAGCTCCTGCAGCAGAGCTGGTAGGTGGGGAAGCACGGCCACCCCTCAGCCACTACCCTCACCGTGCCATCTGGCTTGCTGTTGCCAGGCCCGTGATGGCCATCTGCCTTGTGGCTGCCATGGAGAGAGTTAATTATGAGATGCCAGCTAAGCATACGTGAATAAATCCGGCCCAAATTCCATTGCCAGAACTCAAAGAGAAGTTATTTCTGCATTAGCCATGCTTCAGCCTTACCACACCAGCAAGGAAAAGGCTTTCAAGTGTTTAGGAGCTGCTGCTGTGTCATGCTTAGGCTTTGCTGTGATGCCTCGGTGTGAGGGAAGCTCTCTCCTGTCTATTGGAGGATGTGTGGTGGAGCAGTCTGCTCCAAATCCTGCCTGGACTTGCTGGGGGATATGAGGAAACACCCCTTCACCTGATCTCCCAGTTCCCACATCCATCAAGCAAGCACAGCCATTCCCACTTCCTTTGCAAAATGCCTCAAGCAGGAAAAAATAGTGTAAGAACAAAGTACAAGAAAAACAGAATTTTCTTTGGCTCTCTTAAAACTCCTGTGAGACAACCCAGCTGTGCAGGGGCATTGAACCAATTATTTTCTTTGCAAAACCTCACCTTTTTGTACCAACCAATATCTATTAGCCACCTCCAGCCAACCACAGCTCTCAGACACTCCCACTCCCACCACTGACACATTAGAGTGGTCCTCAGCCCAAACCAAGCAGCTTTCCTTTGGGTCCTGGGGGGTATGGAGGCAATGCCACACTTGCACACTGAGGCCATTTTGGGGTCCAGGTTGGCATCCCTGCATTCTGCTGTTCCATGCTGTGCTGACATAACCCTGCATCTTTGCATTTTGCTCCATGGGTGAATCCCCAGGAAGCAGACCTTTCCTCCCCTGTGATTTTCAGGACACCAAGCATATTCCTAAAGACACTCGAAGGTCCTGTTTTCATTTATGTCTGGAGGAAGCTGTGTTGTCCTCGCACAAAAGAAGCACCAGGGCATGGATTAAACCCTCTCCAGAGACGTGAGTTTTCCAAACTGCATCATAAAGGGAGCAGCACTTTGTGAGAGAGAAAGCTCCTTTGTTTTGGATAGCAGCTGTAATCTCCACATCAAGCACATGTTGGAATTCATAAGTGGCCATTTAGCCATATTCTGACAGCAGAACAAGCAACCTCAGGGCGGCAGCCAGGCCTATTTATAGAGAGGAGGTTTGAGGTAATATCCTTACCTTGGATGCACTGTCTCCACTTAAGGGCCTGGCTTATGAGGGAAAGTGATGCCAGACAGGCAGCCAGCAAGGAAGGAAAAGAGTCACAGCTCGCTCTGCCTGGCTTGCTCAGCATCGGAGCAAATTACGTTTTACAACAACAATAGAAATCTCTGAAAACTCATTTTCTTCCCAAGCCTAACAAGAAAAGGAATGACAGAAGATAGACAGCTGGAGAAGATCCTCAGGCCAAACCTGCACAGGCTTATCAAGTTAATGTATCACTGCTGTCACAGTACAGGAGCATTGGGAAATGGTGAGCAATCCAGGAGGTCAGAACTCTGCCCACAAAATGTGCTGACCTTTAGTTGACGTTACTGATGACACCCAAAGGCTTAGGAAAGCTCTTGGAACACTCGTGGAGTGTTATCACGAATCGAGGCTGTCCCCCCGTATTGCGTCAAATATTGATGCTTTGAGTCCTCTGAGGCCAAGGTATTTGGTAAAACTCAAGCAGTGCCAGCTTAGGTGTCCTATCCAGATGGGCTGGGACCCAAGTGTGCCTGAAATCTGAGGGCTTTGGAACAGGTCTGGAACACCTGGGAAATATGGATTTTTCCAAAACAAACAGGAGTCAGGAACCCATGGAAAGCACGAGAAGGGGAGAGGACACCAAGGTGCTGGTGGGACCTCTTTGGCTAGCAGAGATGTTTGAAGGGCTGTACTCAGAATAACAGAGCTACTTGAAGATATGATAATCCAACCATGGCTTGAAATGAGGCATGGTGGGATGAGAGTTAGCTTACAGGCAAAAAAATCTAAATTTAACCCTTTCATTTAGGTTTATTGCTCTACAGTCTCTGTAGGTCAGCTACGTGTCTGAGCTCCCGTTGTTGCCTGGAGAGGGATCCCACTGGCCAAACGTGGGTGGTTACCTTCAGGTATGTTGCACAGATAAGGTCTTTATTCGAGCACTGGGCTGAATAGCCCCAGGCTGGTGCCTTCACCATAAGAACCCTTCCTCTTGCTGTAATGAAGAGGTAATAGGTGTGCTCCTGGAGCACCCAAGCTGAGGGGTCCCAGCCCCATGGTCTTAACAGCAGCTGAAGGTCTGGGTTCACAGCAGGGCTTTGATCACCTTGGCTCACACATGCTCTCAGAGGGGACCTCATACTGTTTCTGGTTTTTTGCGTTCATGATCTGTGTACCAAAATCTGCTTAAGACCAAGAACCCCAAGAGACACCTCAAGTACCACATGGACCAGAGGAGATGCTCATGCATGTGACTTAAGAGCCCTAGCTTGGACCTTTAGGTCAGTCCTGCAGTTAACTTGGTCTTCTAAAGGTCCTCCTCCATGCAAGTAAGATGCTCTCTCAGCCAGGGGAAAGTATATAATTTTAAGGTATGAAAAAGAGAAATGTATTTAGGAATACATATTTACAGGAATACATATTTATAGGAATGTCATTACTAACACTGAAGTTGCTCTAAGAAGTTTTCCTGTAGTTCCCACTGGCACGTGGGAATGGGGGAAATACCCCTCTGAGATACCTCTGAGTTCTTCTCTTCTCTGAGTTGAAGTTGCTACTGCTGTAGCTGCAGGGACAGCTGAAAAAATCCTGGTGTGGGAGGGCAGGAGGAGCTGGCAGGTATCCAGCATCAGCTTCTGCTGTGAGGGGAGAGTCCTGCCTTCCAACAGATGCTTGGCTTTTACAGCTCCCAAGCCCAGTTCCCTTATCTTCCTAGGAATCTCTAGCTACTCCTTTGCTGACTGAATTAAACAGAAGCAGGGATTGAACTGGGAATATGTAGATTTTCTGATATGCACACAAAAATCAGCAGACTGAGAAGAAAATCCATACGTATGTACATATACACTTATGTGAATTTTTCATGCATGTTGAGCTGCTAAAAATGGCCAGTTTCCTAAGGCTCACTTCAGTTACAAGCCAAAAAAGGTGAAAGAAATAATTTAAGTGGAAATGTGACTCATTATTACTAATCCAGTGGAACGTATTTTGCCTTTGCCCCATAACCTAATGAATAGGCACTTTCTATAGGGTAGTATCTGGGTATCACACACAGCATCAAACCTGACACATTTAAAGGAAAGAGAAGCTGAATTTAACAATAAGTAAAAAGAAGAAGTCAGAATATTGAAATTCTTCAGAAAGAAGAATATTGATAAAGGAGGCAAAAGGACAGAGGGAAGAACTGCTCAGTAAAGATCTCAGTACTGTACTGGTGAAAAAGCCCAGTGACAGTGTCTTATTGTGTGTTGAAAATTAAATACCTCTGCTTCCACTAATACTTGTTGTGGTCATTAAGCAGCAAGTGACTAAAGCTAAATGGATAACTTGAACCCCAGGATTTTCACCAAGCTGCCCAAGGGCTATTAGTATTGAATTTCATTATTTCCAGGGTGTCTGTGAGTTACAATTGGAGACTGTATCAATTCTAGCACAATAATAAACCCCTGATAACTACATCAGTTCAAATGTACTAGATTAATAAAGACACTAATGTAGTCAATACCACTCAGCACTGGTTCATGGAAAGGAGATCCTGTCAAAGTAAACTTACCTTTTCCCTGTTGATAGGGACAACAGTGTTAATAGAGTTGGCACTTTATAAAGGTATCGGTAGCACAGGGTATTTTAAGCTGATTAAATCCACTTGGCATACACAAAATCTGTTAAGAACTGGACATTTGATAGATCTCAAACCCCAATTGCAACAGGAGACAGCTCACTGAGCTCCACTGCTTCTAGTGGTATTTTGCAGAGCTGTCTTTGGCCTTACACTTTAATCACTTTTACCAATATTCTGGAGGGAAACACTTTACTAGTGTTTGCAAATGATGGGGAAATCTGGGAACTGCCAAAGAAAGAAGAGGTTGGGGTAGTGGTACCCTTGATTACTTGCCATGCTCACTGGAGGCAATCGATATTTAATGTATATTGCACATCTGTCTTTTGAGCAACAAAGACTTTCTGTTCACGTTTACTCCACAGCACAGTGTCCCAGGAAGCAGAAATTTTGGAGAATATCTTCCAGGGGTTTAGAGGCTAAGATGAAGTAGTATTAATAAATTGGAGAGAGTCACAGAACTGATAAAAAGATTTGAATATATATGGCCTACAATGAAAGGCTTAAGGGGCCCTCAAGATGTCTAGAAAAGCAGGAAAACATCTAAAGGGTGACTTAACTCTGGCAAGGCATCAAAAGATGACGGGAGGATATTCTGCTTACATGGGCATGATAAGATCAGACATCAAAAATTAAGATGGACAAATTCGTATCAGAAACAATATATGTATCTTTTTCAACATTAAGAACTACTAACCTCAGGAATCAGTTTCTAAAGTTTGTATTTGACTTTCCATCAATTTTTTTAAATAGATTTTTTTTCCTGAAATACATACATTTGAATGACAAAAAACCCAAGAATAATTTCTTCCAGGCCTTACAACTAATACATCTAAATCTAATATAAATATATTAACTTTATATTTGCCCAGAATCTGGGAGATACCTAAAGGACCATGAAGCAACCTACTCTGCCTCCTAGATCTGGGATGGAAAGCCAGGATCACAGTGATCACCAGACTGAAAATTCACAGCAAGATCAGTTTTTCTGCAGGTCAGTTTTTATCTGCCAGGTCATGGACATTGTCTCCACTGTGTTCTGTCATTTTGCCTTTTAGGTGCTGCAGAAATTAGCTGGATTCTGGGCTGTGCCTGAATCCCTGGATGGGTTCATCCAAATGGAAGAAAAGAGGAAATAAATTTGGAGTATTTCTGTGGTGTCCTCTAGTCTGGCTCTTCTGAATCATCAGTTAATGACATATTTAATCTCATTAACGTTTTCTGTAGTCCTGATGAGACCTACTTGTGTGCTTAACTTTTGTACTTCACCATGTTGACCTACTATTTAAGGTAAACCAGGTACACACAAACTTTCTCCCACTGAGCTCAGATAAATTTATCTACTAATGTGCTAATGGTTACTGTGTCACATGCAGGAGCAGAACATGATAGCTGGATTTTTTTTAATTAATTAGTTTGTCGAGCTTATTTTAAAAAAGAGAAACCTGAGCCTAAGTTTGCCTGTGAAGCAAAAAATACTATGGCTAGGTAGATTTTCCAAAGCATGAAATTCAAGAGGAGTTAGGTTTCCCTTTGTGCCTTTGAAGAGCTCTCCTTCATGTCCAAGGGCTTTGTCTTGGCTAACATGCTTTAGGCACCTACCCACAGCCATTCCTGGGATGTTTTGCTGTCTCCAGGAGGCACCTTGACCAAAGGACCCCTGTGCAGCCAAAAAGGCACAGATGAGCCAGTGGTTATTGCAGCATCCCTAAGGTTCATCCCCCCTTTTTATCACATATTTAAAGACTCAGCCACATAAACGCCTTTGGCTACACACTGAAAATCAGACCACAGCATGATGACTGACCTATTTTTCTGTCACAGCACGTGTCTGGTTGACAGCACTTCCTGAAGAGCCCTGGAGTTTTCCAGCTGGCTGGGCTGGGAGCAAGGACAGTGGATATTTGACAGTGGTCATTGAGAGGGGCCTTCCCAGACTCTTCAGTCAGTCCCAAACAAGCTTTAACTATGAGTCACTGCAGTTTTGATTAGGTAAGCAGGGTCTGTGTGGGTTGCACGTGATATCCATAAAAAAACCATCTTATTTTCTCCTTCTCAGCAGTGATTCCAACAAAGCTGCTTTGCTTTGGAAAAAAAGGGAAATGCTTCACATCACTAGAGCAACTCAGGATGAGGGGGAACCTCTTGTAATACAAACCCAGATGTTTTTGGAGTGAATTTCAGCAGGATGGAAGGAAAATTAGATATTTAGATTTACTGGTAGAAGGCATTTTATTAAATGGATGACTGATTGCAGGCAAATGATGGAATAAAACTCACATGAAAATGTTAAACCAAAGTGTGGAAGCATCTTATAAGAGACCACATAGAATTACAGAATGGTTTGAGTTGGAAGGGACCTTAAAGATCATTTTGTTTCCACTCCCTGCCATGGGCTGGGACAGCTTCTATTAGACCAAGCCCTGTCCAGCCTGGCCTTGAACACTGCCAGGGATGGGCATTCACAGCTTCTCTGGGCAACCTGTTCCAGTGCCTTGCCACTCTCACAGGGAAGAACTTATTCCAAATAGCTAATCTAAACCTACTTTCTTAGTTTTAGCTCCTGGGGAAGGCTCTGAATTGTTCTGCAGTCTCAGTGAGCTTTGCCTTGTATATGTGTCCTAAAGCCTTCTCTTGTTCTTCTGAGATGGCATTTCCAACATGAATGCTCCTTATAACATGAAAATTAACCTTTCAAACAGCCCTACAAGATGAACCCAGATGCTCATCATGTAGCACGATCTCCCTGATGTGCTTTCATTAATGTTCTTTCTCCTTTTTTTCCTAGCACACTTTGTCCTTATGGAAACTGAAGTGCAGAATCAAGCCTTGAAGTACAGGAGCTACTTTTTGCCATCTTGTTTAAATTAAACTTTCCACCTTCAGAGAGCACAGCCAGCTTCAGTGGAGCCACGTGATGACCAAGAGCAGAGGGTAGTTCCAGTGCATCCTTCAAATATTAAGGACTCAGGGGCACACTCTGTGTCCTAAGGAGTACCTAGCCAGGACAGAGAGAGAGAGAGCAAGAAGTGAGATGAAGTGCAGCAAAGGCTAATGTGTTCAGTGAACACTGATGTATCATGTATATTTTATTATTCCCGCTTTGTAGGATTCTCATAGGATTTCCTGGGAAAAAAATTATGCAGCACATGAATATCCTGGGCTTGTAAGGCTGCTGAAAATGTTCTATACGGATGGGCTGAGCACGCAGAACATCTGTGGCTGGGGCAGGCTGAAATCCCAGGCAAATGTCTGACATCCCAAACACACATACCCTTGATCTCCACTCAGAGACACATGGGCTGCCTGAGAAAACCTGGGGAAACATTAATCTACCCCATTTCTCACTCTCTTTTTTTTTTCTTTTTTTTTTTTTTTTTTTATTACCTTGATGTTTCATAAGAAACCAAGACATCAGTTTTTACCTACTTTTAAGCAGGGAAGGGAGTTCAATGTGACCAGCCACAGACCAAGGAAGGCTCTAGGCATTATGAGCCATATCTGAACTGATGCTTGGCTAAATGTGATGCCAATTTAGCTGCCTGTTTTCATTTTAATATTTTTTTTTAATATCTAGGTGTCAAATTTAACTCCAGCCAGAGGGTTTGGCAGTCCATGCTGGCTGTGGCTACAGCAGGAAACCAAGCAGGGCCCCATTGACACAGACCCACCTGGCCTTGAGGACAAGTACAAGGACATGGCTCATATCCACAGTTACCTCCTCCCTACCCCCTTCCAAAAATCCCACATAGTGAGTGGTCTCACCTATAAGGTCACACCCCCTGGCCCATGGAATGCCCTGAACTGTGCCCAGATTGGAGACTTGAGAGAGTTTGCAGGGGGCAAAAACCATGCCAGGGAATGAGGTAACTTCTTGGTCATCATGGCAGAGTGTTTGATCCCGTGCCCAGGTTCTGGGTAGCTCCTAGAGCATTCAGACCACCTACTACCAAGCCTAATTCAAGTGTTGCCATCACCTCCCTCCACGAAGTCTAGGAGGAAGCAGGAACCAGTCTGCCAGCCTGGGGTAGCAGAAGCCCCTTTGATCTCTGCAGCAAAGGTGCCCCAGTGATGATGATATGTGTGTAGGCAGCCTGGATGTGACCTCAGTTCATCTATTGTCGACCTCTCCTGATAAGTCATGTCTGGGATAGGGAGCTGTTATTGCCCTGTTTATACCTGACAGAGATCACACAGGAAGGCAGACAAAGCCATCCTACACGTCTCTCCAGCTCCTTACCACCCCTGTGTTGCACCAGGTGTGTTCAGTACTGCTCTGTTCCCCTTTGCAGCTTAACCTGGGGTTGCACATCACTGACTTTTCCCTGCCAAGATGATGGAAATATTCCACCTTGAGGCTCAGTCTACTATTTTTTTCCCAATATTTTCTACTGAGAATATTTATTAATATGCCTCCACTGCCTCTATTGTATTTTGGAGTGGAGAGATGGATGTTGTTTTAATATTCAGTTTAACATGAAGAATCAGCATGAAAAGCTTCAAACTTTTCATCTCTGATGCCAAAGGAACACAGAAGGGTGTTTTTCAGAGCCAGGCTGGCTAAGAAGCCTTGGGAATGTATGAAGTTATTTCACTCCCCAGTCAAGCAACTTTCAGATATTAAAGAGAACTTCTTTACGAGAGCTTAAACCATGCTTTCCATCTGACCTCTAACTCTAAGAAAATGACACCTTTTATTTTTAGGTTTTAAATTTTGACTTCTTAAGGTCTCTGCTAGTAGGATGTGTAATGTAGAAATAGCTTACACAACTTCTAATGCCAGTGTTACATGTAAAGTTTTAGGATCTTTTTATTTTTTTTTTTTAATTAATGATAAAAGAGGGGTTCAGTCTGCAGCTGTAACCCCATTTACCATTGCCATTTGCACCCTGATACAGCACCAGAGTGTGGTTGTTGATGTGTTAATGTGGTACTGGCAATTTGGATGATTTCTGCACTTTTATTGCTTTTTTTGGGCTTCCCAAGATCTTGGGAACTTTACATTTTATTGATGAATTTTTGTCCTCTCTGCATGTGGAGGAAAACTCCTCAGCCTAGCAGGGGGTGATCTGATGACTCAAAAACCAGAAGGCAGGAAGCGAACTTAAAAGGTGAAGGTTTTCCTTGAAAGCGTTGTGATTCTTAATCTTTTCCTTTCAGGGATGCTCCTGAGGCTGAGATCTGACACAACCCAGGTGGATTGTGCTTTCAGTGAACAAGATATTAAGGCATAATCCAAGCACCTGTAAAGGGGTGATCTTCTCCCAGCTTTTCCAGACACACTGCTGAGGAGAGGGACAGGATAACACAGTACTGGCTCATTATGGACTTGATGGTATCTCCCTTGGAAATTACTAAACCCATTTTGTTCATTTTGCAACACATCAATTTTATGGCTGAGGTTGAAGTATTTACTCGTCCTTGGGGTTTGCAGTTGTTGAGATACGGGATGGAAAAGCAGCTTGCATGTAAAATGTGGCTGAACTCTGCTATCCATTCAATGGAGAGTCAATAGTTCAGGAGTTAATTCATGAGAAGAAGGGAGTAAAAACACACCAAGGTCAGGATCTCATGACCCATGGGCTGTCTATAACTCCATCTGAAAGACCTTGTAATACCTAGGTATGTGGCTTGGAAAATGCATAATATTGTGGTTAAGCGAGGCATTTCACAAGTTTTGTAACATCACACTGCTGGCAAACTTTCTTGAGTGCATATCATGTTCAGATCAGAGCTCTCTGTGGGATGGAAAACGTTAGGGTGATGAAGGTTTTAAATCTCATGACACACTGATACACAGAAATTGATATGGCAAAAAAATATTTACAAGCTGGTGAGTGTCCCATAAACCCCCTCCAAGGATTTTTCTCCTCAGGAGCTGTGCTGATGTACACCAGAGCTCTGGTCCTTTCCATACCCTATCCCAGGAGCCAGGCAATGCCAGGTCCAGGTAATTCCTCCCAGTTACCCACTTGCTGTTCCTCCTCCCAGCACTGTGAGATTTGTGTGGTGTCAGCACTGACAGCCAATTTCCTGGCTTTTCCTCTGTTCATCGCTGCTGTGATGCAGACAAGGTTCAGATTTCCAGCTCTGCAGAACTCAAGGTGCAGGAGGCCCACCTCCAAGTACGATTTCAAGAAACCCTCCTTCCTGCCTTGCTTTTTAAATGCCTAACTGCCCTGCCCAGGAGGGAAGGCTGCAGAGAGCCACCACCTCTCTAGTGAAGCATGGACCTGGTGAGGCATGAGAGCAGAGCTTCCTGCCTGAAGGCAGGACTTTGGGATGCACCAACCTTGCTCCAGCCCATCACTTGCAAGCTGGAAGGGTCTGGACACGGTCTAGGACCTGAAGCATGTTTGCAGTGCACACAGAGGGTTTGATCCTTAAAGTGGTGACAGTGGTGCCATCCAAGGGGTCGATGGCATGGTCAAACTTGGCTGGGTCCGTCCTCCTAATTGGCCTTGTGAGATGACCTAGCTTCAAAACAGGAGGGGAGGAGCATGGGAGACAGTTTCCTAAATGTAGACAAGGTCCTGAACAAGAAGGCAGCAGGGGCTGCTGTGGCAGGGGGAGGTGTCAGGGAGCAGGGAGGATGGGAAGGAGGGATCAGGGAGGGCAGGAAGGAGGTCTGCTCTCAGCCACCACTGCCTCCAACACTTGTCTCATGGTTCCTGAGGCTGCTGCCAGCATCTTGTGTGAACTAGGGTGAAACCACTGACTTTCTGTTCCTCATGTGCAGCATGAGACCCTTGACACTTTCCTTCAGACCTGTCCTCTTTGTTTGCAGCGTGGGATGGTTGTGACAGTGTCTCTTACTGTGTGCATATGCACAGCTCCCAGCACTACAAGCTTCCTTTCGGGCTCAGAGGTGTTGCTGGAGAATTAATTCAGAGGAATATTTGCACACCAACCCTCAATATAGCCTGTGCCCATGAAGGCCTCCTCCTCTTTCACTTGCAGGCTTTTCTTGCAGCGATTTGAAAAGTAAGGGGTAGAAGGAGGGAGGGAGGGAGGGAGAAAGCATTAACGGAACAACTGCTCCAAGAACAGTTCCAAAAACATTTCCATCTTCCGGCAGGATAGCAGCTGTGGCATGTCCAACGCTGTGCTCAGTGTAATGGTCACCAGCTGTGAGGAACCGCGTTTTTTATGGACCAGAGCGTTTCCTCGGGGCTGCAATAGATACCAAACACCTCCAGCTCCAAGTTTTGCAGGTGCCTGGAGCTGGCTGTGCCTTCAGCTGATGGCTTTGCCAAGGAACTCCCGCAGCTGAATTTTCCCCATGCCACCCCTCTGCCCACACTGTCCTCCAGCTTCCAAAGAACAGCAATCTCAGTCAGGATGAGAGAACTGGTGCTGAGCTCTCCTTGCCCAATGCTCCCTGAAGCCAAATGCACACCAGTCCTAAAGCCACAGTAATTAAAGGACTTCTAATGAGGTAATACCAAAGGTAAATCATATAGTAACAATAATTTAAAAATAATAAAAAGCTAAGACTTTTATTTCAGGAAGATCTTTTGAGGAGGGGAGCTGGATATAATCTTTTTGAGTGCTCTATTATAAGCTCTGAGTTATAAATAAATCCATATTTTAACATCTGGGATTCATAACATCTTGCTGACAGTCAAATCTCATAAAAGATGTGGTGAGTTCTACAGATGTGGGAAACCTCATTCAATGAGCTGCATAACAAAGGAAATCTAGTTCTTTTTCATTATTTACTGTTAAATCTGTGTCTCTCTGGCTCCAGAGAGGGAGCAGAGCTGCAGGGTCACCCGTGCTCAAATGCACCCATGCTAGGAAACTCACAGCAACATCATTGTCTAAAAACCGTGGGTGAAACAAGCACTCTGTACATCATGGGCTGCCCACAAAGTACAGGATTTTGATCCCTCCCTGAAGCCCAAGGCTGGATGTTCATTTAATAACCAGCAGTCCCTCATAAGCTTGCAAATAGTGGGGGATGAGAAGGTAAGCACTGCCTGGGCATCAAAAATACACTAAGATTGGAATGAATGCCCCTTCAGTCTCAGCATGGGATTTTTAGTGAGGTGAAACAGGGAAGGAAGGGAAAAGAAAGCCCAGGACACCTCATTGCCCCATCTCCAACCCTCATGAGCCACCACAGCTCAGCAAGGATGAAACTAAAATCGAGGTTACAGCTCAAATAATTTACAATTATTTACAATTAGCCACAATTCCAAAGAAAGGAGGGGAAAGCATTGAAGTGTTTTCTAGTGAAACTTAGTAACAGCAACCATATTCCCACTAATTCGACCCAACACTTGCATCCTCACAGGCATTACAGCAAACTGGAAGCTCCTTTCTGCTGGGAAAACCTAAAGAAAGTAAACAGTTTATTATGGTCACATTTAATTTGGGCTTATACAAAGCTGGAGCACTGCAGCCTGTGTTTAATGTGTTTGTGGTGGTGGGGATTTGTTTTTCCCCTCCCCAAATTGCTTACTATTGATTTTCCTCTTAACAAGTGCACTTGTTCTGAAAGTCTGTCTCACCCTCTGCGTTCAGACTAAGAGGCTGTAATCTTCACGTTGGTGATATCTGAATCCTCTAGCCGTGGGCATGGTTATGTTTTCACTAAAATAGGATTATCAACTATTAATCAATGAAGATGAAGTGGGTTACTCAAGCTGTGACAAAGACATGATTATTTTGCACGGCCCTGGAGAAACAGGCAGGTGCAACAGGCAATGAAAGAAAACAGCATTTCAACAGCATCATCCTCAGCCGTGGGTTTTCTGTGTCTGACAGAAATGTTGGTGTAACAAAAGGTCACACAAAGAGCTGCTGTTGGTCTTTGAATGATCAGGCTGCTGCTTTGTCAGGACCCACACAGCACAGGTGCTGAGCCACATGAGCAAAAGGCTCCCCTGCTCTTCTCAGTGCCAAATCTCAAAGCACTTTATAGTGGAGAATAGAGTTCTCTGTACTTGACAGAGGGGGAAACTGAGGCAGGCAAAGGTGGTGGGATTTGTTTGTGAGCCTAGAGGAAATGGGAGCCAGGGCTGGATAACAGAAAATAGGGTACATGAGTTTAGTGAGTCCAGCCCAGCTGGCTGCATTGCGTGACTTGCACTAAGAGGCTGGCAGGCCTGTAGGGCTGAGCTAAAGCACTGGAACTACGAATTTCCAAGCTTTCAAATATTTGGATAGCCTATAAATATAATATTAAGCTCCTAATCCCTCCCTGTCAAATGGTATATTTTTTTTTTCCTTCTTTTTGGTTTCAACCTTCCATCTCTTTTGGTTTTGCTCAAGCAGCCTCAGCTCTGACATCATCTGAGAATTTCATTTAACAAAATGTTTTGAATCATTTGTGCTGGTTCTGGAGACTCTGCCAATGGAAACATCCCCTGCAGCAAGTGCGATTTTAAACCTTGAATGTGCCTTTCTTTTTCCCTCCCTCCTGTAGCTACATTCAGAGCAAATCTCTTCCCTTGACTTCTGGCCAACTGTCCCAGAGGAAAGAGTTGCTCTGGGACGTCAGAACATGGTTTGCACAACGAGGCAGAGCCCATCTGGAGACAGGGCAGCTTCCTCACATGTCCCTCTGGTCCCTATCAGTCCTTCTGGGTGAATAAGAGGAGGAAGAGGATGGGCTGAGGGAATGTTTGTGCATGTCTGGGGCTTTGAATGCGGCACGGTGGCTGTGACACCAAAGCAATGGTGAAACTCACCAAAAGGGTAAAGGAAGAGGACACAGCTGGGAGTGAAATTTGTGATCAAATCACACTGTGTACCTACTAATATTATTTTTTATTTTGTGACATTGTTTGCACCTCCTGCTCACCAACACTGCTTTAGAAATTGATGTCCTGGCATTGAGTTCTCCTTCACCCTCTTTTTAACGGTTGCATGGAGCCAAACAAGACAGAGGTGAAGGGTCCTGAGGTCATATTCAATACTCAACAGCCTTCAGATATCAAAAACAAGCAAAAAACTAAGGTGGCCTTCAGATATCCCTGATACACTACTGCCAGATACCTTCCTTGTCGTGATGTGCAAGCACATGGATAACAGGTTGCCTTTAGGAAGCAGGAATGTCCTTTGCAGATACCTGACCCTCCACAATGTGTCTCTGACCTACCAAACTCAAAAGACATGCATTTAAAACCTCTTCTTAATGATCAGAACTGGGGTAATGAAGTTATAGGTTACTTCCAAACAAAATGCTTCCTGAGTCCCTCTGTGCACAAGAATCACTCCATGAAACTCTTTGGTGAGCCACCTCTCTTTTAAGAGCAGAAGAGACTCCAAAAGGGTAGGCGTGGGAGATTTGATGGCACTATTATGATTCTATTGGTAATATTTGAAGCAAATGCAAACACACTCAGGCTTGTAATAAGAGGGTGTAATAGATAGTAAGTGCAAATGACTCATTCACTGAGATTTTCCAGGATTAGACAGCAGCAGAAGGGCAACAGCTGTGTAAAACGGACTTTAAAAAATAATCTTCTAACAAGATTTTAATAAACCTGTTAGTAAATTATAATGCTTGACTTCAAGAACTATTTCTCCCCTGCAGTGTTTCTCTGTGGAGCTGCTGCTGTGATGCTCTCCAGCATGCATGATACAACCTTGACTGCACTGCCGGCAGGGCACCGAGTCCTCAGGTCGGTGAATGAACAGAAAATCACACCTGTGGGCAGAAGCTGGGTCTTGAAAAGCCACTTCAGGCCTCCTGCAATATTAACTTTTGGAATTAAATTCAACCTCCTTTTTTGTACTATTCTTGCCACATATTTCTTTCTGTTGCCTTGAGTAAATTAATTTAAAAAATAAAATAAATAATGTTTCATGAAACAAAACCCCTCCTCTTTCCATTGCACTCCAGACTGTGTGTAGCCAATGCTGGCTTACCAAAGCCTTTCCCTAAATCCCATGTCTGGACACGCATGTGCATATTGCCGATGCAGGGAAACTGCCACAGTTTTGGCCCTTTTCTCAGAAATCTGTCTCCTGGGGTCAAGGCATTACGGTAATCTTGGCTTTTGCTTGGAGGAGGGAACTCATTTTTGCAGCTGCCACAGTTTAGGAGAAAAGCTCTTATGTGCAAATGTTTAGGAACTCAAAAACCAGAATGGAAACCAAAAGGACTCAGGTTTATTTCCCTTCCTCAATCCTCTCTGAATTGTAGCAGCTGTGTTTAACCTGGATCTGGCCAAGTTGCTCCTATTTCTTGTAAGTTTGTGGGTATTTTGGCCCCAGCAGGACAATGTTCATCTCCCTTTCCCCCTCTTGTTAAATGAGGTGTCAATCATTTATCCTGTTGTCTTATAGAGGTTTCTACCACCCACAAAGACACATCTTGTTAGTAGGTGTATCTGTAACTGTATATACGTAACACTTACATCTACATTTTTAATCTTTTGTGAAAGTTAAGGGGCAGAAGCACAAATGCAGCTCCTCAGTTTTACAGGATGATTGGGGCAAATAACTTTCAGGTGGAGTGAGATACATTAAAACCCAAAAATCACCTGCCCTGCTGCACTGGGGAGAAGTTATGTTGAAGAAATTACTAAAGGTTCAATGTTCTACCGTGAATTTTTCAAGGGTAGTTTTCCCATGCATCTTCACCTTGCAGGGCAGTGCTTTCCCTATCTGAGTATGTGTGTTCAGTAGGTGCCTGCAGTGAGGGTTTAGGATTCTTATAGGAACACCTGAACTCCTGAATGGGGTAATTAAACCAAAGTACCCGTTTCTGGAGCTTTTCCCCTGCACTGATATTAAAGTACCTTGGCAATAGCTGGCTTAGGCTCAGCCTCAAAACTTCATGCCTGTGCCATCCTTCTCCAAAAGGTTGGCCCTAGCTTGGTGCCTCAGTTTCTCAAAGGTAAAACTGAAGGTAAGACCCAGAACCTGCTCCCCAGGGAACAATGAGGGTGGCACAGTCACACTGGGGAGCGCTGAAACCCCTGGATGTGCCAGCCCTCTCAGTGGCCTTGCTGGGAGTTAAGCAGCTTTACAGCAGACATGAATTTGTCTCAGAAGCCCCAACACTGATCACAAGCTCTTCAGGAGTGTGACCTGCCACCAAGCACATAAAGCACCACCAAATACAGATAATTAACTCTCTGTACCTAATTCCACTCTCTTGCCCTCTTCAGAGCAAATTTTTCATGCCACCAGGATCTGACATTAAAACCCAGTGTCTCTGGGCACTCTGCAAGTGTCAGAAGGATAGTGGCACTCACAGATAAAACCACCACACAAACACAGAGCTGGTGCCCTTTTGGTAGCTTCCATTTTTAAAAGAGTGCTGTCATCCAGAGCTCTGGCACTGAGAAGAAGGCACTGAAGCATCATCTGTGGCTGCTGTGGCCTCCTAATGCTGCTTCAGCTCTTGGTGACACAGAAGCAGCAATTTTTGTTGGGACATTTGCTGTGAATTAAGTCAATCAAGTTAAATATAAAGAGATGCACACACACCTACTTGTAAATATATAATTTTTCCATGTATTTTATTGCTTTTTCAGTCCAGCCCAAGTATCAGAAGGGCTGCTCAGGGGAAGCAATGCCCCTGCCCCACACTCTGGGCTTGCAAAAACCTTCATTAGAGGAGAAAATTGAGCTTTAGTCATAATGTTATTTTTAGTGGCTGTAGATCCTGACTTCTTTCTGAAACTCTTTACTCTTAAGGAGCCACCACAGCCCTCCAGGAGACTGCAGCCCTCTCCTGCACTGGAGCTTCACCCCAGCAGTCACAGGGACAGGTGTTCGGGTGTCCCAGATGTTCCCATTCACAGTCCAGCCCATTTGCTCCAGCTTTACATCAAAATAGGATCATGCTGAGATCCTGGATTCAGCTCATCAGCCTTTGCTCGAGGCAGGGGGTAGTAACTTTCTGAGACAACCCAGGTATTTCCTCCAGAGCTCTGTCTGTCACATCGCTGCAAATATATCTGCTCTGGATGGTTTTTCTCGTTAAGAGTGGGTGCAATGAAGGCTTTAGATTGCCTTTTGCAAGGAGGGCAGGGGCTGGTGGGGGCCTGCAGGCAGAGCCCCATTTCCAGCTCGCAGCCAAGAAAAGTGAGATTGGAGTTGTGATGTCCCCACTGTGAGCCACCAAAGTGACAGGGCAGTGGTTTACCAAAGCTTGCAGGGGCAAGGGTGGCAAGGGTAGGGAATGAAACCTCAGTGGTGTCTGGCCAAACCCATCGCCCTACCCAGCTCAGGGTCTGGAGCAGCTTCACTGCAAAATGATGAACAAAAGACAACAAAAGTCGCTTTTTCTCTCTAAATGCTGTCACCAGCCAACCCAAGAGAAGTGAAATAACCCGCTCACCAGTCTCCCTCATAGTTTATGATAAAGAGCCTTTTGTTGCAGTTTAATTCGCAAACTTTCTCTTCTGCCATTCTCATGTACCACTGTTCTGGAGACTCATATAATTATTTTTACAAGAAACGCTTTCAGACAAATAAGTCTGGGGAGGTTTGTAATTTCTATTACCTCATGGCGACTCTATTGATAGACAGCAGCACACCTTGGGAGAATTAGAGAGCATAAAGTAATGGAGGTTTTTGTCCTCTCAAGACAGAGCTGCGAGTGCTGCCTGGCTCACTGCCAACACCACCAATTACCAACCTGGAGCAGGAGACAGGTCCTAGCTCTGAAAAATTACGGTTTTCCAACAAGCCTGGTAATGCTGGAACTGTTCTGTGAGCTACCATTTCCTTCGAGCCTGTTAGGCATCCAGGACTGCAATATGTTTTTGGGCCATCTCAGTGTTTAGGACAGTTGTAGTCCCTATATGGAGGGAAAAGGATGGAGTTTGTATTGCTTCCTCTTGCCTTTGCTGCCACCCACAACTCTTCCCTGGCTTCTTTATTTTTGCAGAAGCCCATTCCGCCAGGAGACAGAACAGTCGAGCATAAAAAAGCAATTTCGGAGGCACTGTCATTGGCAATTATGCTTGAAAGCCAGAGATTTAATTATTGTGTGAGAGCGATACCCTTGAAAGAGAAATTGCAACAGTCCCATCACTTGAGACGTTCCAGCGCTGAAACAGACGACTCACGAAATGTCAAGGAGCGAAGAACGCAGCACTCCTGTACTTCCCACCTCCAAATCCTGGTGCGAGGGATTCTGCTGACACCGAAGTTGGCTGTTAGTTGGGTTAATTGAGGACACAGGTGCCCCACTCGAATCCAGCTGTCTGGATAACGTGGGGTTTTGTCATACTTATTTTCCTTGCCGCTAACCATTGCCAGCAAGTGGCTGAAGGTACACGGCGCTTTCACAATTCCCATTTCATGCCTGCACTTTAAATTAACACTTACTCACTCAGGGTGACAATTTTTGTGTGTTTGCTGGGAATCTAACAATTATACCAGAGCTCACCAGCAAACAGGTCATATTCTCCATCTCTCTCAAGCATACAGGGTGCCTGTATATGTAGGATAGCACTGAATTACTCTGTCCCTGTCTCTATCAAGGACTGACAGTGCAGTGAAATGCATGAATAAAGCACATTTCAGTAAATGCACAAATAATTGCCCAGCCAGTTTATAACAGCACAGCACACAGGGCTTTAAATGCTATAGATGTGACTGTCTTCCAGGATCAGCTCAAAGCAGGAGCAGCTTTCCAGAAGCTGGTGGAGTTGTAGTGGTGTAAAATCAATGAGGAAACCATAGGACACCTTTATCACAACTGCATGGCCAGACCCACACCCCCAAGCTGTCCCAGCACAGCCTTGTCCTTCTGATGGTTCACAGAGTGAGCAGCCCACAGCACAGCTGAAAAAAAGCCTTTGATTTGCCAATTTTATGTCCATCTTTCAGAAAAAAAAAAAACAACCCTCAAACCAGCTCAATGCCCTTGTTCAGTGTGTGTTTTGGATGTGTTGGGTGGGAAGGAGCCCTGGCACCAGGACAGGCAGCCCACAAGCAGCCGCAGCAGTTCACTGTGATTGCACAACGTGTTACAGCAGCAAAGTGTTCACTTTATCTGAATGCGAAACAGGACGAGTCGGGGCCAGGGGGCGAGTCGGGGGCACTGGAGGTGACGGTGGACATATGATTGCTCAAGTGGGGGTTGGTTCAGCAGTGGTTTCTTTCCCATGTCCCCCCGTGTCGTCACTTCCAGATGGGTTCTTACAGTACCCAGCAACACAACCACAGCCAGATACAGCTGATAAGCCCTTTCAGAACCTCACTCGGGACGTGGCATAAAACCAAGAAAAAAAAAGGCATATCTCCCAGCCCAGATATTCCCGATTTATCCATCCCTAAGCACCAAGAAGCTTCCAACCCCAGGGAAAGTGCTTCTCCCGTCGCAGGGCGAGCACAAAACTGGCAGCGAGGAGCTTGACATCCCGAGCTTGTCCAGCTCACACCTCTTATCTCTCCGCTCGTGTATCACACAGAATCCTCCCCCGGTCCTTTCCCGCTGGGCTCCCCGCTCCCTGCGCTTGCTCTGCTGCTGCTGCTCTCTGCCAGGACACTTATCCCTGCCACGGCCGGTCAGCAGGGAATTTCCTCCCGCCGGAGCAGCGCTTGTGTGGCCCCCAGCCAGGGAAACCAGCTCCAGGCCAGTGCTGCCAGCAGCCTTTGCCAAAGGAGAGAGGGCTTTCCTGGGCGCAGGGGCTGTGAGCTGTTCTGGCTTCACAGGGAAAGCAGGATGCTCCTCAACAGGCGAAAAAGCCGTGTTGGAAACCCAACCAACCTGGCTCGGGTTAAAGAGAAACAGATTTTATTTTTTTTTTCTTTCTCTCTCTTTCATGAATTAATTTGTTGGAGGAAGGAGGCTCAGAGATGCAACAACAAAACACACGTTGAGTCAAACAGATACTTCTTTTAACCTACGAAAGGAAAATGTCTTATATTGGTTGAGGGCTATTTATCCTCCTGTGTAAGCTTCCACTTACTGATGTAGTAGTGCTTTTAGATTGATAAAACAAAAAATATTGCTGCTTCAAAAAACAAGTTTTGTTTCATCTCCCCCTTCTCTTTCTCACACACACAACTACGGGGCAGTTTTGAGTCAGAATTGCTCATTGCCTGACTGAATAGCTAAACAATTTCTGCCCTGTGTGGGACTCTATCTCATAGTGGCTTTACTTTCATTAAAACTAATAGAAGCAAGAGAGAAAATGTGCAGCCTGGGGGTTGCTGGCAGCCTTTCTGGCTTTTTTCCAGGATATCCCCTTTCCCCCAAAACCCTTGGTTTCATGCAAGACTCAGCTTGGGGATGGTGGCAAATGACACCCCCCCCCTTCATCCCACAGCCACAGTGTAGAGACAAGTGCTATTATGTCCTGATCTGGTCATGTTGAAGCTCTCCAGGTCTCCAGGGGCTGCGTGGTGAGACCTCCCTGGTGCCAGGACCCGTTTAGGGCTCGGTGATGGGCGGGGTGTAGTCTGTGAGGTGGAGGAAGTGGGGAGCCAGTGTACAACCTGTACTTGGGTCACCCTCGACCCAAACGCTAAAGAGGAAAGCCTGCACGCATGACATCTTCCTGTTAGGAAATATTAATCACGGCCATGTCCAAACATGGTAAATGAAACCTCAGGAAAATCGCTCTTTTGGCCATCGAGTGCTGTATGCTGGTATATTCAGGAAGGCCCCTGTGCCTCAAAGACAGGACACACCGTCATCAGGGCACCATCTAGAATTACAGATTGCCTCTGTGACGTTTGCATAGCTGAAGTAAAATCTCAGGTCATCACTTCTGTGCCTCTGTACCGCTGGGAGCTCTGGCTCTTGTTTCATGGGCTAAGCAGAGTGACATGGGGTGAGCCAGGTACTGGGGTGAAACACCTGGAGAGGAGAAGCATCAATCAATTACAGCAGGAAAATTGGCTTGAGGATGTTCTCAGTCCACCATGGCTGCTCACCCTCACCCTTTGCAGCTCTTAGGGCAACTGGTGGGGCTGCTCCGTCTATGGGAATCTCTGACACACACCATGGCAAAACCAGGAGCAAAAATCCTGAAGGCAGCGCTTCCCATGGTGGTATAAACTGGCTGAGGTTTTGGCACTAGAGAGGACATTTTTCACCATCAGATTATTTTTTCCCCAACATTTTGACCCCCGACTTTGAAAGGCCTAAGGCTGAGACTTTGACAGTAGTCTACTCTAAAAGAGACAAGCCAAATTCAGGCTCTCACCTCGTCTTCTCCACTCTCCATGGTCAGACCAGGCACCTTCCAAGTGAGACACCTGTGTTGCAAAAATAATAAAAATGCATGAAATGCATCCCAAGGGGTTTACAAGTGAAATAATATTCCTGGAAAGAGGTGCCAGCACTTGGGCTTGCAGAACTGTGTGGGAAGCACTTTGGAGCTATGGAGCTCACAATGAAGCACAAGGATACATGTACTTAGGGAAATCCCCACACACCCTAATCCAGCCTCATTCACTGTCTTGGCCAAGGCACATCAAACCTGAGTCCACTCAATTTTGAGCTGAAGCTATGGCAAGTGAAGGATGGAAGTAGGACCATGGTGTAGGAAGAGGGTGAGCAGCCCCTTAGAGGTTGGATGCAGAGGTGAAGTTGAGGAGACTCTGGTATGGACATCTTCAGGCTCCTCCATGGAGCCAGAGGAGTCAAATCCTCCCATCTCCATGGATTTGCTCCTGCACAGGGTCTCTCCTGCAGATTGACTGTTCCTGAATCCTGTGGGGTACAGCTGGGTTACGTTTTACAGAGTCAGCCCACCTCACAGGCAACCCCCTATCCCAATTTTGCCGGGAAATGAGCTCCCCCAAAATACCATGTCTATTGCTTGTGGGAAGGTAAATCCCCCTGGGGACCAAGCCTCACATACAGGGCCTAAGTCCCTTCTGAAGACCCAATTCTTTGTGGGGAACACTTCTTGCTTGTGGAGCCTAAATCCATTATTGTGATCAACTCTTGCCCACGGGGCCCAGATCTCTTTTAGGGGCTCACATTCCCTTGGGGGATCAACCCTTGCCGGTATGGGGATCAAATCCCTGTGGGTCCAAAATGCCCTCTGGGGGCCAGACCTTGCTGATATGCATCTTTGGAGGGGTGTGGGGGAAACCTCTTTTGGAATCCAAACTTTGCTTGAGTGTCCCTAACCCCTCCTAGGACTGAAATGCTTTTTGGGGTCCAAGCCTTGCTTGTGTGGCCCAAGTCTGTTTCAAGTGCCAAGCCTTTTGTGTGGGTGTAAAATCCCCCTGGTGTCCAGAAATCCCTTTGAGGGAGAAAGCTTGCTTCTGGATCCCAAACACCTTGAGTGGCCAGAACACATTTGAGTGGGAAATTCCTGCTTGTGCGTCCCCAATCCCTTGTGGGGAAGCAAACTCCTTGGAGGGTCCAAACCCCTTTCAAGAAGCCAAGCTGAGCTGTGGGTCCCAAAACCACTGAGGGACCCAAACCCAGTTTGGGAGCCAAGCTGTGTCTGTGGCTCCCAAACCCTCTTTGAGAAACAAACTCTCTGCAAGACCTAAATGTATTTTGGGCTCCAAAACCTTTTCGGAGGACTTGTGGGTCCCAAGCTCCCTGTAGGACTGTTTGGGTTCAACCCTTGTTGTGGGTGATCAAAAATTTTGTATGGCCCAGACTGCCTCTGGGACCCAAATGTGTTTCAGGGTCCAAGTTTTGCCTGTGGATCCACAACACTTTTTGGGCTCTGAACTGCTCGAAGTGGGTTTCCTTTTGGAATCCACATCCTCTTCAGTGTCCCCAGCCCCTTGTGATATTTAAATCTACTTTGGACTCCAAGCTGTGCCTGTGGCTCCCCAACCCCTTGCAGAACACAGGCCCCTTTTGTGGCACAAATCCATTTTGGGGTTCCCATCCCCCTGTGCTACTCAAACCTACCCTTGGGTCCAACTTGTATCTGTGGCTCCCCAACCTCTTGTGGGATAGACCTCCCCCATAAGACCCAAATCCACTTTGGTGTTCCCAGTCCCCCGTGGTACTCAGAGCCACCTTGGGGTCCATGCTGTGCCTTTGACTCCCCAACCCCTTATGGGACACAGCCTCTCCAAATCCCTTTTGGGGTTTCCAGTGCCCCAGGCCACTTTAAATATCCAAGCAGTGCCTGTGACTCCCCAGCTCCTTGCGGGATACAACACCCCTATGGGAATAAAATCCCTTTTGGGGTTCCCAGCCTCTTGTGGCCACTTTGAGGTCCACTGTGTGCCCATGGCTCTCCTACCCCTTGGGGGTCACTGCTCTCCCGCGGGACCCAAATCCATTTTGGGGCGTGCCTCCCACCTGTGCCCCTTCCTGGCACTTCACAGTGGTGCGGGGCTGTGTGGGGCGATGCAGAGAGGTGCGGGGCGGTGCGGTGCATGTTGTGAGTGCGGAGCGATGCAGGGCAGCGCGGGGCGACGCGGGGCATGCTGTGCGTGCGGGGCGGTGCGGGGCGGTGCGGAGCGATGCGGGGCGGTGCGGGGCGGTG
>JAWWEW010000078.1:4498085-4546251 GCA_035583185.1 Anabacerthia variegaticeps
GGGGGGCGGGGCGGGGCGGGGCCGCCCCCCGCCCCTGACTCAGCGCCCCGCCCGGCGGGGGCAGGAAGCCGGGCGGGCCGGCCGGCCCCGCTCCTGTCACCGCCTGCGTCAGAGCCCGGAGTTTTCCACTGACGGAAAAGGGCAGCGCGGGGCGGCGCAGCCCGGCCCGGCCCCGGCAGCGGAGCGGGAGGCGCCGCGCCAGGCACCGCCGCTGCAGCCGAGACCCGCCGCGCCGCAGGTAGGGAGCGCCGCGGGCAGCCGGGATGGGGATGGGGATGCGGGCGGGGATGGGGCTCGGGGGAGCCGCCGGCGGGGGCTGGGGGGAGGTTCATGTTCCACCAGCCGGGGCTACGGCTCTGGAGTCCGCTCGGAGCCAGCTCGGTGCTTGCCCGGCGAGAGGTTCGTCCGTCGGGATGCGGGTCAGAGCCGTCCCCGGCGGCGCGGGGGTCCCTGCCCCGGTGCCCGGCGGTGCGGGGGTCCCTGCCCGGTCCCCGCCGCCCCGAGGGTCCCTACCCGGTCCCCGCCGCCCCGTCCCGGGCGGTCCCGCCGCAGAGGCGCCGTCTGGCCGCGCTGCTCCTGCCCGGGGGCGAGCGGAGCCCGGCGGGGCCGGGGATGGGGCTGAGCCGGAGGGAAGCTCCGGGACACCCCGGGGAAGCGGGACGGCGTTCTTTAGGGGAAAGGGAGGGTAGGGGTGTTGCTGCGCCCCCGGCACCCCCGCACTTTCCTATCGTGCTGTACAGACATCCGAACACCTTTGTAATACTTACTAGGAGTGAGGGTGTGTTTCCCCCCCCCCCCCCCCCCCCCCACACTCAGTCCAGGCTCTGCTCCATCCTCACGGCTGCGGTTCCAATTTTTTGATGTTGAAAGAAAGGTTGGCGGGGAGGGGGGCGGGGGTGAGTCTTGCCGGCTCGCTCTTCCCCAAATCCGCCCGGCTGGGGATGCTTTCCCGTCGCTACAGCAACACCTACCGACGGGCTCACGGAGGGACCGACGGGCGAACAGACGGAGCGGGGCACCCCCCCCGCCTCCTCCCGAAATAAAACATCGCGGCTTTTACAGCCCACCTGAGAAAAAGGAGGGGAAAAAAAAAAAGAATAAATCCCCCCAAACTACTAAGTTTTCTCAGGTTTTTATAGTTTTCTTTGATTGCCTCCCCTTCCCCCCCGGGCATCCTCCGAAGTGTCTGTCACCTCCGAGTTACATAATGTCGCTGTAGGAAGAGGCTGACACGTAGGGACAGCCCTTTCCTAAAGCAGCTCAGCCTTACTAACGCCTGGAATGCCTGGGTGGGATGGATGGAGAGAAAAACCCCCACGGTCATTTACAAACCTCAAAGTCACAGAATCGGAGAATCGCTAAGATTGGAAAAGCCCTCCAAGATCATCGAGTCCAATCCTTAACCCAGCACTGCCAGGTCATGCCTTGTCATTTGCTACTTAGGAATTCATCACCAATTATGATTTTATGTTATTATTTTCCCATGAAAATTATTTAAATTTTCTTCTGCTGAGCAGTTTGCAGATGAAGCCCATCAAGGAGGGGGGGGGCGGGGTTATTTTCGGGATGGTGCGTTTGTTCTCCTCATGGAGAGACTCCGCAGCTCCCGGCAAAGCCTTTAATAATTCAGCGCAGGAAATGCGTGCGTATATATAGCAGGGAAGGTATCGCACAGCGTGTACCTACAGGAGGACAAATATGGAAACCTGGTGTGAATTATTCATGAGATGTGATCAAATAGAGGATTTTCCTAGACAAAGCACACTTCACTGTTTTCCTGTTTATTACAGCACAATCTGCGCCGAGTACATCCGAACCTCCTTTCATTCGGGCCGTGTCAGATAACCTTTAATGTATTTGCTAATGTTTCTTATTTACCTTTCAAGCTGTCAGTGAGAAATAAGGGCTTGGTAGAGAAATCTGACAAGCCTTTTTTTTTTTTCCTTCTTGGCCTTCCAAAAATTAGGAGATGGAGTAAACACTTCTGGTACTCTTCCCAGGGAAGGCGTTTTGCCTGTTCAGTCTCCTGACAGGAGAATAAACTCGTGGTGCTATGGACTGATTCATGCTCCCACTCGGCAGCACAGGGTACTTTGGGTTGTGCTTGTTGCATAGTAGGCAAAGGCTATTTTTAACCAGAGCAAGGTTATGAAACCTTAGACCCAGCTGAGTGAAAATAATCTGGTCTGAACTGGAAAGCACAGCTTTGCGTGGCTGGGAACACGCGTGGGACTGTCCCCTGGAGGGTCCCGATGGGATGAAACTGCTTGCCTTGGCCCTGTCAGGCCCAAAATTGGGAAGTGTTGTCATCACAGAGGCTGTCACAGCGGCACTGGGGAAACCACTTAAGTAAATATGCAAAGAATTAAAATCGTTAAATGAGCAAGCAATGAATCAGTGTTGATAGTGTGGCGATTATTAAGTAACCCGGAGTTGTTACTGGAATCACCACTGCTGTTCGACATCAGATTTCTGGGATAGCTGAACGGGAAGCTCAGCTCCACACCAGTTTTTGGTGATTCTCACAGCGAGGTCGCCTTACCCGCAATAAATGGCGGAGTTCAAATAAACACCAACCCCAAAAACTTCCCCCAGCTCTGCTCCACGAGTCGCCTTCGCAGCTGTACCTGGCTAAAGTATGCGGTGGTGTTTTTTGAACTAATATTTACTCCTGCTAGACCTGCACAGCCACTGCGGCTCTGGGGGAGGGAGCAGGAGCCGCTCTGACTCACGGCTCAGCAGAGTTGTTAACTCACTCCCGGCGCCCGAGCCCTTGTCCCGGTGTGCTGGGAAGAGTCCACCCTGGTGTACTGGGATGAGTCCGCTTTGTCTTCCCGGGCTGTGCTTAAAAGTCACCAAAACAGCTCAAAAAGTCACTGGAAAATAAATATTTTTAGTGCGTTGCACTGAGGTTTGCAGGGTTTTGGGGGGGATTGTTGTTTTCTTGGTGTTACCCAAGTTGCTTGGCAAAAGAAACTTTGCTTTCATGCACAGATTTGGGATCCTTCCATTCTTTAGGGTGCTTCACTGACAGAGCCCTCAAAATTTAAAATATCCTTGCTCGTAGGTGTTCTCCTGCAATACCATGGGAATTGTGGCACAAGTAAAGGCAGCTGCTGGACTTGCTGTGAGGAGTTTGCTTTGCTTTGCTTGCACTGCTGCAATTGCCTGTAGCTTCAAAGCACATCTACAGCCCCAAAATGTAACCCTGAAACATCTTCTCATAATTCTGCCCAAAGCCACGATGCCTCTTTGTGCAGTCTCTCAGAGACTGGACACTAGTAGGGGTTTTAGTTGCCTTCCTCTGTGCTTGGCTAAACAAATGCCAAACCTTCTTAAATCTAAATTACTTGAAATATTTACTGTTGAGACGTCGTCCAAGAGGAGGATAGTTAAAACATTAATTCCTCGCATTCCAGTGTATTAGAGCTTTACCCTGCGACTTGCTGAGCGCCAGAAATGGGACTTTGCAGATTCGATTCCCTTCCCCCCAAGTAGACAGCCCCCCCCATTCCCCCCACCCCAACTTTAATGCTTTAAAAAAAAAGAAAGAAGGAGAGAGAAAGAAAGGAATGCACATCTGGGCTAAATATTTGTTAGAAAGTATTCCCAGGATAGTGGGAGTTCTGGTGCCAGAGAGGAATTCCTGCGGGTTTGATCCATTGCATTATGTACTTGTTCCAAAAGCTGTTTTCAGTAAAATAGATGAGTAAGAAGTCTTAGCCAAGAACAGAATGTCTTTTTTGGCAACTAAAAGGAAGATAGGATTATTTTATTTCAGGTTATGTAAAAAAAAAAAAAAGAGAGAAGAAGGTGGTAAAATCCTACTCTTGGTGGTGCCTGCAGAGATTTGCTATGGCAAGCTTAGATATAGATACTTATTTTTTCCATGCTACTGTGGACATTTTTGGGGCTTCCTTGTAAGACATTGCTCTGGATTTAAGGTTCCTTGCAAAATTACTGCAATTAAAATATACTTGTGTCTGAATGGGCTCTTTTGGCTGAGTGGCCAGTGGCTTCGGTGACATGGGTTTAAAGGCAGCATCCAAATTGCTGGCTGGAATTCTGCTCCCAAGTGCTGGGGTGAGGAGAGGATCATCCTGGCTTTGACAGCAAAGCCCCCATCTGGAGGATTTTTTGGGAGTGGATGGAAGCAGACGCCAATGGGTGCAGCCCCACTACATCACTCCTGAGGATTTGAAAATTTGACATGGGAAATGTCACAGCCATAAATCATCAAAGAGAGAAAAGGCATTACAGGGGGAAAATTAATGTATTTGGCTGGTGGGCAACAGGTTCACCAGCTTTTTCCCATTAATTGAGAATCCTGTTTGCACCACACCTACTTTGCATTAACAAAACAATAGGTGTTTTGAAGAAGACAGCATGCCAGAAGTGTTTTTTTTTTTCCTATGCATTTGGCTCATTCTCATAGATGGGAGCTGCACACACCTCCCTTCATCCTTCTGGCTGACGATAGTATTTAAAAAATAAATAAATAGAATTGCACCATCTTATGCACAGCTTGCCTTGGCTCTGGCTGGGTGTTTGTGTTAGCTCGGTTCGCTGGCTCGAGGAGAACACTTTGGTTTTCCCCGTGCTGTGGTTGGGGGGGATGCGATGCGGTTCCTGACGGGCTGGTGGGTTTGCAGGTGACCTGAGCATCGGGGTGGCATCTTTGGTCCGGACCTGGGAGTTGCCCCTGTCTCAGCAGAGTGATCTTGGCTGCTCCAACACCCTCTGGTGTCTCCCACGAGGCTGGGATGTGATCAACATTGTATCTCTGAGGGTATTTGCTTTCGGATGTTTCTCCCTCCTGTAGCTACAGTGGCATCCCTCACTGGCAGCATCCCAGGTGTCCTCTGGAGCAGAGCAGCCAGTGGTCACTCTGTGGCACACGCTGACATTCTTTAAAGCCAGGTGTGGGATTTTTTTTGCAAAGTTTTTGGCTGTACCAGGTGGAGGACGGTGAGGTCTGCAAACCTCTGGCTGCAGCCCCAGCTTTGATTCAGACCCCCGCTTTGGATTTGAAGGGTTTCTTTGCTTCTAGTTGTTTTCTTAAAGCAAATGTGAGACAGTGCAGAAGGCCCATGTATAAAAATATCGAAACTACAGCCAGGTTGGTGTTTTGGGTGTTGCAGCTGCCTGTGAGCTCAGCTTTGCTGTGGAGCAGGCAGGAAAGGGGTTAATCCAGGTGTCGTGTAGGACATGTGCTGCTGGAGCTGGAGGGTGGCCAAATCCACCTTCTCTGCATCTATTCTGGATTAAGGCCAAAAAAACAACAACCCCTCTGTGGCAAAACCACCTGCAGCTCCAGGTCTGGAGGAGGAGGAGGAGGGATGGAGGGACCACCTCTCCCCAGCCCCCAGGTTCAGGGGTCTGTGGGGAACATCCTGGTTCCACAAAGGTGTGCTGCAGCAAATGATTAACTTCTTCAGGCCAGGGAACTGCTTCATCCAGGGACTTCTCTGACCTTTTAGGGGACTATTGTCTCCTGGGAAGCTGATGGTAAACATAATTAGTGAGGATTGGTGCAAGGTACTGCATGTGCTCCCATCCTGCAACGTGATACTGTGCGGCGCTGCTGGGACATTGAAAATCCCATCGTGGGGAGGTTCTGAAGCTGGTGTGGTGTCTGTGCTGCCTGCTCAGGGCTATCAGAAGGGCAGACTTAGTGTTGCGTTTTTTTTTCTTTTTCAGAGACTTAAATTAACTTCAGACATGCAAAAGAGGGTGAGAAAGTGTTAGGGTTGCAAAGAACGAATTCAGCCTGTGGAGGAGTTTCAGGTAGTGGGAGGGGATGGGGACGGGGTGTCTGGCACTCTTGTATCTGCATTGTCACCATCCCAGGGCTGTTTACTGTCTCAGTGTTGTTCAAATTTTAGAGATGCTTTAGCTTTTGTGTATTATGGAGTGGCTGGTAGTATCCCATGTTGCTGGGGGTCTCCTCTCCTTGCTGGAAGGAGTTTCTGGGCATCTCTCCCACTGTGATTGTGTCTTACAGCCTGGTGGGATGGGATAGAAACAAGTCACCCCTCTGGCAGCAGCCTGGGTCTCATCTCTGGGTATGGTTCACTGGCTTCAAAATAAGTTGGCAGAGACTTCTGCAGAAGTAGGGGCAGCTGGGATGGTGTTGCCAGTGTCTAAAAGGTTGAATGGTCCATCTTCAGTGCAGGAGCACCCCAGCTTTGGTGGGAGCTGATATCCATTAGAATCATAGAATCTCCTGTTTTGAAGGGACCCGCAGGGATCATCAAGTCTGACTCTTGGCTCTGCATAGGACCACCCCAAGGATCACACCATGTGCCTGAGATCATTGTCCAAACCTATTGTAGGCAAAGTTTGTAGCTTTTGTGGCACTTTTTGTCTCCTGAAATTGCACAAACTTTATAAAAACAAAGTTTAAAAGATGCAACGCAGTTGTTTTTGGATTTTCTTCTTTTTTTTTTTTTTTCCTTTAAGATGAGCAGGGGCAAAGCATGCAGGAAATTTAGGAATCTAGGCAAATACAGAGCTCCTTTGTTTTTAATTAGCTGCGTTGTTTTTAATTGCTACTATGCTTGATACATAACCCAGCCTAAACAAGAATAGCTTATTGAATGGGGGACTGACTATGAAAGGCACCGTGAGGAGAAGGGCTGTTCTTCACAGTTGATATATTTGTATTTCAGTGCTTCATTTAATAAGTCTGTTTCCCCGGGGGGCTGTAGCAAGTAAATCATGCCAACAGATTGTTCTCTGCAAACTGGCTTATTTTTGTAATTAGCAAGACGTTAAAGCTGTAACTGCATAGAAAGCGATCTGGGTAAGGAGAGTGAACATAAAAGAATTAGTAAGCAAAATGTAATACTTACTGTTTGATAACATTTGTGTTGATTGAATTGGTTTCTGGACAGTTTGTTGTCTGGGATAGTCATTTTTATTCCAGCATTGTAAACTGTGAGAGAAATTCAGCAGGTGTCCACAGCGAGCATAGTAAGGTGTGGTATTTTTGGGGGAGCACTTTTTTGGAACTCACAGCTACATGTCAAAGTGGACCTGGTAGAGGAGCTTGGTTGAGGGTTAAAACCATCCTTCTCTTCACCAGAGAAACTGCCAGTATTTCACCCACTTCATTTTGCTTTTCTCATTTGTTTTCCAGTTATATGAAAGATACGGCGTCACCATGAGCGGAGTATTGAAAAGGAAGTATGAAGAGCTGGGAGATGACAGTACCTACTGCTCCTCCTCCTCCTGCTCCCCCCTCTCCTCCTCAGCATCCTCGGGCTGGGAGACTGACGAGGAGAGTTCCCGTGGAGAGCCCAAGCCCAGCTCTGCCTTAACGTCCAGCTTCACCCGTGAGTATCCCCAGCAGCAACTTTCCTGGGATCAGCCATGCCTCTCCATGGGTTTTCTGTAGCATGGTGGTGGGTCTTCACCACGCAGAGACCCCCTTGGAGCACACCCTTATGGGTGGAAGTGGCTGTAATGCCTGTCACGACACCCATTTATAATCATGCAGCATCCTCAGGGTGGTCTTCCTCAGCCCTTCCTCACAGTATTTATCATTCTTTTATAAGGTTTTGCTGAAGTCCAAATTTCCAGGAATAGAAACCCAAGGACATGGGTGTGCAGAGGCATATGGGTGCTTCCAAGCCCATGCTGCAGGACCATCCCACAAACCCTCAATTCCCTGTCCGGCAGTTCCATAGGCAAAAACTAATCAGACAGCAAAGGCCCACAATGCTGTTTTCTAAAAATGATTAACCAGTAGCGTAATTACCATTCTAGAACTTGTTTCCTACGTAAGTTGGGTACTTTGCCAAAGAACATGACACGTTTGACATTGCCTCCGCTGCTAGTACAGATAAATGCTACTGTGTTTTCGCAGCAATATCAGTTTTGAGAGCTTTTAGGAAAACACACAGAAGGCAAGGTTGTAAAACCCTTCATCTGCCTTGTGAAGGGAAAAATAAAAAATACAATAGGGGAACATCTTCACGGTGGAGAAACAGTCCAACCTAGTAAATTATACTGAACACCCACTGTATATAGCAGTTAAGGTCCACTTAGCAGACATACACAAACATGCAGTGGTCTGAAAAGGCTTTAGAAGTCTTGTAATAATAAAGAGTCTCATTCTTGCTTGTCTTCCCAGGTTTTGTGACAAAACAATGAACTTTTTGTATTCCCTGGCTCAATTGGAGAAGGGTCAGGAATGGGAAAACAATTTTGGAGGAGGGGTGAAGGGAGAGAGAAGCAAATGCCAAAGTGCAGCAGCTCAGTCGATAGATGATCGTGGTGGTTAACTTGCCTTCTGATAAAGAGCTCGTGTTTTAGAAGATTGAGTCAAGGTTATTATGAAAGTGCAATGCGCAGCGCAAAGATATCATCAGAGTGACTGCAGCGCCCAGTGTGAACCCCCAGCTATTGAGCAGAAGCTGCTGACACAGCTGGGTGAACGCTGCTTTTTTTTGTTCTTTCTCTTTTTTCTTTTTTTTTTTCACATGAAACTGAAACACTGTTATTTTGGCAAGCGAGACTTGTGAAATGTGGGTGCAGCTAACTGTCCAGTCTTGCACTTTCCCAGCCTTCAGGGCCAGCCAAACCAGCCAAGCCCCTCAGGTTTTCACAGCACTTTTGTTAGCTCCTTGCCTGTGGCTCTGCCACCTGAAGAGCACGGCTTGATTCCAGCTCTGCAGGAATCACCCATGCTTTCTCGGTTATTTTTTCCCATAATTTCCATGGTGACCATCAAAGCACCCATGCACCAGCAAAGAACGGGATCAAAAATACCCACCACCACCAAATTTGGGTGCAGCTGGCCACGTTCTTGCAGCTGTGCCTCACTTTGCCTTCTTGGCCAGCTACGTTCGTGGAAACTCACTGACTCTGAACCTGCCCTGACTAATGAGTCCCCCTCCATCTGCTGTGTTTGCACATGCAGATGTGCAGGACCAGGTATCTCTGGAGAGGCTCTGCTTTAAGTGGTGTGTAGCATGTTTCAGCAGTTTCAGATAAACCAGAGTCATGTATTGCCATGTTTACTCTGGGCTCACCTGCACAAAGATTAACATCTTTGCAGCTGCTCTCAAATGAGTCTCTTGAGAATAAACTATAGATTCAGAGTTCCTCCCAGTGGATGGTGAGAGGAAGTACCAGAAAAAAACAGTGGTTTGGGCTGTTTTCTGCTCTGCCACAAAAGCTGGAGCCACGCAGTGCTGGAGTGACAGTGTTCCAGCATCCTGGGAGCAGACCACAGGCTCCTGAACACGGGGTGGGGTGTGTGGGTTTAGAGAGACAGGCATGTTGGTTGCTTGTTCATTATGCTCTGCTGCACGTGAAGAATAAGCAAATGTATGTTTTCTGGGGGAAGTCAAGCGGGAAGGAGAAGCAGCAGCTGTTTCGTAGGGTCGATCTCATCAGTGACTCCAATGCAGTAGGACTTGGCTTAGTTTCCTCTCCAACCCCATCCCACCATCAAGCAATGTTGTGGCCTTGTCCCATCATGTCCCTGTTGAGAGAGTAATTGCAAGCCCTGGTGTCTGTAATATTTACAGCCAGTTTGTAATATTTCTATTCCACCTGCAGGATGGCAGCACTGACTTTGAGCCTTTTGGGTTTTTTTTCTTCCCCCATTTTTAGCCACGTCTATCCTGAAGAAATCCAAGCGACTAAAGAAGAACAATGTGGAGTTTGACCGGGTCACTGTGTTTTACTTCCCACGCTGCCAGGGGTTCACGAGCGTGCCTAGTCGTGGGGGCTGTACCCTGGGGATGGTGAGCAAACACAGCTCCTCCCGGCAGTTCACGCTGGCAGAGTTTTCAAAGGAGCAGGAAAACGTCCGTCGGGGGAAACTTGAAGAGAAGTTGAAAGAGGAGAAGTTGGAAGCATTGAAATGGAAAGTGAGTGGGAGCGTGGGGCTGGGTTTGATGAGGAGCTGGTGGATATCATTAGTTAATTGGCTAGTTTTTAGTAGGAGCCTCTCTGAGATCTGAGGGCGTCAGTCCTTGGCTCTTTTTTCGGGTCCTCAAAAAACACAGGCTCTGCTGTGGGATTTTCACTTAGTTCTCCATCTTTGGAAAGCGATGGAAAGGACACTGAAGATATTTTTGCTTTTTTGTTAGTACCTCTCTATTCTGAGATTCACTGAGACTCCTTTCAGTGTCTCCCAAAATCTTTTCATCTCTGATTTAGACACTTGATATCCCAGGAAGCAGCCCTAGTCAGGTCTTTGCGGGCTCTGACACAGATGTTGTTCCTGGGGTTGGCCACCGTGTGGTTGCAGGTCATTCCTTTCATGTTTTCCCTGATCCTGAGGTGCTGAGGGCTCTGTGTCCCCAACAGGCCCCTAATGATTTGCCCATTGTTTGCCCTCAGCTCACCATGAACGGGACAAAGGAGTCAGAAGAAGCCAACCAGCTCACCATCGAAGACATCTCCGACGACGACATCGACGTCAGCAACGTGGACCTGGAGGATGGCTTCTTCCTGCAGCCCTACCCTGCCAAGAAGAGGCGTGCCCTGCTGAAAGCTGTCGGGGTGAAGAAGATCGACAAGGAGGAGAAGAGGGAGCTGCACAACATCCGCCTGTCCCGGGAGGACTGTGGCTGTGACTGCCGGGAGGTCTGTGACCCGGAGACCTGCAGCTGCAGCTTGGCAGGCATTAAATGCCAGGTACTGCCCTCACCTCTGGGCATGGGGGAAGCACCACGGCTCCAGCTGGTGTGTGTGTGTTAGAGCAGGGGGGTTCTGGAGCAAGCAGGGCAGAGATAGAGCAGCCTGTGAAGCGCGTGTGCTCCCAGCTGCGCTCAGAGCGAAGCAGGTGAGGAAAGCTCTTGGAGATGCTCCCCAAGCTGCGAGGCAGACGCTGCTTGAGAGCATCTGCTTCTCAAATCACACGTGCAGCAATCCCTGTGCTGCCGGAGCAGCCATGGGGATGTGCCTGAGCCTGCAGTGAGAACACGCACACCACGTGTGTCCCCATGAGACCCGTACCTGCTGGGTCTCCTGGTGGAGATGGGCCACGTGGGAACGTCTGCAAGGGAAAGCTCCTTGCTCCTCACGCGAGGCTGCGATTTCTCCCCCCTCCCCCAGGTTTTATTTTTAATTCTGTTTTCCCTCAGCGTGTGTCACAACTCCCAGCGCGCTCAGGCGAACGTGGGAGTGTCAGCTGAGCCTCAGCCCACAGCGAGCTGTGCAGGCCACCTGCGCAGCGGGATAATCCCTCTGTATTCAATTAGTGCGTTACATTTTTGGGATTATGTTTTATGGGTGCCTGCCCAGCTGCGTTTGAGGAGCTGTATTCCCTATCCTGGGCACCACTCGCTCCCTGGATGCTGTGGCTGGAGGTGGCGTAGGTGGATGCACACGGGTGTTCCATGTGTGTGCCACAGCCCCCCTCTAGTGGCTGCTGCAGATCAGATAATGATACCTTTAAATGGCAATAAGTAGAAAAACTCACGTTTACCTCCTTATGTCTCCTTTTGGACCATTATATTTTGATTTTTTTTGAATCTTTTAACTTCACTGAAGTCCAGCTTTTTATAATACCCTTTCAAAAGAGCGGGGTGTGGGGGTTTTTGAGGTTGGGGTTTTTTTTTGTTTGTTTGCTTATTATTCTTTTTTTTTTCATCTGCTTTTAAACCCCTCAGCTGTTAGTTGGTTTCTCAGGGCAGGCAAGTCATGGGCTGTTTTGATTTTGCACCACCAGATTCTATCCTAATCCTCTACCTCTTCTTCTCCCTGTGCCAGATGGATCATACCTCCTTTCCCTGTGGCTGCACCAAGGATGGCTGTGGCAACACTGAGGGCAGGATAGAGTTCAACCAGGCCCGGGTGCAGACACACTTTATCCACACCATCATGAAGCTGGAGCTGGAGAAGCAGCAGCAGAGCAGCGAGAAGGTGTCAGAGGCCGAGCCCCCTTTCCGGGAGCGGCTTCAACCCCTGGGATGCACGACAGGGAAAGGCTCCTTGGAGGAGCGTGCGGTGCCACTGGCACCTGCCTTCCAGTTCAGCCCCGACCTGGAGGCCCTGGGGGAGAACAGCTGTAGCAGTGACATGACGGACTCCTCCATCTCCTCCCACCCCAGCGAGGACCTGGAGGAACCCTACGAGAGCCTCCCCTCCGACAAATCCCAGTCGGATGTGGACGACGACGGCTTGGCACGCATCCTTCACTTCAATGACTCGGACGCTGAGGAAGAGGGTGGCCGTGGCCAGGATGACCTCAGCTGCTTCCACCCTGCTGACTTCTTCATTGAGGACCATGGCAGTGAGGCCAAGCCTGTCCCTGGCCACTTGTCCCACCTCTCTGAGTGCCTGGATGAGAATGCCAACCAGGACAGCGGGGGTTTGCTGGAGGATGCTGCCCACGCGCGGTGCGATGGGCTGTCCTGCTGCGCCTCATCCCCTGCTGAGCCCTGCTCCAAGAGCTACGCTGACCTCAGCCTTTCCTCTGACTCCCTGGATTTCTTCCAGTCCTTCTCGGACTATAACTTGGGACCCCTTTACAACTCCTTAAAGGAGTACGAGAACCTCGATAACTTCTCAGCGTTACAGTTTCAGTTGCCTAATTTCCCAGGCTTCCCGCAAGCCGGAGATCAGGGCTCCTGTTTCTTGGAGTCCCTCATTGGTTTGTCTGAATCCGTCCCTGAAACCCCGGCCCCTTTCACAGACAATCAGCTTTTGGAGGATGCCATCAAGTCATCGCTGATGGAGACGGTGAAAGTGTGAAACACCCACGTGGCTCAGGCAACAAAGATCGGTGCCGAAAGGAAAACGAAAGAACAGTTGGACGGGCAAACTTTCACTGGAAGGATGACAATGTGCTACTCAAATATAAGGAGGAAAAAAAACAACAACAACAAAAGACTTTCTAAGCAAATAAACTATTTTTGGTCTTTATAGAACATGGACATTTTGACATACTGCAGCTACAATCAGTTCTCTTGCTGTTTGTGCAAAAATTTCTAAACTTTCATGATGGGGTGGGGAGGGGAGGGGAGGGAGGGGAAAAGACTTTCACGTAAGAATTTCCTTGTGTTTTGTATGAAAAGACCTGTTGAGAAATACTCCTTGCTAACGTTGCCAGTCGTACACACAGCCCCTTCTAGAAACGTTTCAGTGTTGCAGGAACTTTTTAAGACAAGTTTTTGAAGCTGTATTTATTGTGCAAATTTGTGGTTTGCGTAAGAGTCAGCCCAACCCACTCTTACGTTTAAATCGGACGAGGTTTACAGAAGATATCCATACACTATATACATAATCATTCTTCATCTATTTATTGCAAATTCCAGAATTTAACCAGCCACTGAAGCTTGAACTAGCATGAAACCTTATTTAAATTGGTAATACCTCAGATGTATTATGTGTACAATCATATTTTTTTTTTGCATAATATATCTGTATTTATTTATTTTCTACCTGTAGTACGTGAATAGCACTGTGGTTTGTCGATGACCTGGAAGGGCAATAAGGTCTCCAACAGGAAGATGACCCTGATTTTTCTGACTCTGAGTGATGTTGGCTGTTTGGTCTTCACTTCACATTTCTAAAAATGCTGAACACCAGTGGGTGGGAGGACAGGGACAGTGGAAGCATTTGTGCAGCATCCCTTGGTTTCTCTGAGCCCTCAGATGGTGTCTGGTCTCCATAACATCCCTAAGGAGAGCAAAACCTTCAACTATTTAAGAAATAACATGAACTAACTCAAAATAAGACAAAACCCAAACCCTTTTTGTAAATTATTTTATAATTTATTTAATTTTCCTAAGGATTTGGCCATGAGATCTTTCCCCATCAGTTATGGTGCCTGAATATGCAGAGGAACTGTTAGCAGCAGTGGGGAGGTGTAAGGATAAGGACTTTTGCAGCCCTTGGTGGGGGCTTTGGGAGAGCAAAGCCAAAACAGCAACACTGTGCTCAAGCTCCTCAGCAAGTGCTCCTTAGGACTCCTGAACACTGAGGATGTCACAGCTCCAAAATCCAGTGGATCAGGCTGATGGTACTGGCTTTCTATATGGGTGAATCACATGATTCAAGTAAAACAGATGGATATGAAGTTTACTGGGTTATTTATCCTTTGAGTACGGTTTTGAGGGAAGAAAGAACGACACCTGAAGACAAAGCTGAACAACTGAAGGCTTTTGAATGAGATAAATCGTCATGGTTAGGAAGGATACTGGAGGCTGCCTTGGCCTTTTGCTGTTTAAATCAGTCTGAGAACATGACACTATTTGGCCACGAGATGTAACTGGACATAAAATCTGTACGTCAGTGATACACTAAGTGCCTACACCAGTGGTATGGGAAAAAAACAAAATGGATTTAAAACCTTTCAGCTTTAAATTCTCCCTTGGAAAATTTGGTGATGGGAGTGATTCCTGGTGTTACCAGCACAGGGGGAGGAGACAGCTCCGGTGTCCCAGCCCCGCTGCCCTGGGAGCAGCTGGAGGGAAATCCCAGGGCTGCAGACACACAAAGATGGGGAAATAACCCCGAAAATATGGATTTGAGGATTTTTCTGTTGGCTGAACTGTTCCTATCCCCAATGACAGGGATGGTGCTCTCGGGTACCTGCTCATCGACAGGTGCCTCATGCAAACCTGCTGGCAATTTAGGAAACTTCTGGCGTACGAATATGGCGAAGGCTGGGTTGCTTGGGGTTGGTTTGTTTTCTAAAAATAATTATTATTACTATTTAATTGTACATCTTCTCTGGAGTCGAGCCGGTCAACTGGGAAGCGGAGCCACGTCCTCGCCCCGCGCTCGCTGCCGCATCCTCCTGAAAAGCATCGCCCCCAGGGAACCCCCTGTGGGGCAGGAGGGCGACTGTAGGAATACTACTGGCAGATGGAGGATTTCCTGGATATATATATATTATTATTATTATTATTGTTATTATTATTTTTTTGTTGTCGTCGTCGTTTCTTTAGACTGAAAAAAATCCCCTTCAGTTATCTCCCTAGGTGGTAGTTTCTGTCCTTCAAGACTGCATCAAAAATACTGACAGTTGGAAGTCTGGTACCATTCTGTATTTATTGGCACTAATATATTTTATAACATTCCTAGGTTTCTCTGCATATATGTATTTATATATATAAAATATATACATATATTTTATATATATATACACACTTTTTTTTAATGAATGATTGGGATTGACTCCTGCCTTTGTGGATTTTTTCAATAATTTATTCTTTTTATTTGTGTTGGTGCCAAAAAAGAAAAAAAAAAGATTTTTTTGTCTCTTTTTTTTTTTCCCCCCAAGGCACTGAATTGTAAATATATAATTTTTTTTTTTCTTCTCGGTATCTGTGTAAAAAGTTGCCTGTTAAACAGTTTAAAAACTGGGTATTTATTGACACAATCTGTAATTATCTAATGTATTGGTTGAAACGCTTTGGTTTCAACATAGCTTTATTTTAGCTTTCTTTGTGTATATATTGTGATTACGTTGCTTAAAGGTACAAGTTAAAAAAATGCTTTATTTTTACCTTATCCATTTGCATTTGTTTATAAAAAAGCATATTTGTCTACAGCTGCTGTCTCTCATTTCATCAAAGCAATATGAAGAAATTTCCATTACACTTTCAATAAAAGAATTTTGTTTGAATATGGCAGTGTCTTCACCCTGCTTATCCTTCACTGTGGCTCAGAAATTTGGATGATGGGTGTGTACAGTGCATTGTAGGTCATAGTTTTCCCTTCTTTCTTTGTTTTTGGCTTTTTTTGACACCCTTCTGAAGCTACTGGGTGTGCTGGGGTTCCCACCCCAAGGGCCAAAGTTGGAGTGTCCTACCATGGCAGGAGCAGCCCTTCCAAGCCTGGTGTCCTCCAAGTGGCTTCTCCTGAGCTTGGGGACTCCCATTGCTTTTCTCACCCCACAAAATCACCCCAGGGAAGAGCATCCTCATGCCCTCACGTGGGGGAAAGGCACAGGGAGGCTGAGCACCAGTATGGCACCAGTCCCATAGTGGAAAGGCAGCACTAGGGTCAGTCCCTGAAATGAATGGGACACCTTCCCTAGATAAGGCATGGAGCCAAAGCAGCTTACCCATCCCTACGGAGCCCTCCTCCCTGTGTGGCAGCTGGATCCACAAAGGGGTGGATTTCACAGGTAGTTTCCGAGGTGTCCCCAGATCCATCACGGCCTTGAGGACACCTCAACACTGAAACACAGCAGGGAAGTGCTACCAAAGCCCTGTAGGTCACATGAGAGAAGCTCCTGGGCAGCTGGAGATGTATGAGGGGTGCCCCAAAATCCCTCTGAGTTCATCCAGAGTGGGGTTTCCTCACCGACGGGCACTCAGTGCCACCAGTGCCTGGTTTCAGATTTTAAGCAGCATGTTTCAGCCAAGAAAGAGTCTGAGCTGGCAAGAAGGGTTTCTTCCATGGCTGAGACTTGATGGGCCCTTTTTGACAATTTGTTTAATTAATTGAGGGCAAAAATGTGAGGTAACCTCTTGCTTCTTGGCAAGATCTGTGGCCTGGAGAGCATGTCCTGAGGCTCCTGAGGTGCCCCTGCTCCATTGTGCCATGGTAATGTCTTTGGTACATCACCTTGCAGTGGCATTTGACAATTGTCGTGTTCAAGTTGCTTCCTACTCCACCAGTGTCACCTGTGTGACACAGTAACCTTTTTTTCTTTTCCCTAAATAAAGTTAAAATTGTGGGTTGGTCTCCAGGTGAGGTGTTTCCCAAACCTGCTGGGCTTGTGGATGGTGCCTGACTCTGTGGGATGATGGAATAGACAATGGTCATGGCAGCACCCAAATCACTAAGAAGCATTTAGAAGAAGTCTTGGGAAACCCCTTGGAAACCCTGGAAACCACTTTCCTCATGGGTTACAAACCATTTCTCATTGCTCCATGGCACCTCTAGGACTGAAACGAAGCATCACCACAGTCCTGCACCCCAGGGGAAAAGCAGAGAAAATAATCTTGGTCCTGGCAACAGCACAGAAAGAAGAAGGGGGTCAGGATGTGAGCCAGCCCATGGTACAAAGCAAAAGCTGAATAAATCCCAGGAATCTAGATAGGGAAAAACACACCTCTCCCATGGGTTTGTGTCTGTCAGCACAGGCATAAATCATAACAACTGCCATTGACCTGAAAGCAAGGGAAATTGGCCAAAGAATGCCATTGTCTAGTTTTCCATTGGGAATCCATTTTTAAAGGTTGCCATCTGCCCCCAGAGCAGAGAAGCTCTATTAATTGAACAAACTATTCATTACAAATTATTTGCTGAGCTGTAAAAGCAGCAATACTGAAAAGAGGCTCGTCTGTGGAGGCCCTGCAACACACAGTGAAGCCCAGTCCATTTCCCCACCCAGAAGGATGTGTTTGGTTGTGGGTATTTTTATTTTATGGGGTTTATGTCTATAATTCCTTCTTACATGAACTATTTTCTAATTGGGAGGGGAATAGTCGCCAGCATAGAGCTCCAGCTGCTACACTGGTGGGTTTTTGGCTCATGGTGATGACTTTGTGCTGTGCCCCAGCAAAAGGCCGATCACTCCCCAAGAGACAGGGATGAAACAGGCCCGAGGTGCTGTATCCCATCAACTAGCCTCTGGCATGGACATCTCCATGGAGAATCACAGAATGCTAGAATAGTTTGAGTTGGAAGGGATTTTGAAAACAACCTAGTTTCACCGCCACCCCCCCAAACACCTTCCACTATCCCAGGTTGCTCCAAGCCCCATCCAACCTGGCCTTGGACACTTTGAGGGATGGGGCATCCTTGGAAGTAGAGCTTCTTTGGGAAACCTGTGCCAGTATCTCACCATCCCCACAGTAAAATATTTCATCCTAATATCTAAAGTAAACCTGTCCTCTGTCAGTTTAAAGGCAATCCCCCTTGTCCTATCACTCCACGCACTTGTCCGAAGTCTCTCCAGCCTTCTTGTAGCTCCTTTAGGCGCTTTCCTTTTGATGCAGCTCAAGGACATGGTTGGCTTTCTGGGCTGCAAGTGCACATTACCAGGTCAGGTCCAGCCTCTCATACACCAGCATACCCAAATCCTTCTCCCCAGGGCTCCTCTTGATCCATTCTCCACCAGCCCTGCATTTGTGCTTGCGATTGCTCTGATCCAGGTGCAGGACCTTGGTTTTTTTTCCCATCACGTACCAGTGACAGACTAAAATTCAAGTGGGCTGCAGGAAAAGAATGTGCCAATAATTGCCTATTCTTCAGTGCCCTTTTCATGGAAAAGCCAAGCCAGTCCCTGGGTCTGAGTTAAAACCTCAGTCCTGGCAAACTTCTGCTGAATTCCACGGAAAATGTGTGTGCATGAGCAGAGAAAGTGCCTGTCACAGTGACAGAGGTCTTGAAGCCATCAGGGACGCAAAGACATCACCCGGGATATTTTACTGCCTTTGCCAAAGGGACAACCTTACTCCCTGCTTGGCCAGGAGGTGTAAACCTGCCTTTTCTTTCTATCAGCCAGACAAGCCTTGAGAGAAGGGAATTTTTTTCCCAAAGCTCCTTCCTCCAAGGCAGACACAAGCCCTCTGCGTGCAGGATCTGGCTCTTTGGAAGTGTCCTCACTGCTGCAGAGCCAACACCCCTGCCCTGACCTTGCCCTGCAGCTCCCGGCTTGTTTTCTTTCTTTCATTTTTTATTTTTTTTTTTTTTTATTTTTTTTTCCAATCCCTGACGGAGGCAAAGTCCATCCCATCCGTCACTTTATAGCTGTTCCCGACGAGAAAAGTCCTCGGGACTCTCATTGCCGCCCGGCGCCAGGTCTGGAGTCTCCGAGCCTGGCGTCACAGCCTGTCCCCATCCCCGCCGGCCCCGGGTCGCCAGATGACTCATCCCTTTTCCGGAGCCTGTTCCGCCACCCGGAGAGAAGAAATGCTTTCTAGTCTGGTGACTGCACACACGGTTCGACGCGTGCAGTCGCCGGGGAACGAAAGGAGAGCAGGGCATGAGTAATGCTGTGCCTCTGGGTGCTGCAAGTAGGACGGGGGGAGGAACAAAAAAGGAAGCAAATGAGAATAAAGAGGGTGGTGAAACCCTAAGCAGGGTGTGTGTGTGTGTGGCGTGCAGGGATGGGTTTACTTGGGTTCAGTAAATCATTGATTTCCAGGGGATGGGGAGGAGCAGCAGCGCCCGCTGCCAAATGGGATGTCAGGTCTGTGTCACCGGGCTGGGACACGTTTTTCCCGATGTGTGCGGTTTCAGCCCTTCCGTGGCCAGGGAGAAAAATCGGTGAGTTGCACCTGGTTTCACTCCTTCTAACATGCAGCCCCTTAAAAGCAGAGTGGCCATGGTTTTGATGCCAGTGTCTTGCAGAGAGACCATCTCCAGCTGGCTGGGAAACCTCTCCAGGGCTTCTCCAGCCTCACACTTCAAAGCAAACACGAACTCCTTTGGCACAGAGGCTGTGGTAACCTCTGGTGCTTCCAGGACGTGGAGTTGCTGTAGCGAGTCCAGGGGAGGCCACGAAGATGCTCCCAGGGCTGGAGCCCCTTTGCTCTGCAGACAGGCTGAGAGAGCTGGGAGTGTTTGGCCTGGGGAAGAGAAGACTCTGGAACATCTCAGAGCCCCTTCCAGTGCTTAAAGGGGTTTCAAAGAGAGCTGGAGAGGGCCTCTGGAGAAGAGGGCATAGTGATGGAACAAGGGGCAATGGCTTTAGAATTAAAAGGGGGAATAGCTTTAAACTGAAAAAGGGCAGGGTTGGATTAGATATTGGGTAGAAATTATTTCCTGTGAGGATGGTGAGACACTGCTCAGAGAAACTGTGGATTCTCCATCCCTGAAAGTGTTCAAGGCCAGGTTGGATAGGGCTTGGAGCAACCTGATCTAGTGGAAGGAGTCCCTCCCCATGGCAGGGGCATTGGAACTACATGATCCTTCTGGTCCCTTCCAACCTAAACAACTTTCTGACCCTATGATTCTATGACTCTCCTTCACAGCCATGACTATGAGGAATTTTCAGTGCTGCTTAATCCACAGGTCTCCATCAGCTTGTCCACCAGCTTGTTTTATCCCGCCAAGCCTGCTGTTGAGCGAATGGCAGTATTGCCATCTACTGGGCAGCTGCCTCCTTCTCCCAACCTCTCAGCTGGCCACAGTGATCTTGGGCAATGCTTGTCCTCCCCTATGGAAGCCACCATGTATCGCACTAAGGTATCATAGTAAAGTAAAATAAAATAAGGCTTAAATGACGCATTTGGGTTTGGAGGAAAGGTGGGGATGACCTGGGACTTGGCTTTGTTTTTATATCTGGCCTGGCATACACCCTCAGCTGGATGAAACCATCTCCATAAGGTAAAATGCTCAAAAAACCCCACATGGATGCACCTACATTTTGGCCAGAGAAGCTGAGTGAGGGACTAAAACGCCTGTGCTGGACATGCCTGACTCCATTACATTGATAGGTGTATGAAACCCACCAAAGTGGGAATATCTGCAACCAGCAGAGCTGAAATGTTTTGTCACAAGCACAGAGGCTGTGAGGACTTTCAGGTCAATCCAGATGAGGAGAACAAAAGACTCGAAATTGCCTGGTGACCTGATTTCTTGGGGAACACATGAGCCACTCACCAGGGTAAAACATTACAGGAGAACCCTGCCACCAGGATGAGTAACACAGAAGGCTCTCCCTCTAAAATAAATCTGCTCCCCTGAGATATTATCTATTATCTATTACACTTCTGTGGAAATAAATACTTGGCTGCTGCTTTGGAGTAAATAGAGAGGAGAACTTAATGGTCCTTAAGTGCTTTTCATAGTCAAAGCATCCCAAAGTGCTTTCTGGTAATTAAGGCTGAATAGCTGTCAAGAGGCAAGAGAGCCCCTTGTAGCCACACTCCCAAATATCCATCACTTGTGCCTTTGAATGAGCAAGGGAAGGATGGGTGAAGAAGTGGTACAATTTCAAGTACAGAGATTTTGGAGGTTATTCTGGTAATGGACAGCAGTCCCAGGGTAGGATTTGGATGAGGAGATGTCTATAACCAGAACATCTCTATGCATCTCTGTGGGGGGAGATATGCTCTCTATATGCTGAGCTTATCTCTGTGTGATTTTAAAGCTCCCCAGCTCTGTCATGGTCTGGGCTAGCTGGGGTGCTCAAGGGTATGAAGATATCCCCACGGGGCTGACAAGGGAGATGACAAGGGAGCTCAGGAGAGCTGTGCCCCTTTGATGCAGCAGGATGGGATGGGATAGGATGTCCTCAGACATCCTTAGCAGCTCAAAGTGTTGTGGTCCTTCACCTCACTGAACACCCTACACATGGTGGGGCCAGGAGATAATTCTGTTGCCATGGTTGACTCCTTTTTCTGCTCTCCACAAAGACGTGGGGAGCTCCAGTTTTCCAAAATCTAGTCCATTCCCCAGTTTAGCTGCATCCTCACCACCCAGTTTTGGAGAAGAGGATGTGGGTATCCTATATGAGCATTATAGCACTGTGCCCAGCTGTGTTTGCCCAGTACCACTGGATATTATATTGCTGTTACACTCGGCATCTCCACACAGTAAATCCTGTGTGAAGCACTGCATTTTCCACAGGCTTCCCTAGATCACAGCTTTGCCCGGGAGCGCCTGGGAACAAGTGGCTCTAGCCAGGCACTTGGATGACGAGAGGTGAACGAGGCACAGGAGAATCACACACGCCCTGTCCATGCACTGCCAGGGTCCCGCCCCCCTCTTATCCTACGCAATAAATCGCAGCTGAGCAGCACAAGCTGTTCCTGTCATCAAAACGTGGAAAGAAACGCTGCTCTTGGCACCGGGGATGTGATAATGACCCTGAATTAGGACTGTACGTCTCCAGCACCTGATTCTCCTGCTCCTGTGGGTGCAGCCTGAGGCTTCTCCTCCTGGCTCTCTTAGGAACAGGTCCAGGTCTTGCTTATGTGGAGGAAGAATTTAAAGGAGCAATGTCCAACCTGGCTTTCGGAGCAGCTTGTGACAAGAGGTTTCAAGCACCCAATGGCCATGGTTGCCTGTGAGACCAGGGGCAATGGCACAGCAGAAATGGGGACAGCCTGTCACTGCTGTCACATCGGGGGACAAACAGGGGATGCCAGTGGTGTTTCTGGTTGTGCCAAAGCACATGCATGCTCACTAAATTCCTAACATGGTCCCAGTAGCAGCAGCACCCCCAATAGTTCCCAGCTCTGCTCAGACCCGGCAAGGGACGGAAGCTGATTAGAAATTGCAACCCCATGTGACATCCCCAAACTCCCCCATGGCCCACACATCAAGCACACAGGGTTAGACCCCCAGCCCAGGCGTCAGGCACTCTCCAAAACCACCAGGCGCTCTAAGACTTCACTTCTTAGCAACTGAGTAATTCTTGGAAGTGGTCTGAGGTGTTCCCTTAAAAAAAAAAAAAAAAAAAAAAATCTCATTTCCCAAAGCTTTTGATCTGTGTTTTTTTAATTCCTTCTGAAACTTAAAGGCAAAACTTGAATATAGTCAGGCAAGATCTCAGGTGCCAGTGTGTTCCTGACACATGGCTGTGCAGTTATTCTTAGAAGGGACATTAATGAGCCTAACAGCTCCAGGCTCTTTCAGAAGTGTCCTGCCCATGGCTGGGGGTTGGAACTAAATTATCTTTACAATCCCTCCCAACACAAACCATTCTGTGTTTCTGTGATCAGTGATCTAGCAGCAGAAATCACACATGCTGTTTTACAAGGAGCAAGAACCATTTGGTAGAATTACAGAGTAGGAAAGCTGAAATTCAGGGGGTTTTTAACCTGTCAGAAGAAGAGAACTGCCAAAATACTGAGTGCCCAGGAGACACTGCCAAGTGCAGCCCAATAAAGTTGAGAGCCAAAATTACAGCTGGGACTCTGCTCCTTCACAGGCCTTAAAGAAAGTGCTGCTGGTTTTGTTTTCGTTTGCTGTAACAGGGGAGATTTATCTGTTTGCAGATCAGAGCTCTGGATAAGGGCAGCGAGAAGCAGCTTCTGCGTTTCCTTGCTTATCTGTGGGTCTGCAAGCAAACACGAAGGACAGAGTGCAAGGCTGAGACAAGCCCTGTTACCGTTCTTGGCCCACAGAACTTCTTTAGCAGTCAGTGATACAGCTCTGTCGGATATTCCTTCGGTTGGCCAATGCCCTCTAGTGGCTTTTGAAGAGGAGAAATGTGCGTTCCACAAAGAGAGGGGTTTGCTAAAGTACTGCTATGCCCTAGGTGTGTGTAGGGTCTAGGAGAGATGGGGCATAGGTGGTTTAGAATGACAAAAGAGCTAAATCAAAATCGTTCATCCATAAATGTTCCCTGTGTTTTCCAAGGAGGTGGTTTTGTAGTTCAGAGGATCATAAAAAGGTTTGAGTTGGAATAGACCTTAAAGATCATCTAGTTCCAACCCCCTACCATGTGCAGGGACACCTTCCACTAGGATCAAGCCCCATCCAACCCACCCTTGAACACATCTAGGGATGGGGAAAGGATGGTTTTGTAGTCTATGAAAAGACAAATCTTACTTTACTGTGCGCATATCTCTCCCTCTCTTCCTCCTTCCCTCCCTTTACCAATCCCACTGTGTGCCTAATAGAGGGATGGCTTTTATTTGAAAATATGATCCCCTGGAGACAGGCTTGCCCAGCTGGCTGAGTACAGGACACTGCAAACCTAACAGCACAGGGTGTTGTTTTACAGTGAACTTATTGCTTCCTCTCTAGAAAAGCACCCTCCAGAAATTCCCATTTTTATACCCTTAGTCTGAAACAATGAATTAAAAAAATAATCATCCTGTACAGAGTGAATTTAAGAGAAATTTAGATGGATTGTGCTTTCTATGGGTTCAGTTTGCTGCTATGCTCAAGGCAGATGGTCTCCTTATAAGCAGAACTGTATTGAGGCTGTTTGTTTAGGAATATGAAGAGAACTCAGTTCTGCAAGAAAAACCTTTGCCTGGCTCCTCTGAGAATAGAACAGGATAGGAATATTTATACTTGTGCCCAGCAGCATCACACATTACTCTGCTCCCACCAACCTGCAGGCATTGAGTTAACCACCTTCACCACTGCTGGAGCTATCCCTAAGGAATCCCTCAATGAGAAAAACCCATCCTGGTCATTTTCAGGGTAGATTTGATGTAAAAATGATAGCCTTGAAGAGCTGTGCTTACTGCCTTGCCCCCAGCCCCAAATTAAGGACACTGGCATTCACTGGAGTCTCCTTCTCTGCTGGCCTGGTCTGAGCTGGTGCCTAAGGCTGAACAAACACAGCAGCTGGTCACTGGTTGCAGTCACTGAGACTTTATTAAACCATTAGCCAAACCTTGCTATTAATAGCCCAGAGAGGCACAGGAGGGATGAGAGGAGGTTTAATGAGCAGAGGTGTTTAATTCTAATCTCTTCTATTCATGCACCAGTTTATCCTTCTCTAGAAACCTCCGTTATTCTCCATAGTCTGGAAAACAAAGAAGAGATCAGTTCAGTAGAGAGTCAGAATAACGCATGTCTCCATCCCAAGTAATGCTCTGAAGAAGGGTTTGTTTCCAGCTGGGCCAAGGGACTGCTCTAAGGACCTGTTCTCACCTAGAAAGGCTTATGGACCACAGTGGCCTCCCTCTTTCCCACATTGATTTAAAATACCTCTCCCCACCTTTCTTTCCATCAGGATCCACAGTTTACTACAGCATTTACACAAAACCACCCAGTGTGCCTGAAAAATGGCTGCTCTTTGTGCCAGTCATTATTTCTGGGAGCCAAGAGCTCGTTGCTTGTTCCCAAATGTAAAGCTGAGGGTGGTTAGTGCAGCACTGCAGGACTTGCACTTGCAGAGATGCTTTATGTTTGCTGCATTTTCCATTCAGATAATTCCTTCTGTGGTTTCCTGCAGCAAGGTTTTGTTTGGGTGAATGGTGATGATAATATTTTTGGACACAGAGCTCAGTTCCTTCCTGGCTTAAATTTTGTCTGTGGTGTTCAGCAGAGCATTTCAACTCCAAGGCAGCTGCTCCTTCTTTACTACTGTTTGACTACACCAAAACTAGCATCAAATATCCTGATTTTAGACCTCTTCAGATTTCCCACTTTGACCCCTAAGGGACCAATAAATGAAAGACTCCAATTCCTCTGGCAACCCCTTGCTTTCATGGGAGATGCAGCAGGTTACCTCACAGGCATTAAGCAACTTACACTGTAGATCCAGTCCACGTAGGCTGACACTCGTGTGAAGACTGTTGGCTTCTGGTAGGTGTTACAGTAGGGAACTAGTCCAAAACTGACAATCCCATGAACCTCCCAGTGATTGTCCCTGTAGCAGCTGAGAGGGCCCCCAGAATCCCCCTGGACCAGAGGAAGGAAAGGAAGATATTAAGCCAAATTATCTGAGTAATTGAATGACTAGATAGGATTAAGAAGCACAAGTGAGTGGAACATGAAAATAAACATGAAAATAAAAATTTGTGCTGCTTTCTTTGCCAAGGGCTGACTGGACCCCAGAAGTGTGAGAGCCCAGCACCTCTCAAAATGTTGCAAGGATCAGACCCATTATGCATTACTTCAATCCTTATGCACCTACACACACACACATAGACACACAGGGCCTTCAGGATGGGCTGAAACCCTCATTTACCACCATTGCAAATTTAGTGACTGTAAGCAAGTGATTCAGGGCACACTGCATAAAATGCCATCCTTCCCTGCAAGGTCCAGCTGCACAGCACCTCTGTTAAAAAATCAGTGCACCCTCCAGCTAAAATGGACCAGGGAGAAGGGAAATGCTCCCATCCTTGTTTTTCACAAAAACATATTTTCAAGGAGTCCCAGGAAATTAAAGTGGTGGAAAACAAAGGAACTTGAATTAAAATATGTGAGAAGATAAAGGCTTTTGCTTGGCTCAGAACCTGTTTTTTAACAAGGTTCTGCCATAATTAAACCATACAAAAAAAAAATTACACTAAATATCTGCAGACCTATAATTACCTTATACCTATAATTGAACGATGTATAACTGTTTAGCCTGCTTTATTTTTATATGTTTCTATATTATATTAATATATTTACATAATCAAACATGTTATGTATTTGTACACAATTTTTTAAGGACTCTGTATGGTGGCTTTTACCAGAAGCCACCTCTGCAGCAGCAGGAACACAGGCAGAGGTAAGAGGTACTCCCTTGCTTTCACATAACAAACTTCCTTGCCTTGTTGCTGGGACCACCTGGAGCCCCTGGAATAATGAGAGCCTTGCAGCATCTTCCTTTTCCACCTAACCTGGGCCAGATGGTGCAATTGGACACAGCCAAAACTTGCAGCAACCTCAACTATCCATGTAAACAGAGCAGATGGGAAGGGGAAGGATGGACAAGTAGGGGAAAGCACCTCCTGGCCTGGAGTGCAACATGCCAGCAGTGCTGGAGGAGAGAACAGAGTTCCCCACAGCTTCATCCTTTGGGTGAGGGCAGAGGCAACTTCCAGAGTTTCAGCCTAATCCCCAGGATCTGGTCAATAGGACATGCTGATGGAAGAGAGAGCAAATCTCCCCTCCAAAATCAGAGGGGAGAGGTGCACCCTGAGGATTTGGAGGTTTTCTCTCTGCTGTGGAGGAATGTGGAGCAGGTCTATTTTAGAAGATACTCAGCAGAAAGCAGCAAAGGGGTGAGGATTTGCAGGAGAGATATTGCAGGCAGAGAAATGGCAAAAACAGGTCGCAACTGAAGGAAAAGCAAGGTCGGAGAGAAAGATAAAAAACAGAGAGGAGCTTGAAAATCCTTTGATAAAAACAGCTCTTACACTGCATCCAGCCTTCACACCATCTCCACCTGCACAGAGCATGGTGTCTTTTGCCTCGGATCCCCACCAGTCATCCTGGGAGCAGATCTTGTGGTCGACCACGGGCAGCATCACCTCCTGCAGCCTGTCCGCGCTGCCGCCCTCCGCTAGCAGAGGAAGGGGGAGATGATGGCCCAGGAGCTCCAGTGGTTGAGGAAGGAGCCTTTACCTGCACAGTGGTCCCTCTGGAACAGCAGGGACCCTCAACACTCCCCCCTTACTTACCACTAACTAACCCCCAGCCGGTCACGTAGCAGGGATAGTTATTGGGCAAAATTTCTCCTTTAGGGGGAAGCACTCCCAGCTCAACAAACCCATTGGCATTGGCAGGAGACTCGAGGCGCAGCAGGGCAATGTCATAGCTGAAACAGGACATAGGGGAAAGATTCCTTACTGAAAATCCTGAATTAGTCATGAATCAGACATCCTCACTCCTATTTCATCACTTATATAGGTCTCTGGCATGATAATAGAAAAATGCCTCACAAATACCATTAATTAACCCTTAGAACTATCACAGCAAAGGAAAATAGGAGCAATTGAGAGAAAAGAGGCCATGGTACAGACTGATAAAGGGATAACACCCCTCAAAAATCTCGTACTGCTTTGGAGGTTCCCAACATCTGAGTTAATTTTGGCGGATCCTGGGTGGACAGAAATGTCTCTGAGGAGGAATTTAAGGCAGTCCTTCAGCTTTTCCTTATTGGATTCCCTTCTTGAGATGTGCACAGTGCTGTGACTGTCGGCAAGCCCCTGAATCTGCTGTACATCCAATATCCACCTGGTTTTTTCCAAGATGGGGAAAAGAGGCACATCTTTTCTCCATCTTGGCCAAAACAGGACTGTGGTCATCCACACAGACACCACGCAACACCTCCAAGGGAGGAAGCCATTTGGGAATTCTCCCTTTCATCATCTTCCAGTGCTTCCCACAAACCCAGCCTCACTGGGAATTGGGCTGAATATACACATAAACGCTAGTGGGGCAGGATGCTAAATAGCATTGAACCATCTGACGTTACTCTGAGCAATTACCCATTGGTAATGTCGCTGGGATTCCAGCCATCATGAATGAAGACAGCATCCACATCAATATAGTACTCAGTGCCATCCACCTCCAGGAGGTTGTGCTCACCCAGAGCCACACGGTAGGATGCTCCTGGGGGCCTGAAAACCAACCACAGAGTAGTTAATGTAAAAACTACTCCCCACCGAGTGTTTTGCAATGTAGTCCCTTCCGCCAGTGTAATCATTTCCAAAGCACCTTCCATCAGTGGATTTTCAGTGGGCTGCAGCTAAATCTGCTGTGAGTGAGTCAGGAGAAGGGCAGCAAAGCTGGGGAAGGGTCTGGAGCACAAATCTGATGAGGATCAGCTGAGGGAGCTGGGAGTGTTTGGCCTGGAAATAAAGGAGGCTCAGAGGGGACCTTATTGCTCTCTACAACTACCTGAAAGATGGTTCTATCAAGATGGGAGCTGGCCTCTTCTTCCAGGTAACTAGTGACTGAATGAAAGGAAATCACCTCAAGTTACACTGAGGGGAGAGGGGGGGTGTTTATATTGGATATTGGGAAAAATTTCTTCATTGAATGGGTTGTCAAGCATAGGAACAGGCTGCCCAGGGGATTTAAAAGACATGTAGATGTGGCATTTGAAGACATGGTTTAGTGGTAGGCTTGGAAGTGCTGGGTTAAGGACTGGACTCAATGACTTTAGAGGTATTTTCCAAGCTAACTTATGATTCTATGATTGTAAATGGAATTAGACACGCGCTGCCTGCAGTTTGCTGGTGAAGCAAGTGAAGGTGCAGCATCAGCTAACACCAGGCTGAGCTTGGTCTTGAAGGTTCATTCTGCATCTCTGCATCTTTCTGAAATGGAGCATGAAGGACCAGCTTGTTACACTTAGTTCTAAGTGCATTCATTAAAGGCATGAGTAATTAAAGAGAGGTGTTGGCTGGTCGGTGTCCTGCTGTATTGCTGAGGTGGTGCATGTCAGACAAGCTGCAGAGCATGCTGTACATCGCAGCCCAAGAGCCAGCAAATGTGCCTTTTGTTCCATCTTTCCATCTCTGTGCAGGCTTCTCTGGATGCAAACCCATGTGAAATGCTCACACTCATGCAAATGCACCTCCTCTTATGCAAATCAGCAATCAGCTTGGTTTCCACTCCCAGGAAGTCAGCAATTACTGTATAAAATCAAGGCTAAAGCAGAGTTTTCCAGTTCCCTTGATTAAGTGAGCAGTGAGATGCCCAGCTGTGCGAGGCCCCTCACCAGTGGGGAGCTCAGAGGATGGGAAGGGTCTGGCTCCCATCCCCAGCAAGAATGACGAGCAGAACAGGAATTCTAACACCTTTTATCCTACTCACAGGCTGAGGCAATGGGCTGCAGTCATGACCCATTTGCTGCTGATAAGGGTTCCACCACAGATGTGAGCATAGTACCCCGGGTCGTTAGCATAGGCAATCTGAAGGGATACCTGGAGGAAACAGCAACATATTTTATACCCAAGCCATTCATGCCTCTGCAGAAACAACGTATGTGGCTTTGGACAGTGGAAACTCTCCTTTTCTCCCTGGCTTTTTTCAAATACAAGGCTTTTTTCAAGTGTAAGACACCAACCTGCCACTTCCAGCTGTTGGGTTGGGCTTCGTGGCCTCCAATTACTCGCCCTGTCAGTGCATCCTGCTGAAGAGTCTCCCTCAGAGGACTTCCAGAGATTGCCCCTAATGAAAAAAAGGGGAGAACATTTTGTCATATGGATTCCTAAAGACCATCAGTCATCCCAGCCAGCCAGGTCTGAAAGATGGAGTGACTGAGACTTGCATGTGGTGACATTATGATCATTCTCCATCCTGGAGGCTTCTTTAAAGCCTCCATGGTTGAAAAATACCAGAAACAGGCCTTAAGATAAAAAAACTCTCCTGTAAACTAACTAGTTCCCCATGCTCCAAACCTACCCTGCTGCACCAACCTACATCCCCTTTCTTTTGGGGTGTAGATTTCCCCTCCCTCAGAGAATTTCCAGATCTTTCTCATGGAGATAATACTACTACAAGAGAGAAAAACCCTTCCACGTCAGGTTTTGCCCTACACAGTAACTGCAAAGAAAGAAAAAATTGATATGCTCTAACCTACATTACTCAGAGGTTAAGAGGTTCACCCTTTACCAGCTCAAATAAATTGCAACTTACCCAGACAACTAAGAAGAACCAGAACCCGATGCATCTTTAATGAAGGGGTTGTATTTTTTCCAAGAAAATATCTTTTTATACTAAAATATCTGGTAAGAAGCTGTGTCTAAATTTGGGATCAACACAACTTATCTGTACTCATAACTCATTACACTGATCAAAAATGTTCTCTGTGTGGGAAAAACCCAAACTGCTCAAGGTAGAGCCCAAGGTTACACAAACACCTCACCACTGCATGGTTCCCGCAGGGCCATGAAGCAGGAAAAAAGGACAAATAGAGAGAAATTTTGAGTGCTCTCAGATTGCTTCAAAAACACAGCAGCACAAATCCAGGCTCAAAAGGCCAACACTTCAGACTAGCAATTGTGGATGTGCATGTTGTATTCCCTTGCAATCACTGAGTGGGATTCAACCTAGGCTGGATAGGTCAAACTGACCTTGGCTGAACATGCTGATCCTTTTTTAGGATCCTTTTCTGCTCCCTCCTCCCTGTCTAAATGAGTTTTCCTCTGCCTGCCCCAAAATGCTGCCTTTCAATGGCAGGCTGGAGGGAAGGGAGCTGGGCTGTGGCCATGGGGGTTGCTGCCCTTGGAAGAAACCTTTGCTGTCCCTGAGGGACGGAAAAGGTCCCAGAGTCACAGGATGGTTGAGGTTCAGGTTCTGCAGGTCATTTGGTCCAGCCACCTTGCTCAAGCAGGGCCACTGAGAGCTGGTTGTCCAGGAGCAAATCCAGACAGTTTTAATATATCTCCAGAGATTGAGATACCACAAGCTCCCAGGAACACCTAGGCCAGTGCTCAGTCAACCTCACAGTAGAAAACTGTTTCCTGATGTTCAGAGGGAACCTCCTGTATCTCAGTTTGTGCCCATGGCCCCTGGTCCTGGCACTGGGCACCACTGGAAAGGGCCTGGATCCATCCTCTTTGCACCCTTCCTTCATGTATTTATGCACTTTGATGAGATCCTGCCTAAGCCTTCCCTGCTTCAGTCTGATCAGTTCTAGCTCTCTCAGCCTTCTCTTATGGGAGAGGTGCTTCAGTTCCTTCACCATCTGTGTGGCCCTTCGCTGGAGAAGACTGTATGTGTCACCCACTCAGGTATGCTGATGGCATCTACGCTCCATGGAGAAGATACAGTAGGACCAGGATCTTTTCCCTATCATTCCAACAGTCCTCTTTAACAAATCCTTTTTATTTTACTGGAAGCCATAAAAAGTTCAGTGTGATATTTCAGCACTGACACCTTCTTTATGTCATTGGACACATTTTCCCCTTTACATCATAGATCATTTTTAGCTTCCAATTAGTTTTGGCTAAGGAGGTCAGAAAGTGGTCTCCTACCCAAGGAGTCTCTTCCCTCACTTTCACTACATTTATTATCCCTAAATGTTAGACTTGGCCAAGTCACTCATTTTTCTATCACCAATTTAGTTTTTCAAAGACTTTATGTGTTCCCTACATGAGTTCTTTAAGACTGTAGGTGTTTATTCCCCTTTTGGACATGGTGGCATTTGGCTTGAGCAATTGTTTGTCCATCCTCTGCCCTCTGCAGCCATTGCACGCGGTATCATGCTCATTGTGCAGCTGAGTGGCTTTGATGTGGGGCTCTGCTGTAATGCCCAAAGGAGAAATAAATTACACTGAGGATGAAGAATCACAGCTGGTTTCAGAATTCCTCCACGCCAGGCACTGTTTTAGTGTAGGGCCCTTGTGGGATTGTCTGTGTTTTCCTCTGGGTTCTGCATAAGTGCTTTGTGAAAGAGGTTGACCTACAGGACACATGTGAATGGAGAGAGGGGAGTGCAAGCACTGGGACTGGGAGCCTGTTCCCTTGTCAAACATTTGGCAGGGTGAAAAGATTTGAATTTATGAGTTAGGATTTTAACTGTAACAGAAAGAAATGAACACACAGGGAGATTTGTTTGAAGACAGTGAGATGGCTGATAAGTGAAAGGTGTCTTTGCCTGTGGCAGGGAGTTTGGAACTAGATGATCTTTAAGGTCCCTCCCAACCCAAACCATTGGGTGATTTTATTATTAGTTTAGGTATCTCAGCATTACCATTATGAAGCTTGGCTGGAGATGTTGAGGTCTAGAGGTGACATCCAAAACACAGCTTCTGACCTACTGCTAAAACTCAGCAGCCTATAACCCTCCAGGGGCTATGAAGAGTCACATGAACAGTCCTGGAATCAAAGCCCAGGACTCGAAATGGAAGGACAATTTCAATCCAGAGCCATCTCAGCGTTTCTCACACATGTAGGCAAAAAGGAATTTCTGTGCTCCAACTCTTTACCAGCAAACAAAATAAGACATCTTTAGAGAATCACAGAGTCTCCTGAGGTGGAAGGGACTGACCAGCATAATTGTGCCCAAATCCAACACAACAAAGCAACTCAAATGGTCCTGTTTGTGTTCATATGGCAAAGCTCTTTTATCTCTAAACCAGAGAGGAAGAAATTCTTCACTATGAGGATGACCAGGCCCTGGCACAGGTTGGGCAGAGAAGCTGTGGCTGCTCCATCCCTGGAAGTGTCCAAGGCCAGGTTGGACAAGGCTTGGATTAACCTGGTCTAGTGCAAGACACCCCTGCCCATGGCAGGGGTTGAAAAAAGATGACCTTTAAGGTCCCTTCCAACTCAAAACATAGGATTCTATGAAAATATAAATCATAAGACTTACATCAGTCTCATATGTTAGTGATCATATTGTATCAGGCACTGTTGTATTACAAAAAGGTAATGCAAAACAGATTGTGAAATAACCCTCAGTACTACCTTTTACAGTAAACACCCAATACAGCATTAAAAATCACTGAACATACACCTGCACTTTTATCTCTTTATATTGTACCTGGATTCCTACAGACAGGTTCCCAGTATCTCATAATACAGATGAATTTATATATTAAATCTTTATATTAGGCCAACATGTTATTGACAAACTAGATGGAATAGACAAATCAAAAGTTCTTATAATTAATACCTCTGTAAAAGCTTTTTGATTTGTCTGGGCACAGAAGATACAAAAAGAAAACCATCTCCCATGGTACAGGCAATGACGGAGTTCTCAGGAATAACATGTTACAGCTGGATGCTGTCAATGTCACAGTGTTTCCTCAGTGAAATAGAAGAATTTGGGTTATTTGACTCCTAATTATCCAAAACACTGCTCATCAAACCAAAGTTAAAGCGCTCTTTTAAGTAGCAAAGGTTGTTAACTTGCTTTAATGGGTTTGATGATTGATGACTAATTTTGAGCATTCATAAAGCTCCCTAAAATCATTAGGTACACATGTGTGTGCAGGGAAAGCTTGTAATGAAATATATTTTTGGATCAGAACCAGAGTACTCAGCTAGTTGCAATTTCACACTGTTATTTCCCAATATTGATCCGACTACATTGGAAAATCTTAAGAAAGGAGCGCAACATCAATAACTCAAAATTATTTAAGCACAACACAGAATGAAAAATCTTGAGAGAGAATGTCCTGTTTATATACTTTAAACAGCAGAGTAGCTTGATCTTGCTCCAGATTCTGAAGGACATAATTCAACCCCCTATTTCAGTGTTTTGAGTAACCATTGTGCTAGAAAGCAGTTTACTGAAATCCACAGTTTTTGTAACTCTTACGAGTTGTGTGTGTAATTTTCCCACAATAAAATAAAGTGGACACTTTAGAAAATTTAGTCAGTGGAACTTTATAAGCACTGGTACTCCTGACTTCACTGAAATCAATGGAAGAGTTTAGTATTAATGACATCAAAATCTCACCACTGAGATTACTGGAAAAGTTCATTTTGTCCTTAAGTAAAGAGAAAAAAGTACAAGATAAACAGCCTACATTCTGTCTCTGAATCCTTACTCAACATGGAGAAAAGTAGTAAAAACATTCATATATAGTATTTTAATCTTATTAATTTAATTTCAATGCTTTTACTTTGAGGTCAAGAAGAAAATGCTACTCATTGTAGAGAAAAAAACAGGGAAAAAAAGCAAAGCAGGAACATATTTGCAGTTTGGAACAGGAATGGATGTGCATGAAGAGATCTAAAGACTCTCTTTCCTCTACTATTTCATTTATAAAGCTAAGGACATTTAAGTCTGGTCAGTGCAATGTAATGAAATGCATTAAAAGGAATTTTTATTTTTTTTTTTAATTTCTACAAGTATACTGAGCACTTTTTCTGCGTCATGTCTGTCTGCAATAGCCACTACACAGTATTTCTGTAATGTCTTTAGCTCATTTGGGCCTTCTTGCAAACAAGGACAAAACTCCTTTAATAATTTTTCTGCTGGTCTTGCCCCCTGTTGCACCTCTTCCTTCTATTTATCTAAATTACTGTAACATTAAATTCTCTATGGCATTTCCTAGTTTCCTCAAATAGAGTCTAAGATACAGCCACATGCAATTTTGTCTATAAATTCTAACCACTCCAAGTGTAAACAGGGTGGTTATGCATTTGTTTTTCTAAGTATCTCGTAAATCACAGTTTCCCAGACTAGAAATTTATCACCTTAAACTCCTACTACTTGCATACCTGTTCTATACCTAAAGCCACCCTTCTCCAGGTCTTGCAAGCATGGAGGGTTTTAGAAATGCTAGATTTTCCTTTATTTTTAAAAATGACAAGATGTTAAAAAAAGAATGGTTGGATATTAATAATCTAAATCTATTTCTAAGTGGGCTGTCAGTATGTGCATGTCGTTTTCCTCCATGTATATTCATGCACTCAAGACTGGCAAATTTATATCTCAGGGACATATATGCACAGGGAATAACTTTATTTTTCCTCCTTTCTTCTTTCTCACATCATTCACGCTGATGTAAAAGAAAGACAAACACCCTACAATTTCTGTTTCTCTCAATATCAGGATTTCTTGTGGCCTCAAAGCAATGGATGTAGAAATATACATAAAAACATATCTCAAAGAACAGAACTTTAGCCAATTTCAAGAAACTCAACAAAAAGAGCAGAAAAAAGCCTAAGTGCATCCACTTGTGGATGTTGAGGTGGTGCCCAAAGTATTCTCAGCTGGCTGGTGGAGGTGCCCATGGAGTTTAGTTGCAGTTAACCATATCTGCAGTGCCTCATGTTGCACCCAAACCAACAAGAGCCTGGGAAGACAGCAGCTGGAGAACACGTGTATTTGGATGCACAGAGGAGCTGGTTTGGGCTGAGGTTCAGAATTTCTCTTGCTGGGAAGTTGCAGGTGTGCTCTGATCCAGAAGGACAACAAACACCAGCACATGAAACAGCGACAGCAGAGCCTGGGATGGCAAGTCTGGCCTCAAACAAGCTGGAAGGGTGGGAAGTGTCTTGGACTCACTGGGAACCCCCAAACCAGAAGAAGGTCCTTGGCCAGACTGCAACCAGATGAATCCCACTGGCAAAGCTGGCTTGGCAAGGGTTGTGAGAGTACCAGCAAGTGCTGCAGCTCTGTCCTCACAGCCCTGGGTGCTCAGCTGCCTGTGTTCAGGGTCAGCTCTGATAGAGTGGAGCTGCAGCCTTGGATCAGACTGCTCTGGAAACTGCTGCTGAAGGAAAGGCTAAACAAGAAGTTAAAAAACCACCTGAGAAGCCTCATCTCAGTCTCTACCCAGTGGACCTGCTGCTCAGGCCCTCGTGCTTGGTCCTGCTTGAGCTACATTGCTTAGGATTCAGGTCCCCATCCCTTCTTCCCCCACTCCCCTTTTCATGAACATCAGCTTTAAATTAGCCCTTTCACTAGTATGTTTGCAGCTCTTGACAAGGAAATTACTTGCTGACAAGCTTGATGCTGAGTGCTTGCTGGTAAAGAAGATAGAACCTTGTAATATCTTATCTATTGATGCTATAGCAGTCATATTATACCTGTTCCTATGTGTAGCTGATGGATCTCCTCCATGTAGGGCTTTGGGATATTCCCAGGCATTGCAAACTTTGAGCTTTCAGATCATTGGGGTGAACTGTCCAACTCGGTGATGAGGTGACAGTGAATATTAAACAGGGTAGCAAAGGTGCTTTGCCACTGACAAAGAAAATCCTGGACTTTCTACGGAAGTGATAACTGATGACAGGACCACAAGAGCACTGAGTCCGTGCTCTGCATCTTCAAGGTCACCACTTCCAAGTCAAAGCCAGAACTCCTGAGGTTTACCTGGCACAAATGGAACTTTTCTGCATGTGTCTTCAGATCCAGAGCTCCTTCTACACCAAGAACTAAACCCTACCAGAGGTTAGGGCTTGGCATTTCTTTCTGCTGTCTATATTGTGAAATTGTTTGCACAATTCCCGGTGTGGTTTTGCCCCATGTCAGCCACCACAGTCCCAGACAATACTTGGTTACATTTTAGTGCATAATATAGGCCAGAAACAATTGAAACAGGGAATTGGGTTGCACACAAATGGGTTTAGATATGAAAGAGTTTAACTACATGGACGTGAGATGTGTCTTTCCAGCTGGACTCAGGAATAAATAATGGTACCACCCATTTGGTTTACTAATAGACTCAGAATGACTTTTTTCATCATCTGAAACTCTGTCCAGATGTCTCTTTTGTAAGCCTGCTGTAGATGTAAAGTGAAGCAATTAATCTTTTTACCCTCAATATGAGCAATAACACCTTTTTGAAAAGTCTGGACACTGCAAAGCAGTTGAGCAACAGAGTTCTCTACTGGTTATGGATCTCACTAGTGGTAAAAAAGTAAAATTCAACCTGACTGAGACCAGAAGATAGTAAGCCAGTTTCTTAATGAGGATTACCAATGACAAACTTTAATTACAGTTTCTGAATTACTGTGTTCAAATTCCTCAAGTCCTTAGTGATTCCTCAGCCTCCTCTGTTTCTTAATAATAGCAAATAGCTATTAAGAACTTTACCCTTGAAATATTTTTAGGTGGGTTTTGATGTTTTAAGGTAAGGTGTTCACCTGCAGCAGAGGCAGGTTCTGATTGGAATCTCTTTCCTGCCCTGAGAAATTCAAGTGAAAGAATGGCAGGAGGATGGAATTGTGCAGAACCAGGTATGATGTTAAACACCTACTGGTCTGGAGTAACAGACCTGACAGCTTTTCACTGAATGTGTCCTGGTGCAGAAAGATGGGATTGGGAAGGAAAGAGAAGATGGCTTTTACATCCTGAACAAAAACTCAGAATTATTGTTTTGGTGCTAAAGGCCATGCCAAGGTCCTCAAGCATAAAGCACAGTGGTGCTGTCAGCACTGCCCACTTCTAATAGGTTCATGCTGTTCTTGAAGAGCTCATGGTGACCAAAGGTAAGAGAACATTGTGAGCTTTAAAGGAGTTGAGGCAACAGTGACACATTGTACTATACGTGGAGAGTAAGGGGGTAACTTGCTGGAAGTGGTGTATCAAATTAATCCTTTACAAAGTGTAAGAACTTGGTTTGAGCAGTGAAAAGGGATCCTACAAAAGGGTGCTGTACTTGACAATTAAATGAAAATGCACAGGAAAACCTCAAAGATAGCAGCAAACCTACCTTACAGACAGCCCTGCAGGGGAAATCTCGGATTTGGTAGAGACAAAGCATTGCTCAGGAATGTAGTTTTATCCCAAACAATGGAAGGAGTGGTTAAGTTCACCAGAGCAGAAAAATCACTTCCATAAATTATAAACAGTCTGTCAGAAAAAAATTGTGGTCTTATGGCACGTGAAGAGCCAAAACCTAAGAGGATTTAGACAAATCTGAATCATACTGTTCATAGCTCTCTGGCTCCAGGCACTGTCCTTTCCAGCTTTGCCAAATTACTCAGAGCTTGATCAGATTGTCCACATGCCTATTTGGAAAGAGCAGAGGGTGACCAATCTTCTCAAAGGAAAGTTTCCATATGTACCTATACAAAGCACCATGAAAAGGAAGATTCTTTTTAGAAAAAAAAAAAAAAGAATTTGTAAATACTTGCAGTAAGTGTATATCTTACAGACTTATAAACTATAAGTATGGATTTCTTCAGATAGATGTTTGACATTTCATAATACATCAATGGGTGTACAGGTTTTCTCATACATATGGCTTCCTTCATATGCCATTTATAGCTTCACAGTTCTTAGAGTTTTAACAGATCATGTGTTTGCCAGTTCTGATTCACAGATTAATGTAAAATCAGCCATTTAAAAAAGAGACAAATCGGGCACCAATCACATAAACTATGCCAAGGAAGAAGTCAGCCTTGGAGGAGAATGAGTTTGTTTACTTTTCCCCAAGTACCACAACTCTTACTTTGAATCATGAGTGCTTAAATACCTTGTTTCTGATTATATGGTTAGACAAGGAGTATTTCTGCAATTAATGAAGTACTTTTGCAAGGCATCAAATAAATGTAAACTCTGTCAATGGCATGTGTTGCTGGAAAGCTGCCAGTTCAGATCTCTCCCTGGGACACAGATGCCTACATTTCTCCAAACTTCTCCCTTAAATCTCCAAACTGATGCTCCCACTCTCACCCTGAAATCATAGCAAACCCCTGAGCTCTACTAAATGCACAAAGCTCCCTTTGTTGAGCAGCGAGCAAGAGAATGGATGGGTCGTGCCAGGTGTTGGCTGTGCTGTTTAACACCCGTCACAAAGAGGCACCTGCACTACGGTGATGATGGCAAATAAAATAAAGAGCAATATTGACAAAGAACAGCATTTCCTTTAACAACCGTGTTCTGGAAGGAACCAGCCCTTTGAGGGCTGGCAAGCAGCTGGCAAGGATAATTTGTCAGAGGAGCACACAGCATTAGGGCATTGGCTTGTGGGATCTCCTTACAGGTCCTTACATAGCCCCAAAGTGATGATCAGCTGTGCCAAGGGTAATGTTGCAGACACGGCTGGGCTGCTCCAACAGCTTGTTGCTACAAAAAGAAGTGACTTGTTATCACTCTATTCCTGGCACCAAATTCCTCACTTGCCTTGAGCCCTGGAACTTTTACTCTCCGATGGTGAAATGATTTGATTCAGTAACCCAGGGAAAATATATTCCTGTTTTTGCTGGTTGATTCTCTGTTGGTTTGAATGAGGCAGGTGAGAATTGGATGGTTTGCAGGCTCTGTACAAAGAGGCAGATGAGAGCACGTGGCAAGAAGCAAGACAGGGGGAAGGGCATGACCTTCCCATTTCAGCACAGCAAGTTCTCCGAGGGGCTTGAATTTGTAGGTAGACATCAATGCTCAGCAGTAAAAAATTGCACATCTAAATAATAAATATTTATGGTTATTTTCATTCTGTGCTGCAAAAAGAGTCTGTGCAGGCTGAAAGCTCTGTGCCAGATACTCTCTACTGTGTCTTCACACACATTGCATTTGCTTTGACCTGTAGAGACCTACTTTGGAGCAAACATAAAGAAATCGCTAAAGATGTAAACAGACCCCTGTTGCAAACAATTTGCGTTACAAACTGAGCCTTAAAGCAGTAACACAAAGTGCACAGAGGTTTTGCTCTGAAAATCCAAAATCCACAAATATTCCTTTGGATGCCTTGCCAGCAGTAGAGTCCTTTGAAGTAGTTATAGCCAGATTCCAAAAATTATTGCTTACTCATAATTTCAAAGAAAAATGTAGCTCTCTTGAGGTTTACGTGTCTTCTCAACAGATCAACTCATCTCTCCAAGGCTGAATAGTTACCCAGAATTTATAAAACAATACAGTATATTTTACCTCTATCTTACAGTAACTCAGAGGATTTCAAATCTGGGAAAATTTAAATATTGACATAAATTATGCAGTCTTCATTTTGTTTCAGTTTGTGTCTGTAACTAACCAGATATAGCAATACTGCTTATCTCTTGGGAAAAGGGTAAGGTTTTTAAAGGCAATAATGGCAGTGCCACAGAACCAAAAGAATTCAGATCTGCTGACATCTCCACCTTCTAGACAAAGAAAGCTCTTCCAAAACTGTCAGATCGATTCATATTCTATGTTACACTACAGGAATTCCTGTAAAATCCTGGATTTCACTCACAAGGGGAATTTTTTTGGGGTGAAATTAAGAAAAAAATTTTCACACTGTCATGAGTAAGTTTTTCAAAGCTTGGAATGAAAATCTGAATAAACACGCAACCTTCAAACTTATTTAATGCTTCACACGTGTGATTTTTTTACACCCTTCTGGTAAAGGTTTATTGACTGTTCATCTTGCTGTTTCCTGATCATGAGATCTGCCAAAACCTTATAGAAATAAAAGGAGATGCACAAATAAAAATCCCTACGTATGAACAGGCATTAAACAATATTCAAAATTTGCTTACTTTAAGTACTATCAGCATAAATAATAAAAACCTAATATTATCATCCCAAAGGCATGTGGGACATTTCCCACTTTTTAGATGTCATACTTTATTGGATGGATCAGTGCCACCCCTCTGGTGACAATTGCTCACAAACCCCCAAACATTTCTTCTATTTTCATACATGTGTATTAAGGGAATATTTTTTTCTGTCCTACAAAGACTGTATTTAGGGGATACTGATTTCTGATTTTCCTCATTTCATTACTTTACTCCTTTTCCATGACATTTTTCTGGAAAAATATTAGTGATGCCAACCTACCCCATGAAGCAATTTCCTGATTAGTACTTTTATGTAAAAATAGTGTGCTGGTGTGTAGACTGGGGAAGAGTTATTGCATCTTAAGAACCAATCATCCAAATTAAAATAAGCCAACTTCATTATTCTCTGAGAAAATAAGAAGTAATTAAAAATGAAGTATTTAGATAACAAATTGTAATAAGTATCAAGAGCCTCTTATTTTCTCTCTACTGAGTTCTATCAGAGAAGACAGAAACAGAGCAGATCAATTTTTTCCAAAGCAATTTCAATCTCCTTTTATAATTAAATCAAAGATAGATTTCCCCATTAGCACAACTATTGCAGTATCTGAGTAATTATGAATAATCAGGCAAGGATATTCTTTACTGATTTTTCCTGTGCATCATTAATTATCTGAAGTGACAGGGCTAACATAATTTCTATCATGAATAAACAACTAGAGGAAACACGGAGGAAGTCAAGTACAAATAATAAGGAAATGGCCACTCTTTGAAAATCAGAGCAATCCTGGAAAATGTTAATAGCTGTTCTATTTAAATGAAGCTGCATGTTCTTGCAAGACATTAAAGCTTGTGATATGTTGCATATCATTAATTCTCAGTAAAAGCGTAGATGGAATTCATGCCTAATTCAATGCAATTTTCTGCCAGTTAATGGCCCTGAGAATCAAACATTCACAAATGTAAATGGGAGTTTTTCCAAACCAATACTTTATGGTCTTTAAGAACTGGCTTTTGCTGTGAGTAGAAAACCATAGCTGAGCAATTTTCCTTTTTTGTTAAGTGTGACCTGATTTTTAAATTTGTAATATGATGCTCTCTTCTGATGATTTCCTGTATTACACAGGAATTTTTAAATATTTTTCAATTTGATACATTTTATTGAATAGATAAATAAGTACAAAAATGGCTAACATTTTTATGTTCATGTTCCTCTTTGGCTCTTATTCCATTCTAATGGGAAATATATGATTTAAGAATTCCCCCATGGTAATTCTATGGTTTGGAAAAATCAATAAACATTTCCTTTTCTATATTTTTGAGGATGTGACACCAAAAGAACCCCAATTTCTCACCTTGTATATAGAAACTATTAATGAGAAATGGATTGAGATTTCAAAAAATACTTTCCTTACTATCTGTTGGAGCATGTTAATGCATTTTTGTAACTTTCTGTGGCCTTCTGATGCTGATGGTGCTCGACATTAGTCAGTGCTGCCAACTTCTGCTGAGAAGAAACTGAGCCTGGTTGCTCCAAAGGGTCACGTTTCAGCGTTCTCTGTTGTATTTCAAAAACCTGCAGCAATGATGAAGAGTGTAAGAGAGATTACTGAAAATGAAATTACAATTGCAACAATTTCTGACAGTTCTTCAGAGCGGTTTCTTTTGTGTCTGCCTGTTGTTTGGACATCCACTGAGGTGCAGACATCTGCCTTTTTCTGGTCCAAACCAGAGAACTCAGTTCACTGCCTGGCTGGAGAGCAGCTCTGAAGGAAAAGATCTGGGAGTCCTGGTGAAAAACAAACGGGACACGGGTCAGCAGTGAACCCCTGCAGCAAATAAAGCTGCATAAAATAAAAATGTGTTGGGCTGAGTGAGCTGAAGTGCAGCCAGAGGGTCAAGGGAAGTGATTCCCCCTCTGCCTTCAGCAGCTGTTACTCTGCATCCCTGCACTGCTGTGCCCAGCTTCCCCAGTGCAAGAAAAAACATTCATACACTGGAACAAGTCCAGTAAAGGGGTTACAATAACAATAAAGGGGCTGAAGCCTAAGGGGTTAATCAGCTCCTACTCTTTAGAATCACTTGGGAGGGACTCAGTCACTTAAACATAGGCTTACAAAGGCTTTTAAGTGCCCCAGAATATCTGTCACATCCTCACAGGATGGACAGTCTGACACAGTCCTGGGAAACTGGATCAAGGCAGCCCCTAAGTGAGCCCTGGGCTTGGACAAGGTGACCTCTGAGGTCTCCTCTGACTTCGGTCATTCTATGGGAGACACATTCACATCCAAAGCTTTGAGGTGACTGAATCCAAGCACTACTCAAGCTATTTCAGTGACTGCATTACTGCCTGACTGCTATCAACCCAGCTAAGCTGCTCCTGCGTCCAGCATTGCAGCTGAAATGCTGGAGACTTTCCAAGAGGTCTGTTTGTAGACGAAATGCCTTCAGCTACCAACCCGAGCAGTTCTGATAGCACTGGCACCCTGGTGCACTAATGGAGATGAAAGGATATACTGCTTACTCTCTGCAAGCCACAGTAATGAGAAAAACAGGACTTTTAAATGTGGCTATACTGAATTTAGTTGCACTCTAGAGCTTTGGAAACACCAAAACTCTCTTTACCAGCAAGCATCAATATGTTATATATATTAAATGGAAATTCTCTCTTGTGAATACAGGGGAGAGTTTGAAACACACCAGTACAACAAAATACACAAAAGTTGCCTCTGCCTGGCAGCTTTTAAATGTAGAAATATCTTTCTTTATAAAAGCTTCAATTCTTTACATGTTCTGAAGAGGTGATGATCATTTAAATTGTTTATGCATGAGGTATATACAAAAATATTGTCTTATTGTTGTTAGGGAGACAACTGCTTCCATTCATGAGCATCTGGAGTATGTCTCCCAAGAGGTATAAATAACCATGACTGAAGATCTTGGTGGATTTATTAATATTTGCCAGTGAAGTGGGTAACACCACTGTGGATAAGCTTTGCCACCTGTTCCAGAGGGGCACCAGCATCATGTCATTTGTGTGTAACAACCAACAGTCTTGTCCAGGTTCTCAAGTACCCTGAGGCATCTCAGCTGGCACTGAAAACCTGTGTTAAAGCAAATTAATTAGGCCTGTAGGCACTATATGGAGATCTTAATGTTGACCTGAACACCACCCTAGTCAGCACTATCCCACCAAGAACTGCCATCAAGTAGCTTCCAACCCAACAGCAAGTCCACTGTGTTCAAAACCAGTCAACAAAGTGCATCTTTTGAAGAAAGTTCAGCATCTTTAAAAGACTGACAAAGATCCCACTTTTTCAGGAAAATAAAGGTCCTGCAAATCATCTCCATGAGTTCCAGATGAAATGACTTGCCTTAAGAGAATGCAGTTTAAACAAGTTTGATCTACTAGATTTTCTTCCTTTTAATTTTGAATATTGAATTTCTGTAATTTGTTCTCAGCAATGTTTAATTCCTACTCCCAATTATTTTGACCAAAACGTTAATGCTTGTTTGGGGTCAATTCTTTGCTCGTCTTAAAATTTATCATAGACCTACTATTATACAAATATTTTGTATTGACAATGGCAAAGAACTAATCTTCCATTAACTTCTTTCATCATTCTTTATTTAACCAATTAACTCATTCACAGAATTTCCTCTGTATTGCAAGATCACTTCTGAAGCTTGATGAGTTCAGGCAGCTCATATTCAAAAACATTTACTCTTTTGAAATTTCGAGTGGTTATTCCCTGATAATATCTGATGAATTCTACAGAAAACAGTTCTGAAAGAGGCTAAAGATCTTTAGTCACACAGCCTTTCTGCCATACTAAACAACCACTTGTACATTGGACATGAGAAGTCTTTAGTAAGAGCTACAGCCAAGAAACGCCTGTTTTTCTCCACTGATTGGGGGAAAAAAGAAAAAGAAAAGGCAGCTACAACTACTCAGCTGCAGCTTTTCATGCTGTATCTACATGTCTAAATGTAGAGCAGTCAGCACACATTTCACATTTACATAGGAACCTTTAGAAAAGACTGATATTGCAGGCAAGCTGTAATTGCTAAGCAGCAAAGGAGCTTCAAAAAACAAGTACATAAAGTTTACAGTTCTCTGTAGAATCTCACAGTTCTGTATTACATTGTTTTCGTTCTATTACCATGAATGATAAATGACAATTATTTCAAAATTCAGTGTCTGCAAAAGCAAAGGCCTCATAGAGATATCATTGTGTGGAAATGCCACAACACTGCAGGATTTCTAGTGGCTTATGGTTCTATAGCAATCACTATATATTTCTTATGACCTGACAGTCACTATGGCTTTAACCTTGCATGACCAATTAGCTGGTTTTTATCATTTACTGAATTTATTATAAAAGGAAAATCCTGTTGACAAAGTATTTTGGAAAATGCCTAAAATATAACTCCTAGCCATCTACTAGTAATACAATCCTATTTTCACTGTCTAATACACAATTAACAGAATAAAAATTAAAACCTAAAATTTCAAAAAGTAACTTGGCAACAATTTTCACCCCCCAGTTATGGAGTAGCCAGTTTTCATGACTTTATTCAGTGTCACATGGGACCAGACAGTCTCCTTTGACTGTTTTCAGAAACTCTTAAATGCAACTGTTTTCTGTGCAACACAACTAATGAGGAAAGAATAATCACAGAAAAAAATCCACAGGAAGAAGAGGCTGGAAAATCTCTAAGTAATTCTACCTTTTTGTCAGTAGGTCAGGATTTGCCTCTTAGTGGAACAGTCTGTAAGATCTCTTCAGAAATCCTTTTAATTCCAAGCTCCTTACCTCTGGGCTTTCAGAACATGAAGAAAAGCAATGTCTGTGTTTTTTAATAACTCTTTGGATGATCTTTACATTCAGTGATCATTTCCTTCCATCATCTACTTCTGACCTTTTAACCATTCCTTGAAATGAATATATCTTACAGTATGACTGCTTAGTTTCCCTTAAAAACCCTTGATAAAGCTTTGATAGGGAGTTTTTGAAATCTAAGCAACCACATAAGTCCTTTCTGTGTGTTTGTTAACACCTTTAGGAACTTCAATAAATGTGTGAGACATGATATCCCTTTATCAGGGCCACGTGGGCTCTTCCCAAGAATGTAATACTCAGGCACCCACTAAAACTATTTATTATTATAGTTTCTCTTTCTTTATTGATGCTTACAGCCCTCCCCTTCAGATCTCTGCTAGCATTCCTTCCTAAAACCAGGCTATTTGGCACTTTCCAGTCCCCACAACCAAAGTGCTTTAAGCAGTTCATACAACTGTTTTTGCTGTGCTATCTCATTGTCTTGTTCCTTTGAAGAGGTTGGGAAAGTACCACCTATTCCTGTGAGCTTACTGTTCATCTTCTCTGTTCACGGGCTCTTTGGCCTCCACCTTCACATGAGACATGCAAAGAAAGGTTTGGAGATGGGAACCTTCTCACTGCCTTCCATAATAAACACCAATGCAAACAATTCCTATATATTATTTTTTTGCCACGAACTCATATTTCCAAAGAACTGATTTTATTCTGGGATCAGACTCTCTTCTCTGGCATCTACTTTTGGTAGGTCTGAAGGAAGGCTTGTCATTTCTATTTGTAGAAATGCAATTACAGAGCCCACACTGCAGTTCTTCATTGGCTCACCTGTTACAAAAGGCATTGTGAAGAAAATCAATTTGAGCAAAAATGCAACCATGTGATAAGGTTCCCAAATATACACAGCAAAAAAAAATCCCTAGAAAAAATGCTTGGCACGATTTTGGTTTTTTTTTCCTGAATACTTGCATGTGCTTCTGCCATCTGCTCAATAAATGTGATGCAAAGATCTGCAGTAACAGCTTAGAGACAACTCCAAGAAAAAGTTACTTAAAAAGGCTCCTGAGAATATCCTGCTCTTTCTTTGGAGAAAAAAGAGCCAGTGTGTGTGGCTTTCATGCATAATTAGCTACTGAAATGGCAGGGAAATTAAGAGTTTCACTTGGAAACAAGGGCAGAGGATGGAGAAGCAGCTTTTTTTTCTCTTATGTCTTTGTGCATCACACTTGAAGCACAGAAATTATGAGGATGGATCCTTGGGGAAAATGACATTTTGGAGGTGAGAGCAGTACTACGAAGGAGTTTCACTGAAATAGATGCTTTTATATTAGCATGAAAGAACTCAAGCAGGAAATACAACTGGCATTTTAACTATAATAATATACAATAACACCCCGAATTATTCCTGCTACTTTGAAAACTTCCAGAACTTTTCCATTGGCGAGTTGAATGCAGAATCAAAAGAATTCATCCCAGGTAGAACACGTGGAGCAGACAGACATGAAAATTTGGGGGGATGGAGATATCACCCCCTCTCAGTGATCACCTACACACACCCTGTGCCTTGGAAATCAGCAACACTGGACCATTGAGTTGCTTCTTCAGGTCTTCATGCCAAAAATCATCCCAGCTGGTGGAAACACCGTCCCTGAGCTCAGCACTGGAGCCTGTGGAGAGGAACACCAACAAGTGCTCTTTAGCAATGAGTGAAGTAGATATTGGTAAAATATCTATATACTAATATATAGATATATATATTAATAAGCTCTAGGTTATACCATCAGAGTGGATGATTTTTAAGGGCTGTGAGAATGAGAGCAGTAGTAAACTGGGGTTTTGTGTTTTTTTCCCTTTTCTTATTTTTTTTGTCTTTTTTTTTTTTTTAATTTGGTAGGTTTTTTGTTATTTTCTAGGATTTTTTGTGGTTTTCTTTTTGTGTTTGGGGTTGTTTTTTTTTTTTTGGGTTATTTTTATGGTCTCAAGCTGTGCCAGGGAAGGTTTGGACGGGACATCAGGAGGAATTTATCCACATGAAAAATGCTGTTAAACACCATAAGGGGCTGCCCATGGAGGTGACAGAGTCACCACCCCTGTCAGTGCTCAAGTGAACACTGGACTTGGCACTGAGCACCGTGGTCCGGTTGACACAGGAGGGGGTGTGTGTCAGGCCAAGGCTTGACTTTCCACCCGCAACAATCCTGTGGGTTTGGTGATATTTTATTCTTTTCCCCTTAATTCTGTGAATCTCCCGCTCCTCTCAGCGCTGGCCACGCCCCCTTTGACAACGACCACGCCCCTTTTCTAACTGGCCACGCCCAATTTCATGTTGGACGCGCCTCCCGGCGCTGACCACGCCCCTTTTGGTGTTGGTCACGCCCCCTTTTAGTGCTTGCACGGCCTCCTTTGGTACTGGCCACGCCTCCTTTGTTACTAACCACGCCCCTTCAAAGTCTGACCAAGCCCCCATTTGCTGATGGCCACTCCTCCTTTGGTACAGGCCACTCCCCCTTGGTATTGGCCACGCCCACTCAGCGCTTGCCGCGCCCCATAGGGTGCTGACCACGCCTCCTCCCAGCAACGCCTCGCTAGCCCCGCCCCCGTCGCTAGGGGGCGTCTTCCGCCGCCGCGCGCCAGGCAGCGTAGCGGAGCGGCGCTCCCATCCCGCCCCGCCGTGTGCCGGCGCTGCGCTCGGCGCTCGGTTGGTCGGGGCTGCGGGAGCGGCGTGAGGGCGATGCTCGGAGCCGCCGCCGCCGCCGCCTGAGGGCCGAGCGCGGGCATGGGCTTGGCGTCCAGCTCCGAGGGGCCCGCCGGCGGCGCCGAGGGCTTCCATGTGCACGGGGTGAGGGGCCGAGCGGGGCGCCGGGCGGGCGCGGGGTGGGTCCTGCTCGCCGTGGCCGGGGCTCCGCGGGTGCCGCCTGTGCGCCCTGGCAGGGAGCTGCCACGCCGGCAGGGCAGGGGCGGGTCCTGCCGGGTCCTGCTGCGGGACACACCGTGGGGAGCCCGCGGGGCTGCTCCCGGAGGGCTGGGAATAGTTTGAAGAGTAGTGCAGCCCTCCCTGTGTGCCTCCTTCCTCCCCCCCTTGTTCCCCTCCTTCTCCCCCCCCTTGTTCCCCTCCTTCTCCCCCCCCTTGTTCCCCTCCTTCTCCCCCC
>JAWWEW010000078.1:4548174-4651924 GCA_035583185.1 Anabacerthia variegaticeps
TTCCCGTCACCCCTTTTGTTCCTTTCTCTCCCTTCTTTTGTTCCCTTCTTCCCCCCCGTTCCACTCCTTCTCTCCTTTCTCCCTCTCTCTCCCCACTCTCTGCTCTCTGGGTCTTCGCAGTGCCTTGTTGGGGGTTAATTCCCGCTCCAGCCGGTGTTTTCCCGAGGGTCAGCCTCCCCCAGGCGCTGGATATAACTCGCTATTAACTCCTGCACCCAGCAGACTGTGCACACACACTGCTGCAGATGCACGTCCCGGAGCTTAGGGTGCGCGGAGGTGTTGCTGGTGACAGCTGTTTGAGTTATCAGTTCCTTTAGCGGGTGTTCTTCCTCGCTGGAGTCGGAGTGGAAGTGTCGCTGCCACGTGCCGCTTTGCACTTCACCCGCACTTTGTGTTTCTCGGTGTCTCGGGGTATGTTTGGGGTGCTGGTGTCGTGTCTCTGCTCTCCTCAGGCTCCTGAACTGGGGGGACTCCGTCAGAAGTGAGTGTTGGCCAGGAAATGCCTCCCCCTTTCATGCTGAGCGCAGGACACTGCTCAGGTCTCTGTACTGGAGGATGGTTTTGGTGACCTGCAGTCTGCAGGAGACAAAGTCACTGCTCTTTTTCTCCAGGCAATTCTTACAGCTTTTGGTACTGGGTCATTTTGAAAACCAAATGCTGCAGGACTTTTTGCAGCTGTGGGAATCTGTGTGGCTCTTAGACACACAAACACCAGTGTCCTGAGCTCTGTAGTAACTCATGTGTGCTTCTTTTTGTGTACATTTTCATCCTGGATATTATGTAAAGGTGATGGTTTCATTCTAAGGCTTCTTGAACGTTATTTTGAATTTGGATGTAAGCCTTTTAACCTATAAAGCTGCTTATTTGTAGTTTAGGGTTGTGATGAAAGTTAATACTTCCTACTCCAGTTGTGGTTACAGTACTCCATATTGACTGTTGAGTAATAAAGCATGATTTTTATTCTTATTTTTCCTTTAAAAGCTTTTGCTGAAGTAACTGTGCTATGATTTCATAAGTATAAAATAATATATATAAAATATAAATATATATAAAATAGAGAACTATGTTATTGCTATATCTTATAACTTACAGACAGTTCTGTCAGCAAAAGCCCCAGTAACAATACACTTTATGTATTAAAAAAAATAGAAAAAACCCCACATTGGTGGTGTAAGACTAAATATAAGGTGTAGTGGTTAAACTTTCCTAGCAATGAACTTCTCAGCTTAGATGATGCCTGGGTTGTAACTTGTTGCTTAAACTGTGGTTGGTCCTCAGGAGTCAGATATATCTGAGGTTAAGGGCTGCTGAGATAACCAAGAGTAAAGTTAAAATCAGTGCAAATTGTCAGCATATGTGCAGTGGTTCCTTTGTTAGTGTGCCTTGAAAGGGGATGGACTCTCATATAATCTGTATATACCAAGCACTGCGTGACTTATGGTGGGTTTTGTCATGACGTTGATGCATTTTAATAAAGTGTTCTCTCTATTTATTACATCTCTCCTATTACAGCCTGGTTATAAGGAAATCGAGATGCCACAACTCTTATTTCTTAGGAATCTTTTGTGAGTTGTGGCAGTTTTCTTGATGGTCAGGCAGCACTTGTAGTGTGCTCATCTAAGTGTTCCTGTTCCAGTGGGATGGAAACTGTGGGAACCCAGCTGTAAATTGTTTAGGGAAAAATGGCTCTGATGTAAGTGGGGACTCTTGATGTGCTCAGGCTGTTAGAAATATGTAAGAAAATCCTGAAGCAGCACTTTCAGAATTAAGCCTTTCTCCAGGCTGTGAATTCTGAATCACAATACTTGTGTTTTGTATGGGATGCAAAACTTGCTTTTTACGGCTTAATTTGGACACCTGTTGCTCATAGTTTTATGAATTTAGTTCACAATTTTGGACTGCTTCCTGCGGTCTGTCTTTTGGTGTCTTATCTCTGGTTCAAGTCAAAAGTAAATATGGAACTGTGTAAAGATTAACGCTTTCACTTATGTAACTAGAGATCAATGTTTACTAATAATCAAATGTATGTTTTTCAGGTTCAAGAAAACTCCCCAGCTCAACAAGGAGGACTGGAACCTTTCTTTGATTTCATAATTGCCATCGGACACACAAGGCTTGTAAGTCTCCAATGACTTTAATGTTGTTTTTTTCTCCCCTACATGAAATATGGGTGTTGTGATGATGAAAAGTAAAAGCCCAAACTGTCACAGTACAGAAAGCTTTTCACACTGGACATTGCATATGGCATTAAAAGTAAAGTAAAACTTGCTCGTGTTCAAAGTCTCTGGCTGGACCCAAATTTGAGGAAAGGATCTTATGTATGCCTTTAGTCACCTTAACTTCTTAACAGGCTAACACAATGTTTATGTTATTACTCATTTGTACATATTTTCTGCCACAAGGTGAATATTCAACTGGTGAGTCAACAGCAAGAGCTCAGCACTTGTTTAAACAAACTTGTTTCAACATTTGATTAAACCTGAAAAAGAATCGTAGCCTGTGTACTTATAGTTTTAGGACCAAGAACAAAGTTGACTGTAATGTTGAGTTGTGAGAGAATTGAATTTTGGTTTGTTGAGATGTTTTGAGTTTTGGTTGGTTTTCTTCTGTTTGTTTGTTTAAAAGGCTCAGAGCTTTGCCTGACCTTAACTTCACCCTAACCACATACAAGCTGAATTCATTGTTTGCCTTGCTTTTATAAGTGGAGATTTTTTTTTTTAAGTGGTCATTGTAATGGTGATTTTGGTGGAAGATCATTTAATCTTTTAATATGACAGAAATGATGATGGTTCTGTAAACATCACAAATAGTCTGTCCTTTCAGAGCCAGTTTGCAGTGATTTTGAGTGGCTCCTGAATAAGAATGGGGCTCAGAGACATGAAATGTTGCTGCTTATTGGTAGACTACGCAGTGGACGTCTAATGCTGCTGGTATTATTTAATAGCAGTTGTGAAGGACAGGAATGCAAGTGATGAAATGGAGTAACAGCAATTACTTATGTAAAGGGACATGTGCTGACAGTACTGACTGCTTTCTGGTAAATGAAAACTGAACTGCTGGGGCTGTCTGTGAACCACAGAACCTAAACTTTGATGGGCTTGATTCTTTGTGTTCAAATTCTGCCACAGATGTGACACGTGTTACAGGTGCAAATGGAAATAATGTTAATCCTGTATCTCTTTCTGTGCTCCACAGAATAAGGAAAACAATATGTTGAAAGACCTGCTGAAGGCAAATGCGGAGAAAGCAGTGAAGCTGGAGGTGTATAATATCAAAACCATGAAAATAAGGGAGGTGGAGGTGATCCCCAGTAACATGTGGGGAGGACAAGGCCTTCTTGGGGCCAGTGTGAGGTTCTGCAGCTTCCAGGGAGCCAACGAACATGTGTGGCATGTTTTGGTGAGACAGAATTCCTTGGTGGCTCCTTAGTGTTCATACAACCTTGTTTTACAGTGTAATATTTAGAAGTAACTTTTAGGTAAAGCACATTGCTGAAATCACACCGAGGAAGGGAGCACAGTCTTGAAGGTTTGTCTGAGCTATTTCCGTAGGGACAAGGAGTAGGTGGCTGTCAGTGTTGCCTGTCACTGTGACAAAAATAACTCCATCCCAACCAGACCAAATGGTGTAGATGAGAAGGGTTTTTTATGTCAAAGAATAAATGGCAAAAGCAAAAACGTTCTGGCCTGATTAGTGTCTCTGTGTTGGCTAAATTTCATTAAATTAATGTTACAAAAAGCACCACAAATTTATTTTAAAATTAAGAAGGAGAGCTGAAAGAGCAGAACTGAAAAGGAAAGACTTTGTTATGTTTCTGATTGTTTAAATAAATGCAGCTTCTCCATATCTTCAGAGTATCTTATTTTAAATTGGTAGCATCTTCATCTTTCTTATTCAGCATGTTTTACAAGATGTCACACATAGATAGAGACTATTCAAGGACTTCTGTTTTATCCCATAAACAAAACGTTCTTTCCTTCTGCTTTTTTTGGAGTTAGCTTTCCTTTTTTGATCTTGGGGTAGTTTATCCTCCTGCCAGTGCCGATGACAACTCTCATTCTTCCACAGGATGTTGAACCCGCATCTCCCGCAGCTCTGGCTGGTCTCCAGCCATACACTGACTACATTGTTGGATCTGATCAGATTCTCCAGGAGGTAGGGTGCATTCCATAGGGACTGATTGTCTTTGTGCCTGCCATGTGTAGGTTGTAGGATTTGCTTGTTCATAAATCTAATTGTGTATGGGGATGTTGTTTGGGGATTTGGGGAGGTTGGTATTTATGACAGATGCTTTATTGTTGAGGTAAACATTATCTTTCTTTTTAATGTGACAATAAAAAGAAGTTGCCATTAAAGATCAAACTACACTAGTGAGTTTTCTGGCTCTGGGTTTTTAATATCGCATGTTGAAGTAAATAACTACATAAAATGCTGACTTGCTTCCAGCTTCTTGTCTTGCACATGTGAGTTTATTAACTACTGCTTTCTGGTTTTTCTTAGTCAGAGGATTTCTTTTCCCTGATTGAATCCCATGAGGGGAAGCCACTGAAGCTGATGGTTTATAACACTGAAGCAGATTCCATTCGAGAGGTAGTTGTGACTCCCAATGGAGCTTGGGGTGGAGAAGGAAGGTACTGATCTCTGGACAGTCACTTGATGACAGGTTATATACTTGCTGTAAATGAGATCCTGTTAGAGTATACTATCAATTGCAGCTCATTGTTTTCAAGTTAAGCCTTGTTGCTTTACACTTGTCAAACAAAACTGTTAATATTTTCATGAAAAAAACCCTAGTTTAGAACTAGGAATTGGGCACGTTCTGGATCTGATCCTTTTGAGCTGAATCAAATGGCAAAATTCCTGTGTTGGGTTCCCCATCAGCAGATTCACTCTCTGCATTCTTATAGTCAAAACTTCAGCTAAAGCAAGAACAAAACCCACAACGGGTAGGATTATATATTCTGTAAAGATATAAAAACAATCAAATGAAAGCTGGGCTGTGTATGTCTAAAAGCCAGCTGCAGGGTGTTCCTTGAGTACTGCAGGTGAAACAATTTTTGTAGTTAGGTGTTTCCCGCTATAGATGAAAGACACAAACCCTTTTTTGCTTTAGTGAGTAAAAATTTAAAGCACTTACTAGTTAAAAACAGGTCTTTTCAAGTCTTGATTTACTTCTCTTGTACAGTTTAGGATGTGGTATTGGATATGGCTACTTGCACAGAATTCCAACACAGTCTGTAACATCAAAGAAAAAGCCAGAAAGCCAACCACCTTCACCTTCACCCTCACCAGAGGTTGGAACTCCTGTACCATCCACTAATGGTTACACAGAGGTAGGTAAGAAATAAATTCCAATCTCTGGCACATTCTCTGGAGTTTGAAAATTTTGTACTCTTTTTGGAACATTGGTAATACAGCATATTGGAGTACAGCATTCAGTTTTGCTTGAATGAGATGGAGTGGGGTGAACTACATGTGTATGAACTGCAAGTGAGAGCTGAGGATGCTGAGCAGGTATCAGATCACCAGTGTTGGCTGATACAAGTTTTTTACCAGGTATTTTCTTCCTGTTTTCAAGACCTGCAAGCTCTGCACTACATCTCTACCAGTCAGCGAGAATCACATTAGAAGAACACTTAACCTCACTAGATAAAAAATACACTTACAAGAATCAAGCATGGATTGTTCTTCTAAGAACATACTGTCTTTGAAAGGCTGAATTGGAGCATGTCCTAAATGGTGTTTGAGTTTCAGCACCACAGGTTCTCTCTGAATTGGTGTGTGTGGAAACAGGCAGGATGCTTGCATGGGAAGGTTGGCTTCAGGTGAAGCTCTCAATGTAAAAAGATGTTTTTCCTTCTGTCTAATTCCAGACTCCATTATTGGCACCTACCTCTCAGAGTGACAGCTCTGAAACAGTTATGAACTTGGATCATTCCAGAGATCAAGAAAGGAGTGGTTATTCACCAGAAAGCTCACTTTCTCCTCCTCCCCCTCTCCAGAGAGTTATGGATCCAGGTATGTTTTCCTAGGTGCTTTTTCAGCAGTTCTTTAGAGGACATACAGATAAACTAACATGGTCATAAAGAGGCTCGTGACTTAAATGCAGAACTGTGACTATTGGTGGTTGTTTTCCTTGAAATTTTTGACTTCCTTGGCCTTCCGAGCTGTAGAATTGAGGTACCACATAAGGTAAATTTGTTTGCATTTTGCAGGGATAGGACTTCACAGACTTCAGACTAGATCTAACTTGTCTTTTTTAATCTAGAATTTTGTGTTGTATCTGAAACAGTGATGTAATATTTGCTTTCTCCTCCAGGATTTCTAGACATGTCTGGTATTTCATTCTCTGAACTCACTAGCTTAACAGAAGTGCCCAACATGTCCTCATCTGCCTCCTTCACCATGCCAGCAGCGGGTGCTTCTGTGGGCCCTGAAGAATTAATGTCAAATAGTGAAAGCTCTACTTACTTTGGTAAGTGCATTCAAGATTTCTTTTATGTCTGGAACAGCACCAACTCATGCCTGTTCGATATTATCACACTTCTTGGAAATAAGTGAATTTTAATAAAAATCACAAAGGAGAGTGGCAAAAACATGATGGAAAAAGTAGCAGAAATCAGATGTAGAAATGGACAAAAACTAATGGGCTTTTTTGTAAGACTGTAGAAAGTGTGCTTTTTTCTTTAAATGAAAATGTTGATTAAACTGACCTTAAAAGTAGGTGTTTATAAAAGCAGTGTAAATGAATTTTTGTACCAAAGTTTTAAAGCAAAAACAAAGTTGTAGTCATCTTCAGCGTGACTTTTTGTGGTGGTTTGACCCTGGCTCGACACCAGGTGCCCGTCAAGTCACTCTGTCACTCTCCTTCCTCAGCTGGGCTGAGGGGAGGAAATCCAACAAAAGGCTCATGGATTGAGATAAGGGCAGGGAGAGAGCCCTCATCAGTTACTGTCATGGGCAAAACAGACTCAACGTGGGGAAATTAATTTATTACCAATCAAATCAGAGTAGGATAATGAGAAATAAACCAAAATCTTAAAAATACCTTCCCCCTCACCCCTCTCTTCTTCCTGGGCTCCTCCTGCCCCTTCTTCTGCATCAACCTGGGAGGCTGTAGAGTTGTTCCTCTTGCATATCCTCGTTGCTCTCTCTGGCTGCCCCTTACTACCAAAACCTGGCCATTCAAACCCACTACACTTTTCTGTTTAAAATAAATAAATATCTTCACATGATGCACACCCTTCCCTTCTAAAAGGTAGGAGGACTGAAAAAGGTGCAAAATAACAACAGAACACAGCATACCAAATGGTTCATGGTCTTTTGTGCACCATCAGATTTTCTGGATTTGGGGAGAATTGAGTAAATGCAGCCCCTGTATTTGACAGTTGTGGGTCTGGTTATGTGCCTGGATGAGGCTGATCTTTCTAGATGTAGGGTAATCAGGACTGCTGCCTGTTACCTTGCCAGTTTTTGTTTTCTTACAAACTATTTCCATTTCCCAGAACATGCCACAGCTTTGGCCCCTGGAGATGTAACCCTGCATTCTGAGGGATCAGTCAAGCAGCCCGAGTTGGAGGACGTACTGCCTTCAATTCCACCCCTACCTTCTTTTGCCCTTCCTCATGAAATTTCTTCACAAACAACACTAGGAACTGATCCCAATAGCCAAGACTCAACGCTCCCCACGAACAGCATTGAGAGCTCATTGAGCACTGCTCCGGAGGAACCAGAGGCTGATGCAGCAAGTGAACAGAAAGCAGAAGCAGCTGCACAAGATCCTGAGTGAAGGACCCTGCTCGTGTTTACAGACTGCCAAATGCTTGGAATATTTTTCTGATCTTGAAAGAATTACAGTTACTCTATTTTGTTAGTGTAGACCATACTAGAAAAGAAATCACATGAAATACATATCCTGTTGTATTTTCCAATCACTGTTTAATGGAGTGATCTGTGTTCAAACTTCAAATGCTATCCAAAAATCAACAAATTAATGGAGAAATTAATGCAGAAACAAGTTGGACACTGGCAAAATGTCAAGTTCCTGAATTCATGCTTGCCTACAAGTGCTCCTGAATGTATTTATGAAGGCACTGTGCCTGAACAGTGATACTTAGTGATGATTTTACCAGTATGTTTGATGGCATTAAGAAAATTATTTATAGTTTTGATTTGTTAGAAAGCTTTTCTAATGGTACACCTTTGTAGACAGTTCTTGTGACTTCCAAGGCCTCTCTTTACCCCAGGATACTTTTATTCCTACTTAATACTTTGCAACCTGTTACTGCTCTTGTTCCAAGTCCCTCCTCTGTAACAGTTACCTTCTCTACAACTTTTTCCTCAGTAAGGGAAGTTCCATGTCGTTTTGAAGTTCTAGCACAGAGATGGGACAAAGTCGTGGTGGGTCCTGTCATTCACGTCTGCTCTGCTGTGGACCAGGTGCTGGCCTCACACTTAAATAAAAAATCAGGTGGAGGATGGAATTATGATGGTTATTTGAAACAAACAGAAGTAAAGATGATATTAACCTTGGGGTGATGAACCTTTTCAGGGGAGTTGAATATGTCTTGGCTTCTATAAGGACTGAGAAATAGATTTCTTTAGTTATGCTTTTCTATTTACTCATTTCTATTTTTATACAAATCCTTGTAATGTTAAGACTTGGGGCTGTTGTGCAGCAACATTAACTGCTTTTTGTAGCTTTTTTGTTTGCACTTGTCTTCAAATAGCTTCTGAATGTAACAGCAAACATGACGTGAACAGTGGAAGGTGTGTGGTTTTATAACCCTTGGGGCAGTGATTTATCAAGGAATGTCAAAGCTGCTGATGGGGAATAATACAGTTAGTGTGGTGAAACTGCTTCCTAAATTAGGAGAACGGGGTACGAGGCTGGGTGTGTTGAAGCTGTAAAGTGAAGTACACTTAGCACGGTATTGCCTCATTTCCTTTTCCCTGCCCTGCCTCCTGCTCTGTTTCTGCACTGTGCACATCAGTAAATGACAACTGACTGGGCTGAAATTGGGTCCTGAGCAGGAGGGGGGACTCAGGGTCCCACGGGTTTGCCCGTGGCAGCTCAGCTTCAGCCAAAGGGTGCAGGTGAACTCACAGCACAAGAGCTCTTCAGAGGAGTTCACCCTGGTGTAAAATCTGTCCTTTGATACTGTTTTTTAGTCTGAAATACTGCAAGTACAGTAGTTGTTAAAATACCTGCTGTTTTAAAGAATGTATTGAGCCCTAACTGCAGGCAGTAGAACTGGGGGATTTGGACTCTAATCTGCTAAGTGGTCTGTTAATTGCAAGCTGATTTTATTCCCTGTATTGTTAAAATAAATTTCCTCTTTCCCCAACTGACACTTACAAAGGTGAACAGTCAAACACTAAAAACAAGTGTAATTTAAATTATTGCTAAGTTTGTTTGAATTTAGAGCCTGATGACTGAAGACATCCAGGTGATCTCTTTTATTAATGGTGTTTATTTAGGACTGTTTCTAGTCTTACACCTTTCCCAAAACTGATTTTAAGCTGGTAGTAGCTCATTTAAGTGATGCTGTACCATTAACACCCTTCAGCAATTTAAGAGCAGGGACTGTCAAAACTCATACTAGATTTCAAATGTCACCAAAATAAATGGCTTAAACTTACATCTGTCTGTGTCCAGCCTGTGTATTAACTGGTTCTTGGAAGGGGTTTGGAAAACCAAATTAAGGATAATCCTCAAACAGCAAGATGTTCGGTTCTCCTAACCTGGAACTTGATCATTCACATGCTAAATGAGGTGAAGAATTCAACCTCCTCATCAAATACCTTTTCTCTTGATAATTTGGATGCTACCTCACTGCTGAAGCCAAGGTAAGTAGAATACTCTTAGTCATGGGTACAGTAGTGAGAAAGATGGTTAGAATTTCTTAGTTTCAAAATAAAATCTAAGAAGACTGGGAGAAACACCTGTGAGTGGCTGAATTCGGGGCCAAAACCGAACAGCCAATCAACCCCATGCTGTCCCAAACATGTTTCCAGGTAAGGAGGAGCTGGATATGACCTGTCTCCCACTCTGTAAACTCTGAGGGCATCTCCAAACCTGACAGCAGGAGTTCTCCCACAGACACAAGAAGGATTATCCTGGCAGTGTCAGAAGGAGGGCAGAACAAAGGGAGCACTCCATGGTTTGCACAGCCAGACACAACAGGATAAGCTTCCAGACCTGAGCTGCTCCCTCATATTAATAGTTGAGCCTGAGGACATGAGTCTGGCAGATTTTAAATCCAAAGAGGCTCCCAATTCCAAAGGAGCTCAAGTATTGCAGCAGGGATTAGATAAAGCCCATCTCCACTGAGCTGTGGCCCTACCAATCCCGAGGAGCCAGGACACCCGGGACTCGCGGGGCTGAGCCTGGATGGGCATTCCAAGGCCGTGGGGCCTCCACCCACCTGGATACTGAAGTTCTGCTCAAAAAAGGCTGGAGAAACTTGGTCAAGCCCTGCCCCAAGCAAGCTTAACTTGAGCAGGTTGGGCCAAGCCCTCCCTTCCTAATTCCTTGATTCATGGGAACTTTGGACATTCCCCTGTACTGGGAAGGATTGTAGCCCCCAAAAATCATGGTCAGGAAATAAACACCTCAGAGATAAACATGCAAATCTCATTGTTAATAGTGATACAGGTTTTGAATTAATTGTGGCTGAACTTGAATGAGTGAATGGATGCATTTACTGTCTTCAGGACACCAAATTCAGGCCTGTTTTCCCTCTTAAACTTTCAGAGCAGGCTTGACAATCTACTGACCCTCCTGCTGTAGGCTCTGTGCAGAGGCTGCTCATAAAGGGTGCCACCCTTGGCTGGATTTCTCTGAGCTGTAACTCAGAAATGCTGCAGGAAAATAGATCTCTGCAATGCTGAGCAGAGGTCATGCCACTCACACGTGTACTGGTGGGCTCATACACTCCCAGATGCATTCTCCATCTTTCCCCAAAACTGGACAAATACTTTCACCTTCAAGCAGTTACCAAGAACAGGCACCACTGCCTCTGGCTGTGAAGTGAAAGCAGCTACAGTTACTCACTGCACTGATCTGACTGGGTTAGTCTGTTCCAGTTCCTGGGCACTGCCACTAATGCCCACACATCCTGCCCCTTGGCTTTTGCCTTAAGCAAACACTAACTGGCAGTGGTTCCGCTGTAAAAACGTCAAAGCAATTGTTTGCTTTAAGTGACATTTCTAAGCTGCAAAAAGTAATTAAGCACTCACAGTGCCCTGAAAAAGACAGCTAGAACAGTGTCACAATATCCTCAGAATGGGATCAGGCATGTCCCACCCTGTCTCTACTCAGTACCTCTGCTCTGCATGACATTTTGCACACAGCTGCTTACAGAAAAACCTCCACCACAGCACAGGAAACTTTCAGTCAACCCACTTTCTTGATGTGCTCCCAACAGCTCTGTTATCCAGCTTGGGAGGTGACTTCACCCAGCTCTATTCAGGAGCCACCAGCACACCTGCAGTGTAAGATCATGTGCTTCAAGACTGATGCTAAATGTTCAATAAATCAAACAACTTCTGTGAAAGGAAAATACCTTTGTGTAATGTACTGGTCTCTACGCCAGTCACTCTGGCAAACACACTCTCTCCCCTTCCTTGGCACCCCCACACTAACTCACCTCAGCAAAGTCATCTCTGCAGCAGCCCTTACGCCCCTGGCTCACCAACACATCAGCACCCACATTTCAGCTCGTGTGATCCAAACTTTCTCCACACTGCTCTGCCCAACTCTGCATTGTCAGTCCCTGGTTGCCCCTCTCCTGTGGAATACGGGCAATCCAACTAACGAATCCCAACATCAAGAGGTACAACTACATTATTATAGAATCACAGACTGGTTTGGGTTGGAAGGGACCTTAGAGATCATCCAGTTCCACCCCACTGCCATGGGCAGGGACATCTTTCACTATATCAGGCTGTTCAGAGCCTCATCCAGCCTTGGCCTTGAACACTTCCAGGAATGGGGAGTCCACAACCTGTCTGCCTAAGACTTATTCTGAGGATTTTTAGTGTTTCTAAAAGTTACTTCCAAATCCTTCAAGTAGTTCTCTTCCTAAGATGACACTTGCAGCTGAAGTGCTGAGCTGAGCTCTGCCTTTCTTAGCACTCCCCTCACCTGAAGAGAATAAAACATTGTCTGTCAGACAAATTAAGTGCTTTTCTAGGAGACAGGTTACACTACTAAGAACTAGATTTACAACTCCTTCCCATTATGAACTTGGAAATGAAAATAACTTCTACAAATCAGTGACCTTTTCTATGATTCTGGCAAACTGGAACTCTCTGTTTTCAGTGTCCCCAGGAGCTGTGACTCTCATATTAACTCAAACCTCTTCTGCTTCTGCCTTCAGGACTCTTCCAAACAGCACAACTCCAAAAAGGTGACATAAATTAAAAGGGAAAAAACCCAGCTCCTCTCACTTTACACTCCATCTAAGTCAGACGCTGAGAGTCTCTGGGAGGACATTTGGTCACTGAATCACTGCATCCTCTGTGAGAGCAGCCCAGCTGACAGTCCCAGACAGGAAAAGATTGGAGTGTTCTGTCTTGGGTTTTCCAGCATGAGGAAATGCTGTCTTGGCTTCCCATGTGTCTCTTACAAGGACACAACCTTTCCACATCCAGACAACTCAGCACCAGCTGCCAGGAGTCACTTGTTAGCATAAAATACCTTCATGGTACAAAAGCAGCACTGCCCATGTGAACAGCTTTGCTTCAGCACATTCTCCACCTCAACAGGACCTTGAAGCTCACACCTGAAGGTCTGCACACCTCCTAAATTCTTACATTCAACCATACTATAAGATCATCTTCATGGGATTTTGCTAAGGCACTGGCATTTCTTCAGCCATTCCATTATTTGAGGCTTCAAAAGGACTCTGAAGCCTTTTGTAACATTTAATAGCAATGATCAAAGCTCCAAAATTTCATAATTAATCTAGTACACAAAACGAAAGTATTTTAACTAAAGCCTTTTATTCTATACAACTGTGAAACATCATTTACCCTTCTGGCATTGCAGACTCATCTGTCCATCTTTCCTGTTACTGTGTTTCAGGATGGTTAGAAAGGAAAAAAAAAATAGAAGAAAAATTACAACCTTGGCTGATTTAAAAGAAAATTTCTGGGAGCAACTCCAATGTATACAATAGGACAGGAAGACAACGAGGAAACAAACCCAAACTTAAAACATTGACTATTGGAAGAAGCATAGACCCTTGTTATTAATAAATACAAGTCAGGACAATTTATCAAGAGAAGTTACAGTTCTGTTTAACCATTTAAATCACAAATAGCACTAAAAATGTGCAGTTATAGCACAATTGTGTCAAAATAAGCACACACAGAAATGGGGATTAAAAACTGAAACTGACTCTCAAAAGACAGGGGGAAAGACATGCTAGCTGAGTTCTGAACCATGGTTTTTCTCTAAGCAATGAGTTTGTTTTGATGGGTTACGAGTGCAGAAGGGAAGGATTTGACTATCTTTTCAAATAAAACACGATGAAAAATATTTTACCTTTCGTTTGACCAATACAATCCCAGTAATATAATTTATTGGGACTTTTTTTAGGCCTCAACCTAAATCTTGATAGCAAGATACAGGAAGGGCAAGAGCATATGTCTCCTGAAGAAACTCCAATAATATACTGCCCCTCGAAGGCACTTGTGCTTCTGCTTCAGACAAGAGTCATTTCTACACCATTTCTCTACAAGGATTTGTAATTTGTTCTGGCTACAAATGGTTTTCTGGGATATCCCCACATTTTCTCACAAAAAGCTGAAATGCCTTAGCCCCCCTCCCCCCAATAAGTTAAACCTCTATAAAAGATTACCATGAGCCTATGACAGTCACAGATTTTTTAGAAATAGCAGTGAAAACAACATCTGCATGAATCTATAACAAAAGAACAACTGCATATAAAACTTCGGAAAAGAAAAAGAATCAGTATTTTTATCTCATGAATATGAAATCTGCAGAGAAGTTTCTAAAGTTTAACATTAAACATATTAAGTTATATTCAGAATGGTTTGAAGTTTTAACAAAATGTCACATAGTTTTGGAGCACAGTTACCAAAAATTAGACTAGTGTGTCTTTAGAACACCTAGGACACAGTGCAGGAAGTAGTTATATATATATTTAAAAAAAAAAAAATCTAAGTTGCTGCAAAGCATGTTCACTCTATAATGATGCACAGCATCATTAGACTCCCCCTGCTCCGATATTTTTCTAGTGTTCTTATCTTGCACATCAACAGCTCTCTAAAGCAATTAAAACAATTCTAATGTTAACCCCTTGTTTACAATTAAATGGGCCAATTCGTTCCAGTATTAAACACATTATTGTCTGTTTTTTCTCTTTTCCAAATTTCTTTTTGTGGCAGAAACGTTTGAGTAACCTGTGATAAATCATTGCTGGAACTTTATGAATGGAATGTACTAAAAATACCTCGTGTGCAGTTCTGAATTACACTGTGAACACAGCAACTAATATGGACAAACCAGTTTCATATCGAGCATGAGCAGATGAGTATATTATGTTCTGGAAAAAAAACAAAAGCAAAAAGGAGGAAGCAAAAGTCTGCACTGGGTTATCATCCACTCTCTGTACACCTCACATGACGTGAACCACTCAGGGACTTCCCATCTCACTGACTGAGACTAGGACAGACTTTAGTTTAAGTCATATGGATTTTTTTTTCCTCTATATTACAGATCTATTAGTCACTTCAATTAAATGTATACTTCCCATCCATTCTGAGTCATTAGCAGTCTCATCTACCTTAGGGGTTCAGTGGGCTTCTATAGTACTACTCTTGGAACCAGTACAGTATGGTCAAGTAAATAAAGAACCATTTGGGTCCGTGCTCCCCTCACGTTGATTTCTGGCGATAGTGAAGCGTCAGGTCCCCACCACTCTTCCAAATGAAGTGTTTTACAGTCCGAAGGTCCATATTCGGATCCAAAACCTAAGCAGCAAAAATGCATCTTTTACTCCACGAATCTGTCAGAAATTCCCAGATAAAACACTCTAGCTGGGTGAACTGGTACCAAGATGAACGATGCAAAGGCTCAGATTTTGCAACCAGCAAGTAAACCCACTGCATTACTGAAAGATTTCAGCAACATAACATGTGACTTCATATTACAACCACCTTCCTAATAGTCACTCTTCATGCACCTAAATAGGCAACTCATGATTTTGGACAAATTTTGAACACTGCTAACAATGTAGGAGCTCCCAACATTACAGAAATGCTAGAAACAGAACTCCATGCAATTGTATTAAGTCCATGAGTTGAGTACGAGTCAGTATCCCTGTCAAGGCCACTAGTCAGACCAAATTAAACAGGCTTACTATAGAAATTCTTTGATCTGGCTATCTGCAAATATCTGAACTTGTGTCACCCCTGAGTTAACAGGATGTCAAAATGTTTCCTTAGTATTAAAGAAAACAAATAATCTATAGCATATTTCAAGCTTAGTAGTCAAAAACTCACAACCAGTTCATTGCTAGAGACTGGTTTTGATCGCAGCTTAAAACACGCAAGGAACCTACCTGGTCCTGGCACAGAAGTTCAATCTTCTCCTCTGCTAGCACAGCAATGTCTTCCTCTTTTTCTTGTTCTCCTGCTTTTTCATTGTTGGAAGAGCTAGTTGTCTGAGACTCATTATCCAAGTTTATGATTTTCTCATACACGTGTTCCATCACTTTTCTCACCTGAAGCATGTCACTTGCTGACAGTCGGTCTCTAGATGAAGTAAAAGAATTTTGTCAGGAAAAAGCTTGAGAAATCATATTTCTTGCTCTCACAGTACCTTAGTCTGTAGCAAACTATGCAAGTACACAGATAATCTCTTCATAAGTTTAATGGTAAATTATCAGGATCATCCAGAATACCTGGATTGTAACAGCATTTTATCCAAAGTCACACAGTAAAAGGGACTCAGGAAAGTGGTGAGATACTAAAAGGATCGGATTAAAATCAAAGCTTAGACGGAGTATTGCACACTACCCTAAATCTTCCAATAGAAAGGTATTAGTAGAAGGTCAGAGGATATGGAATTATAGAGCTAAGCCAAAAAATGCTGCTCACCCCACTACATTAACAGAAGGACATTCTCCTCTAAGAAGCAGCAGCAGTTTTTCCACAAAGTACCCAAAAAGCCCATGAAACTCCCCTTTCACAACCTCTCCCTGATGTGAGAAACTTAGTTAAACAAAGAGAAACAAGGTATTTGTGGAAAATACTGAAAATCCCTGGATATAAATGGCAGGCAAACCATCCATAACACTGAGGTCACATCAGAGGACCTGCACTGATTTCTAGCCTACATAGCTCATGTGACTGGCATACTACCTTGCATGCCCTACTGACAGGTTTTGTACCTTTTCCTTTTAAAGAGCTATTATCCATCCCTGTTGGCAACAGGAAACATAAAACTGTGGTTCTGAAGGGAGTAACAATCTAAGTTCCTCTGTTTTCTGATTAAATATCACAAAAGACAAAGTCTCATTTCAGTAGTTAGCTCTTAGACATTTCTTCATAAACCTGACCAACTGCCCAGCAAACCCAAAAGAAACCTCTAGTCCTTTCAAATATTCTGATATAATTCAATGCTTCAGAGCAATGCTGCTTAAATGACTAGAAACTTCTACAAATTCATCAAGAACAGTACAGTTCTCTGGCAGAGAATTTGTTTGGTGGGGTGTTTTGGTTTGGTATTGTTTATTTGTTGTTGGTTTTTGTTTTTGAGCATGCAGTTCTCTTTCTGCAGTTTTTCAAAGTCAAGCATGCAATACTTACTTTTTTAGAGTTTTTGCCCCTGATGATGAATGAGGTTGGAGGTAGAAGGGAATCTTATTGAACTTGGGCATATTTTTCTAGAAGGAAACAGATTTGGAAAGTGTTAATTTAGGATGAGCCGTTATCAGCTCCTATTTCCACCAGCTGGTATGTGAAGTATATTCAGCTCCTAATTATCAAAACCCATGAGACATTCTTAATCAACATCCCCATCACAGCCAACTTCCAAATTACTCATACTCCTGAGACACTTCAATTTAGATGATGCACAGATCATCGAGCTTTTGAATATAAATTATCAGTTATTTCAAAGCCAATTAGATAGTATCAAAAGACAGCAACAATAAGAAATGCAGTCTCTGTTCCTGAGCTTCTCACTTGGAAAGGATACCAATTACACACAGGGCCTTGAATTCTTTTTCTAAGTCTTTATGTCAGAAGAAAGTGAGCAAAAAACCTTAACTGGACACATGAAAAAATCGTGAATCACAAAGGGTCTTGAATACAGATCTTGAGGCCACTTATTTTAAATAGAAACAGAGCAAAAATTTAAAGGGTCATTCCAGACACTGCACAGTTCAAAAAAATTGTAGCACATCTTAAAAAACCACTATATAAAAGCAACACATGCACACAATACTTACATCCACAGTGATGTCAATTACCCACTGGGGAACAGTTTCATTAAGAAGCATAGACTCGGTTTCCCCACCTGAATCCCGACATAATAACCTAAGACACAGGGAAAGAGCCTTTGTGAATGAAAACAATTATTGGAATTTGCATTAAAAAGCTTTCAGGAGAGGACCTGCCCTTTTAATGGGCGGGGAGCTTGACCTTTGTTAGCATCGAACTTACTGGGGAAGTGATCACTTATTTTCGGTAAAGACCAGAAGCAGCTGTAGGAAAACAGATCCCAGAGCAGAAACACGGAGTGGTCTCTCAGGAGACTATGCCATGACACAGAGAAAATCTAAAAACCTACTTTGTGTATGTTTGTGTGTTGAAGAACAGAAGTACCAGTAGGGGAAAGGTACCTGGCATAAAGCAATTCTTTCCGGCTTCAGAAAAATGAGGTTTGACTTAAAGTATCTGCTAAGCCCTCACCAAATGGAAAAACAAAACCAATTTTAAGAAGTGTGCACAAACAATGATGAAACGAAGCCAGGTAAAATTTTAGAAATTCCCATGAGGTACATTGTCAGAGTCCTGCAAGCCACCTTTTAGGTCCCATAAGCATGGCTCCAACAGGGCCCAGTGTTCTCCCAATAAGCAGCTGTGTAAGAACCAAGATCCACCAGTACAGAATGGAGGCAAAGATTAAGCCCCATGTACAACGTAAATACATTGATATTGCAGAAAAAAAAGTCAGTTTTCAAGGCTGAAAATGGTTTCTCTGTTCTACTGACCAGTTCATGGACTGGAAGTTGTGTAATTTTGGGGCTTGGGAAACAAAACAAAACGAAAAAAAATAAAAATCAACCTTTCCCCAATCCTTAAATTTAAAATCTGCTATGTCAGTAAATACAAAACGCTTCACAGCATTTCAAAGCTCAGTATCTGGTCTGCAGCACTATTAAACTGTCTCTTATATATCACATATCATAATTAGGCTTTTTCAATGTAGAATGAGAAGAACTAGAAGAGTAATTAGAACACAAACAATACAGAACCTGTGTTCCTACCTACTAAAGCTTAGGACCTTCTAAGGGGTCACTGGCTACAATTCTGAGAGCAGAAACCAACCCTCCAGTAAGCAGGACCTCCTGGGATGAGCCATTTTTGCTCAAAGACCAACACAACAGACACATAAGAGAAGTTCTACAAGAATGTAAATCTAGAATTTCATTCTGAATCAAAGTTCAGTTAATCAGTTTGCAGAGAGTGCACCCAAAATGACATAGCTAAGAATACAAAACTTTTACTGTTGTCAAGCCCCAAACCTTGTTGACATTCAAACTCACACACTCAGTGGGATGTGTCAAACTATCATCAGCAGCTGCTTATTTTGCCTGTCAAGGGCATGTCTTTAATGTACAGTAGAGGATGAAATTATGACATTCTGAGAGCATTTCTGCTTGCACAAAGGAAGTGATTGTTTAGTCACTGAATTTACACTCTTGGGTTTTTATACCTGAACAAAGTGCGTCCTCCAGCCTCACCAAAAATAACTGGTGTATGTGGTGGCACTTGGAAGTATCCATTTCCTTTCTGGACTCTGTTCTCCTGCTCACCATTCACTGTGAGGAAAAAAAACAAACCCATCAGACACAACAGCAGTGAGACTGTGAGCAGTGAGACCTTAAAGTTGGGCATACATAGACCAAAATGTGTCTTTTCCACCTACAGCTAATTTATTTCATATATTAATGAAATCATAAGCTTCATGAAAAACAAGAAAACCCCCATTTCCAACACACAGCAGGCTGGAAAAAGAAATAGAGAGCAACAAGATGAAAACAGGTATGTGGAAGGCCTATTACAAAATCCTTTGAGAAAAAGGAAAATAGAGCTCAGGAGCCAAACACCAACTACTAGTTCTTATCATTTCCTTAACAGAATCCTGAGGATTTGTCAAACTGAACAATACTAATATTAGAAATCAACTAGAGAGACTCTGCTGAGACAAGACTGTTCTTCCCCTCTGTGTTGACAGTACAGAACTCTGAATAATGTTTGTTTTGCTCTTCTACCTGGATTTGCCAGATGTCAAAACATTGTACTAGGAAAGCTTAGACTCACTTCCTTGAAGTTCCTGCATTATAAATTCAATTTATCATAGCTAGTTACAGTAGGATGGTCTTCAAACATTGAAGAGCCTGATTCCAGATCAGGTGGACAGGATAAGGTTAAAGAAAAATCAGCATTATTTGTGCAGCTCTTGAACAGTGTAGGTTCCAGTCAGTCAGGTATCTTTAAACACAATTTACAAGAATTCAGATGCCTGACTTGCACTTGGGAAAAATCATTTCCATTACCCTGCAGCATCTAGGTACTGTATTTGAACATGATGTTGAATTCAAGCAACATAAGAAATTTAAATGGCACAGTCTCATGAGAAGAACAATTCCCTGTTTTGATCCAGAAACACATGTAGTGAAAGGTCAGAAATTGTATTAAGCAAAGCAACATAAAAACCAAAATCTGTATTAAAAGGGACAAAGATGATACTGAAGTTACAGCAAGTGAAAAAGCCTAGAGGTTGAGAGATTCTTCATAGCACTTCTCTTGACAATTGAGAGGAACCACACTGCACATAAACACACATACAGGTGTGTTTATTTAAATTCTTGTTTCTCTACAAAAATTTCAGTGTCCAACAGATACACTTCATCTTCTTAAGTCACTGCTCTGTGTCAGTTGCTTATTTTTTTTTCTTTTGAAATGAAATGAAGACTGATTGTGTATTTCTCATACCTTGTCTGGCTCTAAGCTGCAGACTGTCAAGACACAACAGCATGAGAATCAGCAGCTTTATCCAGAAGAGTCTGCCAAGTGCTGTAACCCTCCACAGAGAACATTTTTCAAAGAAGAAAGTAACTAACTCTTGGCACAATATTTGTCACAAAACGGCAAGATATTGCTGAACATACAGTTTTCTTAATTGCATTATCTATCTATAGAAAGTAATTTCTTAATCACCAAAGACAAGACTTTTCAGTCAACTCTGACTTGGGCTGAATTGATTTCAAACTTAGGACTTATAGAGTCTGTTTTATTCAGCCACTGTCTTACATTTTACATAGCTGTGCTTTTCATCTCATGCCTGATTAGAATTAGCATTTTTACCTTAAAACATCATTCTAAGGTGGTTTTCTATAGACTTACTCCATGTATTGTTACACCAAAGGTATTTTTTACAATAAATCTTTCTTTTATTTTGTTCATAATGCCTAGAAGAAAATGGGATTTATGTCAAGAGAATACTGGCTAATGTTGAATAACTGAACTATTGCTCTTGGCTGTCATTATCTAGGCTGTTTCTTCTCCAAGCCAAGCCTTAGTGTGCCAGTAATTGCTTTTTATCAAGGCATCCTGTTTCTGTAACTTCAGAATCATCTATTCATCTGCTTCTTTTACAGACTAGAGTTTTTAAGATTTTTGCTGATGCTTTCAGAAGGACAACACACTTTCTGATGCAATGCTAATTTAAAAGTGCTAAAAAACCATTAGTCTATAATGCATAGAGAGACAGGGGTAAGATAGAAAATATGTTGTATGTGGTCAAGAAATAGATATCAATAAGCAATGTATGGACAAATCATAAAAAAAGGAAAATATTAAACACTAACCATGGTTCATCTCATTTTCTTCTTCATCCATTGGATTGATATGTGTTCTAGGCCAATACTCCAGAAGTGCTTGTAGCAGAAGCCCTCCAAGGTTTACTGTCAAGACAGTGAGGTGGAACTCCAGTTACACAGAAAACATTGGCAACACCATATTCTACATTTGATCCACAGTTGAAAATTTCCCAGGGGTCTGAGCAGTTCTATTCCCAAAGCAAGCTATCCAGGAGCACAGAAATCTGCTTATGACAATCTCAGAACTCTATGTTACAAACTTTAAAAAAAGCTGTTGGATCACTCACATGTTGTAACATTCTCTAGATTATTAGGTAACAGTCACTTTTTCCCTTTTGCTTCTTGAAAGTTTAAAACCCAGTTAAATAGAAAACTTGAACGTGACTGAAATGTCTCAGATAAAAACCACCAAAGTGCCACTGGAGAATTCTCTGCAGAATTTAGTGCTAAGAAAATAAGCCCAAAAATCCAACCAGCTCCTGACAAATGTGGCACTGCAATACTTCAAAACACCTATACTGGAACTTTTCTGCTTTTTTATTAAATCAAAACATTAATATTATTTAAAACTTACATTTTGGATCAGAACCATCTGGGCTGCTAAATCCAGCATCTTTTGCTGAAACCCAGGCTGCAAAGCAATCACTTTCATCCAAAGTAATTGTCAACATCTGTTGGTAAAAGACAGCCAGGAAGAGGAATGTAATAGTTGTTTTGGGTTAAACAAGTCTATAAATGTGTAATTTTGTTCATACTTAGCTGGGATTATGAATCAAAGAATTCTAAATGCATGACAGCACACTTAGCTTACCAAACTGTATTAATTCACAATAGGTATTGGTGGACCATACAATGAGGAAAAAAATAATAAAAAAATTATTATTCAGATTAAAAACAGGGTAAATTTTGCTGTTTGACTTGAAAATAAATCTAACTCATCAGATAAGCAATGAACATTCTTCTAAAGTTATAAAAAACTCAAACCTTTGTTAACAAACAGGATATGAAATATGACATTAGAACAACAGATTTAGGAGTTGTATCTCACCCCAGTTTTCAAGTCCACTGAGAACCAGTTTGGCACATACACCATTTTAAATCTCTTCTTAATTTCTTCTTCAAAATCTACTTTCCCAAGGTCTTCAACTTTACATGCCTGTACACCAAAAGAAAGGTACAAGTTTTGAGTCATATCAACACCTCAAATCTTTAACTTGACTTTCATATACATGTGGAATGATTACGAGTTGTGATCTCTCCAACTACTGCAGTCCAGAAACACAAAAGTTAAAGGTTCAAATTTTTCCTCAAAAAATCAAACAATAGTTTGTGTGGTAATTAATCTCTCCTTATTTCAGATCTAGAAAATTCAGCTCAACTACTGCATTGGGAAGAGCAGTGAGTGAATTTGCGTGCAGATACATTATTTCTGGTTTATTTTATACTTTTATTTTAAAAGTTCCTCAAGTAATTCTGTTAACATCCAAATAATTATAATCCCCTTTCATCCTGAAACACGTGTTTTAAGCAAGCATTAAGGATTGCAATGTCTCAACATATTTTCACAAAATCCAGGAAGAGTTAAAGGAAGTAAAGACTGAAGGACCAACCACAAGTAGGAAAACCTCCCTCTCTACCTCCAGCATCCTCAATAAAGAGTTTCAACTTTAGAGTGCAGTGATGCTGCTGCTGAGGATGACGCTTTGACCTGGCAACTAATCCCATCTCTAAAATGAATATGCATTTAAACATAAACAAGAGATGCTTCTGACAGCCTTACTAACAAAAAAGAATTGAATGAAGTTATAAATTAACATCAGCATTTGACTTTTGTCCTGAGATCTAACACTGCACTTAAATAGGAACCAACTGTAAACTGAAAGAATGAAAAGCTATTCACTTTTCCAAAAGTAATCTAGATAATTTTGAGTAAAAAATCTACATTCTTCAACTTAATTCCCTTCTTTCTCACTGCAGTCAGAACTCAGGAAGTTGGCTGAGCATGTTTTACTTCATTGCTTAATCTTGACTGGTGCACTGCATAATTCAAGACGAAAGAAATATTTACAATTTAAACAGGATTTTGCAAGAGAAGAAATTGCTGACTCTCTCACTGATCTGGGATTCCAGTCCTCTTTCTCTGCACTCTTTTCCCTCTCCTCTGACTAATCCCTGGGTAAAGCAAGATAAAGAAATGTCACACCAAGTCTCCCTCATCTCGCAGGAGCAATGAACACCAGGCAGGAGCCACACTTCCTTCTGTTCCCTTTCCTTCCAGCCCTGCCTTCCTGACTTCCCAGCTAACAAGGGATGTGGTGAGTGGACACTCCCAGAGTAATCCACAGACAGTACATTTCCTTGGGATCTGTGAGTCTGCAGCAGGGCCTGAGGCACAGGTTTCCCTCTTGCAGGCTAAGTATCCTTATGCTATTCCATACTGCACTGGCCCTCCACGATCCCTCTTTGAAACAAAACCCAACCAGAACAGACATTACTATTTTGGTGAAAGAATTCAATGGTCTGAATTTCAGGGAAATGCAGGTGTCAGTACCTGACCTAATTCGGATGAAAGCAGGTGTCTGCCTCACATCAGGCAAAGATGCAGAAAAGCTCAGAAATGTCCCCTCCCTTTCAAAAGGCAAACTTTGCATGATGTGTTGGACAGAAGGAGGACTTACTTTCCACCAAAGAAATCTCACACATTTAAAAAAATATATATATGTAAAAAGGTAAAAAATAATTAATCATCCAGCAGTAGAAACTTAATCTGAAATGATATAAAATTATATACTTACCTTCAAGACATCCCAGTATGCCACATTATTATTTGTGTCTTTGGTTAATATGTGTCTCTTGTCGTTAAGAATGTGGCACTGAATGATACTAGCACCCCCTGGCAAACAAACAAAAGTTAAGGTCACTACAGTTATGATTCTTTTCTAAGATCACATTAAATTAGATTGTGTAACGTGACATGCACTGTTCTTTGGTTTCACTATTTTATGGAAGATTTGAATGTCACCAAGGTGTAAACGCTATTTTAACTGTAACTAACACTGGATAGACAATAACCACATTGTCTCTGTTTTGGATGAAATCACAGTATCAGGTATCTAAAAACCCGAGTCAGTCTTAAAGTCGTATAATTCCTGCTAATTATAGATTATTTTATATAACAGATTTTATAAGGTCCTCTGGAAAACAGCTGTTTACCTTTTATGACTTGATCAGGCTGTGTACACAGGGGTGGTATGGGATTGGTACAATCATTATCATAATCTCCTGATGCTCTAAAATTATGAATTCCCTTCAAAGTCTAAAGAAAGAAACAACATAATGACACATTTGTAATAATCTATAAACTTTGCTTTTATCTGTGAGTAACAACTTCTAGTTCATGCTGCTATTTAAATGTTAACTGTCCAGTTCCAAGAAAGATAATTTATTTCTAAAAGCAGCAAAAACAGAGAGAAAAGGAAGTAATTCAAAGCTTAATGCCTTTTGATTAATTTCAATATTAATATTTTATGATTTTTTTTAAAGAAACCTTACACATCACAGTAAGTCACAGTCAAATTCCAAGCAACAGTCCAACAGTTCCCAAATCGAGACTGCAAATCCCAGGACCACTTAATTGAATTCACAGACTGTAAAATATATCACTTACCCATTTATTCACAGAGGATTTCGTTGTTGCAACCCAGAGTGCTGGAGGAGGATCAGCTGATCTATCAAGTTCCATCTAAATAATGAAACACAGAAACTTTGAGTCATGCTTAAATTGTTTTTCCTTTGATAATTAATATTGCTCTGTGTAGACCTGCTCTCGCAATTGGAAGTATCTCAGGAATAGGACTACTTTCAGATTACTACAGAAATGAAAAGAAATTAAGCTGAAATATCTGAAAATGGAGAGAAATTGTTTCAAATATTCAGCACATAAATTCTGGACATGGAGAACAGTAGATGCAGTATGTCTAAATGCCCACTATTTAAAGTTGCTTCTAGCAAGATGCAATCTTGTCTAATGGACAGTTTGATAAGCACAATATTTTCCAAATTACTTTGCATTCAGACACTTCATATGGTTAAAATGAGAACATAAGTAGTTCTGTACTAACTTTATACTTTTGGCTCTGCCATTACATTTCTTAGTAACAAATCACTGCAGCCAAACCCCTTCTGATCTCTGTACAGCTGACCACAGCTTTCATTTCCCATTTTGAAGAGAAAATTTTCAGATTCTGACTTTTTCAGGACCAAATTAATATATATAAGATTTTATTTGAACACAGCCAGAGATCACTCACAAGGAAAGCCAGACTGCTTTTATCTGTAGGCATCTGTTTCAACTGCACACTCCTTATACACCTGCAGGTTCCAGGGTCATGCCATCTAGAGTTATAGACAGCAAAAATAATCCCAAAAGCTGCTCTCTTCAGAAGACTCAGGCTTGTGTTCTTCAAGAACACATCATATTTAGGTGTTCAAAAAACCCACAATCAACTTCACTCCTGGTTCCTCTGAGCATGCAACAGATTCTAACACAGTCCTGTGCACATATGTTACTGCTAAGAAAAATCCAGTTTTGTACAAAACCTTGGCAATGCCAGCTCAGTTTCTTAAAGCTGTGCTAGAGCCTGGTAAAACCAATTTTTCACATCTGAAGCATATTCAATTTCAGCAATATCTGAATTTGCATATTTTAAGTAGCTGCCTTGCATCTATCTTTTTCCAACAATTAAGCTTCAGATGCAATTTAGGAGACAAAGCCAGGCTACTAAGATGTGGTACAGTAAAAACTTCTTACCCAATGCACATTCCTTATACCGACTCACACCACTCAAGCCACTATTTCATTAGACAACATGTAACTACCCTTTTATACTGTGAGGGTGATGGAGCACCGGAACAAGTTACCCAGAGAGGTTGTGAATTCTCCATCCTTGAAAATACTCAAAAGCCACCTGGATGTGGTCCTGGACAATCAGCTCTGCTGGCCCTCCTTGCTTTGGGGGGGATGGACCTTCAGAGGCCACTTCCACCCTCACCCATCCTGTGATTCCCCAAATTCAACTCAATTACCTTAAGAACTGGTGCTTTTTCTTCACAGATAAGCACACGGATATCAGGGTTTCGCAAATCTGTACAATAAATCTTCCTGTCTCTTCCTCCTGAATAAACATGAGTGAAGGCTTCATTGACCTGCAGAGCCCAAACACCTTCATCATGGACTCGATATGTGGCTATGCATCTCTGCTGCCCAAGGGACCACAGGCGGATAGTCCCATCAGAGCTGCCTGAAAGACACTGAGCAACAACCATCACACTTATATCAAGCAGGTATTTCAGTCTTTCAAAATACTGGGTTTTTCCATATAAAGCTTTGATAATTCTTATGGTTACATTTTGCCATTAACATGGTGCTAAACAAAGACTGGCAAGTAACAACTCTAGTCACAATTTAATGCAACCAACCCTCTCCTTACCTAGATGAACCTTTAATAAAAGACAACTTTCACTCATCAGCCTCCCTCCCTTAATCTGTACATATCTGTAATACTTGTCAAGTTACCTTCTGCAGTCTACAGCATAAAACAATTATAGTGAAAAAGACTTATGACACTTCTGCATTCTGGAAAAAGCTGTTGCCTCAGGTTAAAGCACATACCTGGGTGCCATCTCTGTTCAACAACAAAGCTTTCACATTGTCTGTGTGCCCTTTGAGTTTCATTAGTTTTGCACAAGTTCTTGGATCCCACACCCTTAGAACCTAGAGAAACAGACATTGGATAACAGCAATTAATACCATTCTTCCCATCAGTGTGTTTCCTTTGCAGAAATGACTCCATTCCAAATGATTCAACCCTTACTCTGAGCACACAGATATCTGTCACTGTAACCAGACGTTATGCAGCTCTAATAATCAGATGTAATCTTCTCTTGATTTTAATTTAATTTATACTGGCTTCTTCTATCTTCTTAGGAAATTAATGAGTGGAAGGGACTGGACGTGCAATAGTGTGATGTGGGTGAAAGATTCTGAGGAACTCAGATAATTCACTGGTGTATCTTATTTTCATTTTTATATTATCTTGGAAATAAAATTTTCTCAAGGTTAGATTGGGAAAAAAAACAAACAACTTACAGGGACTTAAGCATGTTTTATCTTCTGTTACAACACAGAGGAAGGGCTGTTTCTTGGGAACACTTGAACTTCATTACCTCACTTCATTTCCCACCTCCTGCAGGGATCTCACAAATTGCTGGCACCGTTTCTTTCCTACCTGCAGCAACTGTTTCAGTTTTTATAATGACCTGAGTCATATGCCCCCAAAATCAGAGCTCTTGTGGAGAAATGTAATGATCTCTGACAAAAAGAGGGTTACACAAGATGATCTGATTGTCTCCCCTATGTATGAAAGCTCTATGGATATATCACATCTTCAGACTGAGGCAAGATTTGTATTCTATACTTGCACACCCACTTAAAAGAAATGTCTACACATTATTAAAACCACAAAAATTGCTACAGACATGACATTGAAAATTAATAAAATCGTTGCTTTATACTAAATTGGAACTGAAATGGAATGAGCCGTACCAAATTTTGCTTACCTTTTCAGTGGACCCTGATACAATAACTGTTCCCATTTGATTCATTGCAAGGCTGTAGATTGAGTCTTTGTTCCCACTCAGGGAAGAAGCTATTTCAAAATAAAATTTACATATTCAATTTTAATGCTGTCATTTGAAAAACACATACTTATTCACTCAAAACTAGTATTTTAATACCCTCTGATCCACAAAAATAGTGCCCTCTGGCCCATATATCTAGCTGCTTTAAAAAAACAGGAAGACTACAGTCTGCATACTGCTAGGAAAACCCCAGCCCAATTCTTAATTTACTAGTGCATAAAAGACAGTAACCCCTCAGATTTATGATCATGACAGTCCTGTTGCCTTTTTGGCACCAAATTCCGTGCCAGCACTATCAAGCAATTCTTGCTCAACTACTTTATTGGAGTATGATACTTCCACGTGATCTTGTAACACACAGCATTTGGATTTAAGTGCAGAGATTTTTTTCCCAAGCCAAGTAGCAGTAAAATTCTACATTTTGTATTAAAAGCTCTTGTCCTAGTTCAGCAGAGATGCAGAGAAGTTACACTGCAGTGCTGAAATGTGTTACTTGAGCACGGATGCTGCCTCCGAGTTTGTGCAAACCATATGGCAGCTCTTTAGCATCACACCTACCATCAGAGTTGAGGAATTCTGTGCCATCTAGGCTAATCCACTTTTGGACACAGTAAAGCCTCAACTGGGAAAAGCACAGACACAGCAAATGAAAGTCATCTATTTAGAGAGCACAATCAAGCATTTCATCAACCTCAGACTCCATATGATCAGTATGCCAAGAAGGCTGAGAATAGCAGCAAACTGCATGGCCAGCAAAAATGTGAAACTTCACTTAATGATTTATGTATATCATGGAAGTAAGTTTCTGATGCAGTATTAGTAACCTAATAGCTTAATCTAATGCTGCATTTTATCACAGTGGAGGAACCTGTGTCAGGGGAGGTTTAGGCTGGATAGTATGAAAAGGTTCTTTACCCAGAGGGTGGTTGGGCACTGAACAGGCTCCCCAGGGAAGTGGTCACAGCACCAAGCCTGACAGAGCTCTAGAAGCATTTGGACAACACTGTCAGACACATGGTCTGATTTTTGGAGTTGTCTTGTGCAGAGCCAGGAGTAGAACTCAATGATCCTTGAGGGTCCCTTTCAATTCAGGATATTCTATGATTCTATGAAGTATTACACAGCTTTACTTCAGGGTCCTCTTAGCCACTAGTTATGGCTATACAAATGTGAGCTATCAAATGAAATCTATTATTTGTACCCAAAATAAAGTGACAATCTTCCACTGTCCAGAGAGAACAGTCAAAGGCAAAAGACAGAACTGCAGACTCTTGGAGATTAGTACACTGTTTAACAACCACAATAATTTAGGAAAGAATAATACACAGAGTTATCAAAGGCTGGATAGGAATGGAAGAGAAAATTAAATGTTCAGAGGCAAAATTGGTGTCAGAACAAAAGCAAAGCTCAACTCTACCCTCTTTTGGAAGGGACTACTTGTCAAAAGCAAAACCTCTGCTTATTTTGAGTAATGGCTACACTGACTAACAGACTCTTTAAAAATAGGCTTCCTCTTAATGCTGCCTTGTGTACGTTGCTTCCAGGCAATCAATCAGATAGGAAATTAATGCATGAGAACAATCTTCACTCTGAAAAAAAAAAATTAAAAAAAACCAACCAAACAAAAAAAATCGATGCTGTTTGAAAGGACTTAGGAAAACAGCTTCTTTGAGGACATAAACTGTGTTCTTCCCAACAGAAACACTGCTACTTGAGAGCACTAAAAAGAAAGAAAAACAACTACTTCACTTCCTTTTCCTCCCTCTCATGAAATATTTGTGTTCAACTCTAGAAATGCAAATTTACCCCTGACATCCTAGAGGTAATGTCTCTACTCCATTTGAACCATGGCAAAAACCAAGCACCAGCTCCTCAGTACTCCCCATCTCCCATTTCTGATTCACTTGAATCATTTAGGTTCTGTATCACTGTTGCAGCATACAAGAAGTGTTTTTTGTTTTGCCTTTTTTTTTTTTAATTATCTCACAACTGAGTTTTCCTATCAGCTCACAAATAAACCCTTCCTTCAAGAACTCCATGGCAAATACAAGGTAAATCACTTTTATCTCCAGCTGTGTGCCATCCCAACACTATTCTGCAGTGCAACACAGCTCAGTAGAAGCCATCTCTCTTCTAAAGGCTACTCAGACATGTCAGTGTGAGGTTATACATGAATTAAAATCCTGTAGACAGAACAAATGCAAAATTGACAGTTCTGCCCGGCAGAGGCACCCTGGGTTTTAGAAACCTCCAAAGACACAAAATTAACACACCTTTCAGAATCAGAAACACAGTCATTAAAAAAATCCCCTATACCAACACAACTACAGGCCTGCCTCTTACTTACAGAATTATATATTCCTGAAATTTCTTTAGGAGCATGTTGTACTAACTCCAAATTCTAGTTTTGCAGATTTTTCTTGAGTCATTCCTAACCTATGAGGAAGCAACTAGTCTTATTTAGAAAATTAAAGCGTGGCAGTGTGCAAGATGTTTCTGTTCTTTCTCAACGCAGCCATCAGACTCTGCCATTGTTTAAACATCTATCAAACACCAAGTATAAAGAGATTAGTCACTTTGAACAAAATTTTTCCAACCTACCTAACAAGCAGCAAAGTACTCTGTGGTCACACTAGTCCTCTTTCTGAAAAAAATCTACTGTAAAACAGCCAATACAAACCAGGATGCCCACGAGAAAACTTCTGTAACAGTTTCGTTGAAAGCAAAAAGCATCTCAAGTTAAAGTTCTACCAAGTTTCAGAGAAACCAGCACACCACATTCCAGGAGAAAAAGTTCAAAGAGACTTGTCCTCTACTCTAAATGCCATGACTGCTGGCTGCTCTAGATTTCTAGCTATTATGTAACACAACAAATGCCCTGACTGTGTCCTAAAACCACCTTAAAATTTCTTGCACCTTTTTTAAATTCAGATAGAAAGAGGCATCTACAGATTACAACTGATGTCACAGATTATGTTACTCAATAAAGTGCTGCATTGCATTTGCCTCCCCTCTCAGGTACCTACTTGTTACAGTGTTATTTGAGGCAGTCAGTGCTGTTAGAGTATTTACATCCCAGAGGAATATCTGTCTGTCCAGCCCAGCAGATGCTACCAGCTCCTTGTCTTTTGCATATGCCAGCGCTTTCACATAATCCTACAATAAAATAATTATAACAACATGAATTGACAGCATTATCCATGTGAAGTCTGCATCTTAATAATTAAAAGAATGGCAGTGATCACACACAGTATTTAGAGATAATGTTTTTCACCTTATGCGTCCTTAGTGTTGACATGCAAAATCCCTTATGTGCATTCCACACTTTAACAGTAGTATCTGAAGAAGCAGATATCACTAAATTGGAAAGAATAAAGACTAAATTTTAATGGCTTATATATAACTTTAGAGCATATTCATACTACTCTATTTTCCAGAAAAGACTAAACCAATAATTTATATACACATTTCCATTTTTGTTAAAACATCTGTTTACACTATTTACCAAATTTACAATACACAACACATATTCATTTTACATGCTAAGGAAAGATGGAAAATAATTTAAGGAGCAGATAATTTACTTGTATACAGTTTCTGAATGCTGTAGTTCTCAAACTTTAGGGTACTTACATGTTTTACCATTGCAGCAGAGCACAATGTCATTTACCCAATCTGTGTGGTGTTCCATAGATGCTATATAAGGGTCTTGCTACAAATTAAGAAAAAAAAAAGTGTATGAAATCTCATCACAAATGGAAAAGACTGTGACTATCAGACCCTGTTGTGGTATTTTCTTCAACCTTCAAACGGATCTAAAGTTCCCTAATGAAGGGGTGCTTGACATCACTATTCCTGAAGCTTTTTGTGACAGAACTAAAAACAGCTAAGTAAGGTACGAGCAAGATCAAAATGATTCTGCTGCCATAATAATTGGCAGCTGTTAAAAACCATCATCAGATGCAGACCTGCAGAGAGCTTACAAGCAGGATAACTTGGAAAAAAGTAGGTTTAGAGATAGGAAGCCTCTCACAACTGACCTTGTGCTGATTGACACTCCATATCCTTATGATGGAGTCCCGGCCTGCTGTGAAGAGTCTGTTCAAAGCTGGATCCAGCTGAAGTGCATTTACCCCATTTCGGTTGTACTTCTCCACCTCATCTCTAATCACATAGGAGACCTAAAATACATTTGCACAAATCCAATTATGGTATTAAGATACTGACTTGGCCACAAAATCCAAACCTCTAATTTCATCTTTGTGAGGATCTTGGGTAGAAAATATTAAGAGTTTTACAAGCATCAAGTCTGTCAGTTTGAGAGTTACCAACACCACCTCAGTCATGTCCCCCTGCAAGTGGGGAAGAGTCATAGGGAAGAGATCAGCAGTGCTAGAACTGGAGCCCAAAGGATTATTTAACCATTCCAACTCAAGCTTAGTCAGACCCAGAGAATCCTTAGTTCAATTCCCTGCTCTGTGCACATACTCTGGGTGATCTTAGAAACAAAGAGTTTGTGTCTCACTTCCCAAGCAGCTTCCACAGTTTCTATAGCTGGAATGACAGTCTTTCCCCGTCTCAAAAAGGAGAGGATATGGTCACTAAGGATTAAAGCATTGAAAGACTGCAGATACAAATTCAAGCTATTTCAGGTGTTATTATTTTTTAAACCACTTTTTAAAAAAACGTATCTACCCACCAATATAATAGGAAGCTCAAATTCTTACTGCTCTTTCAAATAAATGATTCCTTTAGTTTCTTTCCTTCTGTGTTTGACAGCACTGTGTGTAAAGGTGATTTTGTGTATTTGTTCAGTAACACTAAGAGGAAATTTCAGGAGACCCTGCAAAGGCCACAGCACTCTCTATTAATACTGCTCAGTAAACAAACACAGTTCTAAGGCACTGCAGTTTCTTCAGGGCTACTCTCACCCTGTGCTGCAGCTCTCCTGATTCCTGGGTTTACACAGGGTTTATGCATTACTCTGAGGAAAGCCCTCACTCTTAGGAAAAAGGAGGGGAAGCTGCCAGTTATGCCTCTTCCCAGATTCTGTAAAATATAATCAGAACAAGGTAAAATTTCATGCTTGGTATAATCAAATCTGCTCAGAGCAGGAATCATTTGGATATGCAAGTACCAGTGTTTTGAAAATGCTTACAAGTAGTCTCGGGCTAGAGATCTGAAAGCAATTTTTCACTCCAATAACCGTGCCATAGTAGTATAAAGAAAGTGTTTTCCAGATCAGATCTCAGTTACACAAAAATAAACCAAGAAATTAAAATTTTCAGTGGTTCTTATCAGTGAAGAAATATTTTCCAGCATCTCATATTCTGTATTAGGAGAACTGACAGGTCCATTTGGTCAATGTGAGCAACATCTCTATGGAATTATCCTGTCCCTGTGCAGCACAGCAAGAGAACTGATGTTTCCAGAAAGCACACATCCAGTGCTATTCTGTTTGAGAAAGAGCTGCAGCAGCTCTGTGGACCAACACTGGAGGGTCAAAATTAAGAGCCTCCTGAATCCTTCTGCCTGAATACTCTCCATTACCATTCCAAAAGTCCTTCACTGCTGTTATTAATGTTATGTCTCAATGCTCTTAAGACACTTCTTGCACATATGCCAGCCACTCACAGCCCTTGCAGAGCCACAGATCTTCTCACAATTTTAGATTGTGTCCTAAATTCCAATACTTTCAGCTTCTGTCACCCATTCCCAACTCATCCATAACATTCTTGCTATCCATGCTCAAGTCTCCACCTACACACAGCTTTGGAGACATCACTGAGAGAAGACACTGTCAACCATACATGAGTGTTAATGTTTAATACTTCAAATACATTTAAGCTTTCAGGGTTTTCTTAGAGAGCAAGATGTATGTGCAGCTCCTCAACTGGGCTTGATCTATACTGCTGGAAGGCACACAGAATGCTGGAGTAAAAGAATATTACAAAGTCAAGGTTTGGCACGATACAAAACACAACACAAAGGAAGGACCAAATTCACGCTGCTTTCAAACCCTTTTGAGTCAAGCCAATGAAAATATTCAGTCAAAAATACTGTGTGTGAGCAGATAAGACATATATTAAAGGAACTGAAAACCTAAAGTAGATCAAATTTAGTTAATAGTTAGATCAGAGTTAGTTAATAGGGAGAACAACCTTTTGCTGAAATACAGCGTCAGACTCAAAGTCAGCAGGGCCCTTCAGCTCTTGCTTCTCCCAACTGCTAGCAGGATACTTTTTGACAGATCTTCAATTTTTGGATTCGTTCCTCTTCTGTCAGTCACCTCCCATATTTTTTATATTTGCAGGTGTAATACAGAGCTTGATTCCACTTCTAAACAGACTGTCACACTATGTTAGTCATCTGAGCATTTTAAAGAGCCTTTTGCTCATAATACCGTTACTTTCTTAATTTAAAGAGTTGAAGCAAAACAGAGCCAACAAATCCCTAAAATGTAAAAAAGGCAAGTGATGGTTTACTTTAGTAAAAAAGGTACTTTTCATATATGATTAATACTTTCACAGGACTTTGGAAATTGAGTCATATTTCTACACTAATCTTGACAGAATTAAAGCCAGCTCCACTGAGTGCTGTTTTTCCATCATCTAAAGACATGACCAGGGAAGACTGACAACCATTTCACAAAACCAATACTACAATACTCGACAAAGTTCAATTTGCCCTTTATTCTTTTCAATAACTTCCACACATGAATTTAGTCAGACATCTCTTGGCAAGTACTGTTTTTATTTTAAAAGAACTGGAACAAAGAGAGGAGTTATGTTGTGTTAGGGTTATGAGTCCATGGTAGACCTCAGTGAGTCCATGGTGATCTCAGCACCAGTTCAGCAGAAAACACACCATCATCATTCTTCCTGAGAGAAACATGAGGAAGTAGCTCTGCTGTAACAACTGAATTAAACAAGATTAACATCTTATTTCCTACTATTACATTTTTCCCCCTGTAAATACATGACAGCTTTGATGGGAAAAAAATATGGCAACACAACAAAAAAAGTTTGACATAAAATTCCCCAGCAGAGACTGTTCACAGAATTCAGTTCCTTTTCTCTCTCCTCAGACTTACAGTTCTACAAAGTTTTATTTACCATCCACAGAAGGAGTGGTTTACTTTTCCTGACAGACTGTCTTAGAACCTTAGGGAATAAGGGCAGAAAGGAAAAACAAAAAAATCCCTATTGTATAAAGAATCACTAATGATGGTTTTCTGCACATCATGGGAAGAAACTGTGATGGCCATTTTTCAATGATAAAAATGATTCTAACCAAAATTACACATGTGCTCCTTAGAATTGTTTTTCTTTTTTTTTATTTTTTTTTTTTTTAAATTTCTAATACTAAAAGCACAAGTGGAGAAAATAAAGATTAAAGAAAATTACTTTGTAGTCAGCAAGGTGATGACTTGATGACTGCGTGTTGATAAATGTTGACCACACCAACAATTCACATGAATACTGTGATTTGAGCAGTCAGGAAAGGACAAGGCAAGTCCTGAAGAAAGTATCAACTGGAAAAGACTGCTATGGCAAAAAATACTCTCCAACTCATATTGGAGGGCTAATGATATCCAAACAACTGACCATTGCTTACACTAAAAATACTTATATTTATTTTCTCAACCAGAATAAAAATATTGTTCAAAGGCTCACTCCTGCAAACCAGTCATTGAGACTGAAATAAACATCTTGTTTATCAACAAAACCAGAACAAGACACAGGGCATATGTGGCTGGACTAAAAATAATCTCATAAGACACCTGCTGTACACCTCATGGAACCCTTTGGAAAGGGAGATGTAACATCAGAAACATCCAGGCTTGTACTCAAATGCATCAATTCTACATTAACACGGGGGAAAAAGTTAAGGGCTCCACAAAATCTCTTGAAATGCACAAGGAACTTAAAATGGATCAATAAACACAACAGCAACGTGATTTAAAACAGCTTACACTTGTGTAAGAGTGGTGGACCCAGCAGCTAAGTCCATTAAACTAAAAAATTCACTAAGAAAAACAGAGGAACATTGCTGGTCATCCACATGTAGTTTTCCATCATGTTCTTATTTGGGGGGCAAAAAGGTGAGAAAGTCAGGTTTTTTTGTTCGTTCATTTTTTAGTTTTAGTGTCACTGAGTACAGACATAAGAAATATTAAATATAGTAAGTAAACAAACAAACACAAACAATATAACAAACAAACATGAACACATCTAAACAACATAAAAACAATAAAGTTTGGGCTGAGTAGAAAGTGCTGTGATAAAATTCACCTCTGCCTTGGGGCACACACATTTTATCACTGGAGATAAGCTCCTGTGTCCTGCTTGGAAAGGGCTGTGGAAGTCACCAGGAAGTGACACTGACTCTGCTGCAGCTTTTATAAACTCCCCAACAAACAACAATCTTGCCCAGCAGCACAGCACAAACATCACAAAGGGACGGGCTCTCTTTATAAACAGTTTATGGGATTCAGTACCCTAAATGGATTGGGATTAATCACTTTAATGACTACCTAAGAGCTCCAGGGATAAAGCTTCTGTCAACAGATGCATTTCAGAATACAAGGCCAAGTGAATTTCTTGCTGGACCTGTGATGTGTTTCTTGCATGGATGAGTATCAGTTGACCTGGGATCCTGTTACCCTTGTCACAGTACATGTCTTATAAGGGATTTTATTCTCATGGATGGTAAAATCTGCTTTCAAAAATAACATCACACGGAGAAAACAGTGACCAGCTGAGCTATGAGGACACTCATTCCTTGTTTGTAAGTGGGGAAAAAGAATTCAACACCACAAATACTATTGCGAGCAATTAAAAAAAAAAAAAAGATACAAAAGATATTTCTCAAAATCACTTGAAATGTGACATGAATTGCATCTAAAATGAGAGAAACAGCAGTCAAGCATCAAGGAAAAAAAAAAAATCTATTGTCTTAGTATCTTGGTAGAGCATATGTACCCCTAAAAATATGGTCTTCAATTAAGAACATATTATTTGAATTTTTATCAGGGACTCCAGGCTCTAGAATAAAAGTAATGGAAGGCATTAAGAAATGCATTTTATGCTTTTACAATGGAATCAACTTAATAGTTATTTGTTTGCTTAAGTATCTTATATGAAATTAATATAATTTATAAATATAACTTGCATATTTATTATATATAAAATATTAAAAAAAACCAGATATATCTCATAAGGTGCAGCAGTCGTGCATAAAGACGACCAATTCAGTGCAAAAAGATCACAGAATCCTACTACGGTTTGAGTTGGAAGGGGCCTCAAAGCTCATCTCATTCCAACCCCCTGCCATGGCCAGGGACACCTTCCACTATCCCAGGTTGCTCAGGGCCCCATCCAAGCTGGCCTTGAACACTTCCAAGGGACGGAGCATGAGATCATCTTATTCTGTACAAGACTTAAAAGACAAAAAGTACTTAAAACTCATTCAATAATTGTATAAGGATGCTGATCCCAGTTATCACAAAATTCCCATGTGTTCTCAATTCAATGTTTTGAGTGTGGGGGTAAATTTATTCCAGTCAGGGAGCAAGTTTGGGAGAGCAGTTTTAATATGACCCCTTAAGGGCAGCTACTCCAAGTCACCTGCTGAGAAGTGGCTTCATCTTGATTTAATTCCAAGGAACAGATCTGAAAGCTACAGCATGTGGCCAACAGCAGTGACTGACACACTCTGCATCCTCATTCCCTTCCCAAATCAGACACCCCACTCCTGCAGCCCCCAGACCTGCAAGGCTAAGCTTAAGAAACACCTGCCACTGGACATTTCAAATGCCTGACTTTGATTTAAATAATTAAACCTCTTTCCTTTTCTATGTATGGAGTTTATTTTGAAGCCTAAAGCCTCTATTCTGATTAAATTCTTAGAAACATACAATTATATGCAGAAACACCCTAAACTGACTATTTTGGATGGTTTTGCTTACCAGTAAAACTGGTGCATCCAAGATAATAATAGCTCTGATTTCCATAAACTTCAACCATGTAAGGAATCAAGTGCCTCCATGCCCAAGAGGTGTTTTTTGAAAAAGCTTCTTCTCATAGTCTCATACGTTTGGGGCAAATTTCTCCCTCTCTCTACAGCTCTCTGAAAAGTTTCATGTAACAGCATCCTAAACACTCAGCCACTGGGAAGCAAAATAAATCATGAGTGGTTTTGTATTTCCATTAGCAGCTGATGGATAAAATAGCCACTTAGAATTCAACTACATGAACAAAATCCTATCTCTAAGCAAGTAGGTGAAATAACAAGAGTGCATGAAAAAAAAATCAGCTTCTGCTCAAGGCTTTATAAATGGTTATCACGAAATGGTTTTGGATGAAAGGGGCCTTAAAGATCATTTTGTTCCAACCCCCTGGCCACAGGCAGGATCACTTTCACATAAACCAGGCTGCTCAGGGCTCCATCCAGCCTGGCCTTGAACACTTCCAGAGATGGGGCAGCCACAGCTTCTTTGGAAAACATAACCAAAAAACTGCAGATCTATACTTCTAGTGCACTGGCTGAGACACAGATCACTACAGCAGTACATGAAGTCAGAAAAAAAACCCCAAGATACAAAACACAGTGAGATGAAAAAAGAAGACATCATAAAGCAGCACAAAACCACCTGCAAAAACAAGCTTTTGGGCTAAGTAATGCTTGGAAAACAAATGTAGTAGTAAAAAAAGGAAACAATGTGCTCTTTGATGAATGTTGTTGTCAGGGAAATACTCCTCCATAAATAGGACTACATCAAAGAAATATCAAGGTATAATAAAATCCCCCTCCTTAGGAGTGTAACTTTTAAAAACTTGTTTATGGCACAGGCAATGAAGTCAATAAAGGGATATTTTGGTGGTGTAGGGAATTGCTTATACAGTATTGACTGAGTGCTTCCCTTAACCACAGAAAGCACTACAGCCTCTAAAGAGGTGCACATTTCCTCTGTGCAATAAAACTCAAAAGGCATGTCCAAAAATCAAACCCACCTATGTTGGGAAGGAGCTTAATGCTATTTCCACCCTAATCAATATTTCATTTGATCACAGTGGATAGATACAGCTGGAACTTGCACTTGCCACTGGGAGCTCTGCACATTGATAAAGCGTTAAATCTTTTCTAAAGTGAAAGATCTAAAAATGGCTAAAGGGCTGGCAGTATCGCAAACAAGAAGAAAAGCACTGAAGACCATAAAATAAAACCATTTTCGTGACTTTAACTGTTAAAGAGTCTTGACTTTTTATACATACTTTGGTAATTCAGTCTTAAGGCTACAACAATGTACCCCTAAATACACGAGCCCACATCTTAAAGTCTAATTCTTTCCCAGGTGTGCTCTGCGCCCTCCAGACTGCCTATGCCACAGGTTTCCTCCAGCAGATGCTGTCTGGAGCTGGGAAGGGCATAACTTTGAATTCTGACCAGTGAATGCCATGTTCCTTGCTCACGTGTGGAAAAGGACAGCGTGTTTAACAGAGATGACGTACTGAGCAGAAGTCAAAACACAGGTAAGATGCAAAGCAGATCATAAAATGGTTTGGGTTGGACGGGACCTTGAAGATCACCTCCTTCCACCCCCTGCCATGGGCAGGGACACCTTCCACTATCCCAGGTTGCTCCAAGCCCCATCCAGCCTGGCCTTGGACACTTCCATGGATGGGGCAGCCACAGCTTCTCTGGGCAACCCTTTCTAGAGCCTCTCCACCCCCACAATAAAGAATTCTTTTCTAAAACTGACTTAAAACTACTCTCTTTCAATTTGAACCCACTCCCCCTTACCTTGTGGTATATCCCTATTTACAAGCTCCTGTAAACACAACATTACCCAGGTTTCCTTTAAATTCCCTTCGGACCTGCCAGCCCGGGCACTCCTCATGCCTTGGCCTCGGGCTTGGTGTTCGGACAGGAACACACCCCCGGGAGGTGTTTTCCCCCTGGTTTAGGAGGAAAGCCCGGGACAGAGCCGAGGGAGAGCGGCAGCGACCAGCCCTGCCGGGAACCCACACCACAGCCGGGGCAGGGCCGGGGACACGCTTCTGTCCGCCTCAACTCCACCTCCCGCCGTGAATCAGGGCCGGCCCCGACCCCGCTCGGCAGCTCCGGTGCCTCCAGGGCGGCCGGGGGAGCGACACCGGGGGCGTGTGGCGACAGAGGGGGCGGCCGCGCCCGCACGGAACCCCCCAGGCCCTGACGCCCCGCGGGCGCTGCCGCAGCGCCCCCTCCCCGAGGCGCCGGGCTCCCCGGGAGCCGCCGCGGCCCCGCCGCGCCCTCACCTGCACTTTCCGCCGGCCCGCCGTGTTCTGCCGGTGATGCGCCGCCATCTTGCATGTTGACACTGTGGCGTCATGTCCGACCGGAAGTGACAGCGCCCCTCGCCCCGCCCGCCCGCCGCTTTTATAGGGAGCGCGGTGGGCGTGGCCAAGGGGCGTGATCAGTGGTGGGCGTGGCCAACGCGGGGCGTGGTCACGTTCCCGCCATGTTCGCTTCGGGCCGGCCCCTTCTCTTCCCTTTCCATTCTTTTTCCTCTTCCTCTTCCTCTTCCTCTTCCTTTTCCTTTTTCCTTTCTTTTTCCCCTTCCCCTTTCCGCTTCTCCTTCCCTTCCCCTTTTCTTTCCTTTGCCTTTCCTTTTCCCTTTCCCTTCCTTTCCCTTCCCTTTCTCCTTCCCCTTCCTCTTCCTTTTCCTGTTCCTTTCCCCTTCCCCTTTCTTTTCCCCTTTCTTTTCCCCTTTCTTTTCCCTTTTCTTTTCCCCTTTTCCTTTCCCCTTTTCCTTTCCCCTTTTCCTTTTCCTCTCACTTTCCCTTCTCCCTTCTCCCTTCCCCTTTCTCCCTTCCCCATTCTCCCTCTCCTTCTCCCTCTCCCACTCCTTCTCCCACTCCCTCTCCCACTCCCTTTCCCTTCCCCTTCCTTTCCCCTTTCCCCTTTCCCTTTCCCTTTCCCCTTCCCCTTCCTCCCTGTTTCAGTGTCCTCGCCCCACTCTGTGCTGTCCCCAGTGTCCCCAAAAGGCCTGTGTCACACTCAGAAGGGGCCCTCATGAGCAGCAAACCCAGTGCTTTTCATGTGTCAATCAGACGGTCTTTCATCAGCAGTGCCCATAATGAGCAGAGGTTCCTCTGCACGGCTTGGGTTGCTGATTAAGAGGGAGGGGTGTTGGTAAAGCACAGTGGTGATACCACCAGGGCTGTGGGCTCAATCCCTGTATGGGCCATTTGCTTGAGAGCTGGATTGGATTCATCCTTGTGTGTCCCTTCCAACCCAGGATACCCTGTGGCTCCTCTCTGTGTGTTGCACAGTCTGGTTTCGTTGCTAAATAACAGGAGAGGGATGCTGATTAGAGCACGGTGGTGATAACATACCAAGGTTGTGGGTGGGATCCCTGTGGGGTCACTTGAGAGTTGAACTTGATCCTTGTGGGTCCCTTCCAGCATATATTCCAGAATATTCTGCAATATTCTGTCTGCTGAGCTATTGTGTTTGGGCAATATCAGCACTTCTTGCTCCCATTAGCACAAATGGGTTCTTCAGCACAGTGATAGGTGCAATGGCCCGTGGGTATCACCCTGGCCCCTTAACCATGAAAAGAGTTCTGCTTCACCACTAACCAGGTGCTGGGTGAGGTCTGTATGAAGTTGTGTACAGGACTCTGTTCTTGGCACGCCTCTTTGTTACACTTCTTTGTGGTAGAACGGTAAGGGTGTTAATTAGTGAAAAAATCCCACTGAGGGAGAAAATGTAAAGGGATAAGGACAAAAAGGAGCACTCAGGTATTCCCTAGCTGCAACCCTAAGAAGAAGACAACATAATGATTACTTAATTACTTCTGCTAATTTGAACTTTACTTATTTTAATACAGATCACTTTTTCTAGCATTGCAGAGTGCACAGAGTCCTCATTACAGCTGCAAGTGGAGGGTCTGATTCTGAAATGAGATCTGCCTTGACTGAAGTCCTTCCTTAGCTGCTGTATTTCGTAGGATCACAGAAAGGTTTGGTTGGAAGAGACCTTAAAGGCCATCTCATTCCAACCCCTCTGCCATGGCAGGGACACCTTCCACTAGCCCAGGTTGTTCCAAGTCCCATCCAGCCTGTCCTTGGACACTTCCAGGGATGGGGCAGCTACAGCTTCTCTGGGCAACCTGTGCCAGGGCCTCCCCACCCTCACAGAGAGGAATTTCTTTCAAATAACTGAACTAGAATCCAGTATTTAGAAGTTAGATTAAGCAAATTTAAGGCAAAGTTAATGCTGCAATAGGAATTTGTCTCCTTTAATCCAGCAACAAGAGCTGCAATTACAGACACATCACTTCCAGAGACCCACAGACATTGTTCTGTGAATGTATTTTTTTGGCTCTTGCAGTAGATTTTGGACATGATGGAGTCTGAAACAGTGGGTTGTATTACTTGAATGCCTTGCATATGCAGACATAGAATATGATATCTCGGGAAATTTTAGAACCACAAAAAGATTAAATAGGATTTCAGATCACCAAGTTTCACATCCTATAAAGTACAGCCTAAATACAGAATTTTCAAACAGTTACATCTGAGTCATGCCCATAAATTATATATAGGCTGCAACACTTTTGGTTTTAAGCTATGTAGAATCTACCATGTCCTTTGGGGTTTTTTTTCAGTGGTTAGCTGCTCTTAAAATGCGTGTCGTCTTCATGTCTTGAATTTGTGTAACTCTTATCCCAACTATAGAACCAATTACAGCTTTTCCTGGAGGATTAGAGAGGCTGTTGTTTATGCAAAATACTTTTTACTTGCTGTAGATAGTTCTAGTGCTTGTATACTAGTGGTATATCTTTTTAAATGGGGTTGGAAGTGATTTCCTAAAGGCAATTAGTTCCCATTTTAGCCTCAAACAGCATCAACTCCACTGATGTAATTCCTGGAGGTATCTATTTAGTCTCTAGTTGCAACAGATGGTGATTCCAAAATCTTCATATGCAACGTATTCTACTGCTTCACTATTCTTACTGCAGAAAAAAAGGTTCTCCTTGTGCTTCATCTGAATTTCCTGAGCCACAATCTCAGCCTGTTACTTCTTGTTTTACTCTTCATGGGCATGATCATGAGTTTTTTCCACATTTCTTCTTAACTGTTTGAAAGCTGCTATCATATTTCCTTCCAACTTCTCTCCTGTAGGCAAGATCCACCTGAACTTTACATCCTCGTTCATACTTCTCACTTCTCAGGCTCCAAATCACCCTTACAGTGATATTTTAAAATCTTTCAACATTTTCTTTGAATGCTGTCAAGCCTCACAAGGTAGAATGCAGCAGCACACAGAAGCAGCTGGGAAATTCCACAGCGTTCTTGAAGCTGCTAGTGTTAAGGGAATCTAATCTTTATACTCTTCCTTATTACACTGATTATTCACTCAGTGCTTACTCTCTGGGCATTTCCATTCTTTCTTCCTTATCTCAACATCCTGGCTTCACTCCTGAGACCTGTTTGGTTCTCCACCACTTCCTTTTTGGCTCAGCAGCTGTTTGCTCACTGCAGTGTTCTCAGAAATTCACAATTTAACCAAAGAAAATCAGATTTTCATGGAAATTGAAAAAATCCCTAGACTCATGTATATATTATACTGTCTCTCTTCCAAAACCTAAACTAAACAGCTGATATTATAGACTAGATCATCTTACCACTTCCTACTAGGAAATGACAAACATGATGAAAGGCTGAAACATTTACTGCATAGCAAAGAAAACCTTGCCCAGCATATTTTTTTTCTATAATGTTGCACTTAGTTCAGACTTGAGAGACATACACACAGAAGGTAGAAAATTATTATGTTACTCATGGTTTTAGCAGCCCTCAGTAAATATGATCTTTGTTGGATTAGGCAACCTCCTGAGGTATCCTCCAACCACAAGGTTTCTGTGACACAAAAGGATCACGGTACTTTTTTTTCACCTTAAAATAATGAATTGTTGATCTGACAAGGTTGAACAAACACTGCTTCATATACATAAATAGCAGTGACAATCCACTAAAACTTCTTTGATACATTAAAAAAAAAAGAAAAAAAAAAAGAAACCCAATTTTTAAATTGTATAAAAATGAAAAGATTCTTTCTATAGAAACAAATTTAATTTAAAATCAAATGTACCAAAAATGATGACTGCCCTTGAAAACACAATATTATCTTTTTACTAAACGAATAATCCATTGGTGATTATAAATAATGAAGTGATGTTTAGGGTTTATGAATTAAATTATTGTTTCATTTCACCAAAGAATAACATGAAATGATGAGAATTTCAATACCTTTAAGAGAAGACAAGAAATTACTTTAGAGTATGCATGAAAATGATTGTGTTATGAAAAGAAGTCATCAACCTCCTAATGGACTAATGCATACTGAAATGTAATCAGGCACTTTGCTCAGTATTTACTTACAGAGAAAACTTCACGTTGCCTCGTTCTTCCCCAGTCCAGAACCGAATAAAACTACATACTTTATGCATGACAGCATCTGAATAACTTTGACAATTACCATTAGCCTGAAGGCAGCACACGACTAAACTGGACAAAACAAGCCTTCATTTTACCTTTGAAAAATGCTTATTAAACAAATGAACACATTTCACATTTGTCCTAGAAAGTACCTTAAACCATACGCTTCCCACTGCAGTAACCAAGTGCTTCCCGCTGTAAGGATCAGGTTCTGAGGACCCTGAGTGTACATATCTCTCTGGGACCTGATGAGGTGCATCCCAGAGTCCTCAGGGAATTGGCTGATGATGTTGCCAGGCCACTCTCCATCGTACCTGAGAAGTTGTGGCAGTCAGGTGAAGCTCCAGGTGATGGGAAAAAGGGAAACATTGCACTCATCTTAAAAAATGGGGCCTCTGGGGACTACCGATGTCACCTCTGTGCCTGGGAAGATCATGGAACAGATCCTCCTAGAAGCTGTGCTAAGACACATGGAGGACAGGGAGGTGATTCAGAACAACCAGCAAGAGAAAGTCCTGCCTGACCAACTCAGGGGCCTTCTGTGGTGGAGTGAATACCTGAGTGGACAAGGGAATGGCTAAAGGTATCATTTATCTGGACTTCTGTAAAGCCTTTGGCACAGTCCCACACAACATCCTTCTCTCTAAATTGGAGAGAGATGGATTCAATGGGTGGACTGTTAGATGGATAAGAGATTGCTTGGAGAGTTACATCCAGAGGGTAGTGGTCCATGGGGATGGACAGATTGAGAGGAGTCCTTTGGAGAAGGATTTGGGAGTGCTGGTGGGTGAGATACAAGAGGTGACCTGTCAGTGTGTGCTCATAGCCCAGATCTAATTGTGTTCTTCCAGTACCTGAAGGGAGAAGACAGGAAAAATGGAGACTAATTGCAATGCCATGTAGTGACAGGACAAGTGATGACAAGGGGATATGGTTTTAAACTGATGGAGGGCACAGTTAGGTTGAATATTGGAAAGAAATTCTTGTCTGTGAGGTTGGAGAGGCCCTGACACAGGTTGCCCAGAGAAGCTGTGGCTGCCCCATCCCTGGAAGTGTCCAAGGCCAGGTTGGACAGTGCTTGGAACAACCTGGGCAAGAGGAAGGTATCCTTGCCCGTGGCAGAGTGATTGGTACTAGATGATCTTTAAAGTCCCTTGACCCCCAGACCATTCTGTGATTCTGTGTTTTCTTTGTTGGTTTTTAATTTGTGAAGCTGTTGGGTATTATGTAGCTTTTATGAGTTGCATTCTTGATATGTCAAAGTTTAGACTTTACTCTTACAGGGAGCTACAGTAACAAGTAGGTTTGAAACCAAATGTCTCAGTCTTTGCTAGTGCTCTTGCATTTGTCATTTCGTTGTTGTGTTTGAAGCCATGCAATAAAAGGTGAGACTTCATAAGCTGTGTTAGCAAGACTTCAAGAAATGCTGGAAATCTTTCAGAGGTGGTAGCAGCAATATTTTGCTTTTAGCATCTTACTCTTGAGAAATGAGAAATGCTTCAGGAATACTAATACTGTTTTTCAGAACACTGAGAAGAAACAGAGGGAGTAACTTGAACTTCAGGCACTGAGATAATTTTCAGACTTCTTCAGTGTACATTAGGTCATTAGGCAGAAAGCTACTTTGTGTAACAATGCATTTAATGTGTGCTTACCATAAAAGCTATTTCCTGTTGTTCTGTAAAGTCAATTAGCTATTTACCAAATACCAAATTTCATGTCTGTGTGATTTCTTATTTCATTGTGCAGCATGAAGAAAGGGAAAGGGCAATCGTGCAAATTAATGTCTGGACAAATACACGGTGTACTTTACACTATTTGATTCTTTCCTAAGAGAGTTTGGGGTGAACCTTTTGTTTCTCTCACAGATATTTGTTTTCCAGAGCCCCTTATTTTTTTCTCTGTGTTGTTTTTTGTTGTATTTTATATGTAATTTTACTTATTCTCTGTTCCAAGTGTACCAAAGAAGATGAATTTCCTCGCTCTTTTTTTTCCCTTTTTTTTCCTGATGTCCCTTATTACTCTTGTTCCCGGGTTATGATATTTTATACGACATTTCTGGAATCTCATCTAGGTCTTGAAATTAGTCAGCCTTGAAATTAAGAGGAATCTGGAAGCTTCTGGCCAGCAATTGAATTAGTTCAGCCCATGAAGGATGCATATGAGGTTGTATTGGAATAAATGAGTGTGCATTACTTAGATCACTCTTAATGGGATACGCCAAAGGTTAGAGTGTTTCTCAAATTGTGGGTATGGCATTCCCTGTATGCCAGTTGAGGTTATGGACAGGAAGGAGGATTGCAAATTCTCTGAAGTTGCAGATGCAGTAAACAAAAATCTCTGCAAATAATTTTCTTTGCAAGTGTATCTGATGCAAATACTTGAATTACCGAGGAGTAGGAAATTTTACTGTTGAACAGTGAAGTTTCTTCATGACATAAATTTGTAAGAATTGTCATTTATGAGCTGTAAGCTTCAGAGTTAACAACTCTTACACTGCTCCCAATCAGTGTTATAAAGAATTATTACCCTATGCAAATCTGCTATTAGTTTCCTATGTACATATGCATATATATATGTATAAAGAGCTAGGTTGGGATGCAAAAACAAAGGCCTAATGTGTAGAGACACTAATGTTTTCAGTTTTTTTTGAGAAGGCCATGAGTGTTCATGAGTTTTTTTGATATTTAATTGTCCATCCTGTTAAATACCTATTCCATTTTTTTGGTCCACATGTGATAGGTTTTAACTTCAATTTGAAGAGCCACCCAGTATTAAAGCTCTCATCATCTGTAAGTCTTTATGATTTTCTTTTGAGAAAATCTGTCTGTCCTGCCATCAGTTATGCAGGTTTACAACATTTAAATAGTTCCTCTTCATTAAAGGAATTTTATGATTTTTAACTCTCAAGTTACTTGGAAGACATTTTTCATTGCATGTGATAGGGAGGCAAAAGTAACAGCTGATTTCTGTTAATAAAAACCTTTTGTTATAATTCGTGGTTTTTTTTATTATGGCAAAAAGAGACACCTCTGTTCCCGTAGGGTAGATATCTTTAAGGAAACTAAAAAAAATCTACCATACCTGACATGATTTCTATTTCCTCCTCTCCAGAGTTTGAGATTTTGCCTTCAGGAGAGTATTTTGATGTCTGTGTTTGTTCCTGTTCGTTGTTGTGTGCACAGCTGAATTTTCTGTGTTTTGTGGGTTTTCTGTGTGAACAGTGGTTTGCATTTGCTGATTCTAATGGAGGATCATTGGCTGCCTAATGGGCAGCGAACCATAACCAGAAAGTGCAATAAACTCTGTAATTAACAGTCGTGATCTGTCTCTGTGAGAATCTTGACTTAAATTAAAACACTCAGATACTTTATATGAAATTCAACTGAGTTCTTCATCAGTGGATGGTATGATTTTGTTTTGCAGCATCTGTTTCTTGAAAATATGAAATGTTTTTCTCAGGCTTGGGTAATTTTGCTTTCAGCTGTTATGATTAAAGTTACTGGATGTTTTTAGCCTGTAAGTGAAATGAATTTTATTTTTTACATTGAATTTTTGTTAAAAGCATGTGTTTTCTCTCTGTAAAACAGTCTTTTACTCAAGATTCCTGTGCTTTTGTGAATATTACATAGATAGGCTATTGAATGGCCTGCAAATTTCAGGATTAGATTTATAGATACATCAGTTGATGATAGTGACTGGATGTTAGTGTTGGAAATTTATGTTCCATTCCCTCTTGTATCCATCTGGGATCTTGTGTCCAACATGTAATTTTAGCCAATTTCAGTCATAGTGTCTTAACAACACAAATGTATCCTGAAGGGAGAAGGAGCTTTTTTATGTTCTGAGTTTCATATGTCTCACTTGTGTCAGGGGTTCCATGGTCTGTGAGATGTAGAGGGAGAGTGTCAATCAGACTGGAAAAGAAGGTAAATCGTGCTGGATTTGTTAGGAACTTAAATAGCTGGCTCATTCCTATAAAAGAGAAAAATAGGAAGAGAAACCTTGTATGAACCCTTGCCCCTCTAAGACAGAGGAATTTGTGTCATGCCTGTTATCCCACTGAACAGGAGACACAGATTTCCAGGATTATCCACAGGGCATTTCTCAGTGGGTGAAAGCTGGTGGATGAGGCAGCTGGGTAGAATTTGAGGATAAGAGGGTCGTGCAGAGTGCATGGACTGTCAAATGCCTTGATATCTTTAATGACTGCATTTATCTGATCTGTAATTTAAAGCAGCAACTAATGTTTGGACTTATGGCAAGGTTACAAGATACATTTAAATATGCAAAAATCTAGTGGGTTTTTTTTCAGCTCTTGACATCTGTACACTCTTAGTCATTAAACTAATGGGGGTGTACTAATGCTACCAACAAAAACTTGTCTTGTGCTCCAGCAATAAAAAGGGAAAAGAAGAGTGCTGTCCTTTGCAGTTAATGGAAGAGACAGATCCATGTCAAGAGCATGGTGACTAAATTAGCAGTAATTTCTATAATGAAATTAATTTTAGTGATTTCTCTAATGATAATTACCTTTTTATTGTTAAACTTAACCTTTTTGTCCCCTCAATATTGTGAGGAATAATGAATGAAAGTGGGAAGAAAACAGTGTGGCTACTATGAGGCTGATTTTCTGCCCTCTCCCCACTCTTTCAGAAGCTGCCTTCTTAATAGGAGAAAGTAGATTTCCCATGGTAGCACAAGAAAAGTTACTTGTCTCGATGTTTTGCTGTTAGCTGCAAGTCCCAAACTGCTGCAGATAAAAATCTTGTACTCTATGCTTGCTCTTTTCAGATTGCAGATATTACAGGGTGCAAAGAGGGTTCTGTTGGGGTCTGTGTTTACTCTCTGAGCCCCATTTTTCACAGGGCCAAAGGGATGGAGAAAATGGAGCAGAATAAACACATGCAGGTAGGGATCGTTTTGCATTTCATGGTATTAGCTGGTACAGCATTATAAATGGGGCTGCTTCTGACCAGAGCAGTTACAGTGCCATTGTAGGGGTGCTTTACTGATCTTAAAAATTCTGCTCTCTTAATTGAACTCATCTCAACAAAATGCTCTTACTTTCTGGAAAATTAAGTTACATTGCAGCTTAAAATGTCTTACTGTTGCTTGCCCCACAGAACACTTAGGGTTTTATTTCTTTTAAACCCAGCTTCAGTTGTTTCCTCCACTGATAGTACCTATCAAGCAAAGTGTTGGATCTTTGTTGTTTGTTTCCTTGCATTAGAGCTGTCTGGCTTTTAAGGACAGCCTGGTTGCTTTAGCAGAACAGCAAAACCCAGAGTAACTCTCTTGTTGTCAAGAACGATTTATATCCTACTCAATAAAGAAGAAAAAAAAATGTAGACAATAATGGCTTCTGTTGATGTAACTAAGAGAAATAACTGTACTTAGCATCAGGGCTTGCCATTAATGTGTGTGTGTGTCACTGTCCAACCTGTTGCTAGCAGGCTTTATACATTAATTTAAATAAATATAAGCAATTTCAAGTCTGAGGACAAATGATGTGGGTTTTATTTTGCTCAAACAAGGTTTTTTTTGTATTTTTTAATGGAAATTATGGCATAGTGTGATACTGAATGTATTTTTGGCTCTGATCTTGTATATAAGAGACAGTATATTTCACCTTCAGATTTTGTTTGTAAAAAGTAAAATGAACATACAACCTAGGCTGGGAATAATAAAAAATAGAAATTAGGGAACAAAACCAAGTAATGTATAACTCTAATTTCTAACCAGACCCTTTTACTAAAAGGTAAATTTTGTGCCAATATTTAATGTATGCCTGAAAGTTCAGCTGGTTAAAACTCCAGAATGAAATGTGAACCAGGAAACCTTTTGCTTTCTTGCCATTTTACACGTGTATTTTCCAACAGAGCAAAAAGCCCTCTTTACTCTTAATAAACACAACTATGATTTCAGCAGAAAGAAAATGATTAATATTTGGATGATTATTCTTCTAAAGTACCTCCCAAGCACTTTTCCCTTTTGTACAGTCAGTGAGATTGCAAAATTTCATTTACTGTTGTCAGAAACACAACCAAGCTCCTCCCTCCGTCCCTCCCCCAGGCACCCCAATACAAAAGAAAACTTTCTGCATGGGAGCTGGCCAGGGAGAAAGGATGTTCTTGGGAATGGAATGGTGAAGGTGAGACAAGGAGGACTTTCTGTCTCTTTGGAGGTGACAGCCAGCCAGCATTAGCTTCAGAAATCAGTGGGAAGGTTTTTTGTTTTGAAGGGGATGTTGTAAGTATTTTGGTTTTGCTAAATATTTGGATCCTATGAGAAATCTCAATTGTTTATTTTCTTAATTTAGATAATATATTTGATCAAACATTCAGAGATGTGTGTATACAAGTATGTCTATGCATATAAAAATATGTACAAATGTTTTTAAGTCTTAGATGTAGTTTTATTTGAGGTACAGGGAGGATCTACATAAGGAAATGTGCCTTTAATGTAGAATCACTATATTGCTCTAAATATGTTGCTCTTCCTATAAAATCCATGTGTCAGTAAAACACTTTCCTAAACATTGATATATTTCTCATATTAATTACTGACTGCTTTTGGTCTTTTTTTTGTTATATCATCTTATGCACAGCATTCCTCAGATTGGCTGTAGTATTGTCTAATCTGAGTTACACTCATCTTGACATGGTAAATTTTCTTCACCTACACCAGTCTGGAAGGTTTTTCTCACAAAAATCCTGGTGGGTGATTTTTTTTTGTGATGTTTAAGTAATGCACAATCCAGCCTGCTGCAGACATTTCTGATTTTGGTGGCAATGAATGATTATATGTTATTATTTTGATATTGTGAATAACTTTGTATATTGCATTCATTAAAAAAACAAACTAAACCAAACAACAACCCCCCAAAACCACCAACGCAGTGGTAGGTATTTATCCAAAAACCCCAAACAATTTTTTCTTGGAGTGGGGGAGGAGGGTGAGAAGTGGAGAATGGGGGACAAAGTGTTAGGTGGAAGAAATGGCCATGCATTTTTGAAACACCAGTATTCCTCTAAAATGTCCGAGTTTGATTTTATAGAGGACTAAAATCTGCTACATCTGTTGATAATTATTGAGACTTAAAGAAAATTGTGATCAGAGAGCAGAATTGTTTACTCGTCATGAAAACTGATAGCAGTAGCTTTTGGCAAGGGATTGTACAGCACAGAAAAGAGAGAATTCCTGTCCTGTTTTGTAAGGTGTTGTTCTGAGCTGCTTTCTCTTTTTTTTTCTTTTTTTATTTTTAATTCCAGACGAAGACATGAACACATCTTCATTCCCACAGGAAAGAACCTACTAAATGCACCCTAAAATCAAACCAAGCCGCTAGTTTACTCCTTTTTTAAATTTTTTTCAGATCCAGGTGCTCACAGGATTTATTTGGTAGGTGGCTCTTGACAAGGGAGTCGGTAGAAGGAACTTGGGACTCAGAAATGATTATAATACATGACAAAACTCAGGTGAAACACAAATAACTATGTTTTTATGCTTATGCTCCTATTAGTTTTCCTGTCTTGAGAAACTCCTCAAAAATGCTTCTTCTAACTTTGGTTGTGTTTTACTGTGCAGTTCTATTAGTTTAAATTCTACTTTTATGGACTGTTGGATCCCTAATTAATGGTCAATAGTGTGATTGCTGTAACCTTGCTGCACTTTAAAGGAACTCTACATGCTTTTAGGGAGCTGAAAGGAGTTCTGAAAGTCACATAAATGGAACCAAATCAAGGGGGTTTGTATAAGGATTGAATGTGTATTCTGTTTTTCAGTCTAAAAGTCTGTTAGCTGTCATCTCCAGTGATAAATCATTACCCCAGGAAGCATTTTGTAATTTGTGTTTTTGGAACATTGTCTTAATAGACTAATTTTTTTGGCAGTACTTTGCCATTCTAGAAAATCATCCTAAACCCCAGCTTTTATCTTAAGAAATTTTAGTAGCAAATTGTACTATAGTAGTGCCCAGTGTCTGTTTCATTTAATGACTTGGCTTTCACCCCTTTCTAGTACTTTGTAGATCACTTGTTCAGTAAATTTACTCAGCAAATCTGAAATTTCTTGGGTTTTGACTTTAAAATAGTCTGTTTCATTTTTTGCAGTACCCAAAGTCAGACTTAAAGGTGTTGGACTAATGTCAAACCAGGGCTAGCTGTATACATGGAATGCTCTTACTCTCAGGAGGAGAAAAATAAAAAAATCCCAGTTTAATTTAAAAGAAAAAGTTGAATTTGAAGATGAGTTTTTGTATCCCTGATTCTATTGAGAGTGGTACATTAGTAACTGAAGGTCCCATCAGCGCATCTGTATCTGTTACTGATGGACCAGTGTCTGCTATAGGACCAGAGATATCAAAAACTGTTGCAGGATTTTCAATTATTAATCTATTTTAAATGGGAATTTCTTTAATGTCCATACTGGAAATAACAGACCTGCACTCTAGCACTGTCTCTGCCTCAGCAGCATACTTTAGATAGTGCATTTTTACAATTTCCCTACACTTAGCTGTAGTTACCAAAGTTTGTTCTCCCAGGTTCTAGAAGAAATCTCACTCATGATGAGTTGGCTGAGTTTAGCTGAGTTTCAGGAATTCCAAATAGTCACTCTGTCTTTTTAAAATGATTTAGTCATCTGTATCAGAAGGGTTTTTTTCAGTCACGTTTTCTTTGCTTCCTCTCTCTAAGTCACAGTCTATAAATACTTGCCAGCTGATGAAAAGCCAAAAGGTCTGTTCTGTGTGAGCACTTATGTTGCTGGTGAAGGTCTGCTCAAGAAGTCCTCTCATGTTGTCCATGAATGTTTGTCCAATTATGACTGCTGGTCACTGTTGCTGAAGGGAATGTGTAGGGTTTTCTTGCTCTTGATTGCTGCTTTTGTCAGATTGAATCTTCATTTAAAAAAAAAAAATCAGCTCCCAAATCCTTAATACTAAAAAAATGTTTATATCTGCTAAAACCATTTTCTTTGCTTCATTTATTACAGTCAATGTATTTCTCTAAATGCTCAGTCTCTCTTGTCATTAAATTGCTTTGAAAATCAAATCAATCTTAGAATTATTAAGAGTGAAAAAAAAAAAAGCATCTTGATTTTCACTGTATCTTTTGAGCTTTCGATTGGAAATGGGTCTGTGTGGTTTGGCAAAGTAACAGTTCTTTGGTTATACGCTTCCATTTTGTTACCGTGGTAAATTCTAATCTCTGGGTTGTGGTTCCTGATCAGGTCTGAACTTGCCTGTAAAATCCCAGAGGAGGAAAAGAAAAACCACCCCAGTCCCATAAACCCAAACAAAATTGTTGTGCAATCATTTTTGTTTGCACGTTCTTTTTAAAGAAATATATCTGAATCTGAAGAAGACAGATTACAAAAGAGTATTGATTCTCTAACATGGTCATAGGTCAGCTCACAAAACAGAAGTCTACAGCTGGATCTCAGCAATCAAAAGCGTTTTAAAGACTTGGTGGTGACCAAAAGTGTTTATTAGATGGGACTAATCAGTTTTGACATGACTCACAAAGGACAAGTCATCCTGTCCTGTAGTGAGACAAAATTTTCTCCATCTCTTGTGGTTAAGAACTGCAGTGATGTAAATTGCTGTCGTCCACAGCAGTGTGGTAAATTCAGGCACTAATAACTGAACAGTTACAGTGATTTGCCACTGCAAAGTTCCCCTTGAATGTACTCAAAATGCAACTGCAGAAAGCCTTGAGCAAAATTCTGTGTTGGTCTTGCTTTGTGGAAGGGGATGAAAATCTGATGAGCCTCAGGGTCCTTTCCAATTAGATCATTTTGTGATTGCATGTAAACAACTGGGATGGGAGATGTGGAACTAAGTTCTGTGTTCAGGAAATACAGAGGTGCAGTAGCTGAGGTGCGAGGCTGCTGGTACTTTAAGCCTCTACAGAGAGAAACAATTTGATGGTTGTCAGAGTTCTGATAGAGATGTGATTTTGTTGCTTCCTGGCTGGAAAGACAAAGGAAAAATTATATTATCTTTGGTGACCTGAATTACACAGGGTAGGTCCACGAGCAGGTGTCGATCTTTGTTGGGTTTGTTTTCCATTACTCTTTATTCTAAATGAACGAGCTTCTGGTTGGTTTTGCTTTATATCCTGGGTGCAGCAAACAGAGCAAACCCAGGTGTGGCCTCACCTGGAGCACTGTGTGCAGTTCTGGGCCCCACAATTTAGGAAGGTCCTTGATTGCATCCAGAGGAGGGCAAAAGAGCTGGTGGAGGGGCTGGAAGGAATGTCCTGTGAGGAGCAGCTGAGGGCTTTGGCTTGTCTAGTTTGGGGAAGAGGAGAGCCAGAGGTGACCTCAGCACTCCCTACAGCTTCCTGAGGAGGGGAAATGGGGAGGGAGGTGCTGAGCTTCTCTCCCTGGTATCCAGTGACAGCATGTGTGGGAACAATTCTTCACTGGAGGGGATTTGGATGGGACATCAGGGAGCATTTCTTTACACAGAGGGTGGTCAAACACTCGAACAGGCTTGTGGAGAGGTGGGTGATGCCCCAAATCTGTCAGTGCTCAAGAGGCACTTGGACTGGGAGTGCCCTTAGTAACAGGTTTGACGTGGCCAGCCCTTGTCATGTGAAAGGAGGGGGAATTCTCCTGACCCTCAGAGAGGGGAGAGTTTCCCAGTCCACAGGGATTTGTCTGTTAGTGCCCCAGGGAAAAGAAACCCATGTATGTCCAATCAGTCTCTCAGCTGTCCTGTGAGGGGAATCTTCACCAAACACATTCACAAGAGCAGAGGGTGTTTCTATTGCCCTTATCAGAGAAGGCTGTAAGGGAGACCCCTCAGCAGGTCTTCCAATGTGTCATTCCACTGCAGGCAAAACTGTCATCACCTTATAAAAGAACTCACTCAGCTTACAGAGTAACACTCTTTAATTCAAATTATGACAGGTTAGCAGGGTTCGTAGGTCATTGGTGACTGTGCAGCTGCAAAAATGTACTGAAAGCAATGTAATGATGTTATAAAGCAAGCACAAACTCTTAATACAAAACAATCTACCACTGTATTATGGAGCAAAACACAAGTGCTGGTCCTTAAAAGCAATTAGTGCACAGAGTGTCCAAAAACCCATAGGTGTCCCTAAACCAGGGAGGGGAAACACAGGTTCAGCCCATCAGCCAATCCAGCATTTTCACTGGAACTCTTCCTCTGGCTTTTCTTCATTTCTCACTTGCTTTTATACTATTTAGATGGAAATTGAGTAATTGTCTTTGGCATCCCTCTTCCTTGGTGGACAGATATGGCACAGTCTTTGAACTGCAAAGTGTCCCCATGTTCCCCTTCCTGCAGGATGTTTCTGGAGGGAGGCTGTAGCTCCTTCATGTTACTGCCCTCTCTGTTGCATCCCCCATAACAGGTGCTTATCAGTGTTTTGGGGAACTTTTGTGGGGCATCGTGACTGTGTTCCATATGGGAAGCAGTAGCTGGATCTCCTCTGTAATAGTTATTCTGCTTTAACTTTTAGCTCTATCCATTACTCCACAACCCTGAACTGCTCAGGCAGTTGCACTGGATGGTTGTTGTAGGTCCCTTCCAGCTGAAATAGTCTATTCCTGTTCTACTCTATTCTGTTATGTTGTGCTACAGGGTTTCACAGAAGGAAGAAATAATTTATCTAACAGATATTAGTTTAAAGTTGTGTATTATTTCTCTTATTATCTAATTGGTAATTGCTTTTTTCCTTACCTTGCCTCTAGTACTGGAAACAATCATTCAGAAGGCAAAATGGATCCCTCGTTTTGGCCACCAGAAGCTAACAGCTTTCGACTTTTCACCCCCGAGTCCTTGGCAGCAATTGATCAAAGAATTGCTGAGAAAAAAAAGCAGCCAGACAAAGTTAAAGGGAAGAATAAGGACCGAGGAGTTGAAGAAGATAAACTTACTCCCCAGCTTGATCTGAAAATCTGCAAAACGCTGCCATCTCTTTATGGGGACATTCCAGAAGAGTTTGTTGGGGAGCCCCTGGAGGATTTTGATCCCTACTACAGTGATCACAAGGTTAAAACTTCCCAAAGCATTTCTTTTATTTAACTTTGTCTGCTGAACTCTTAAGAGATAGTAAAAGCTCTAGTGAGGAGATGCTGCATTTTAATTGTTTTGTAGACAGGTCTTTGAACATTACTGACACCTTTTGGGGCAGGAGTGCTAAAGTGTACTCTGCTCTATGCCTTGAAGAGGTATTTAAAGTTCCAGTCAGATTGAATCATGAAAACATAATACACATGATTGATACACTTTTATATGAAATATATTCTGGAAGAAGGGATGCTTTGTTTTCCAGAGCAATTTCTATGATGCCTGTGGGGCTGAACTCCCTGTTGTATAAGCAGTGCCTGTCCAACAGTAGATCATGTTGGAATTGCAGATACTTTCACTGAATTACAAATATTATACAAATTAGGGGAGGCATGTTTGAGATATTTCCAGTACTCTCTGTAGCAAAACCATGTATTTGCCGTGTCAGAATTTAATTTTCTATTATTTTATATCTCATTGTCTTTGTTTTTTGTACCATATTTGTACTAAATATACTCCATGCTGTTGCCAAGTGGTTGGTGGTGTTGCCTATAGGAGTGTATAAAGCAGATGCTCTAGGAATCCCTCCTAAATTAAATGTTGTATGATTGTTTGCTGTCAAGGGGGACTTCACCTGAAGAGAAAAAGCTTCCATGCAGTCCTATGTTGCTGTCTTTGATATGACCAGCAAGGCATTGGAATAAAATAATTTAATCAGAGAACACGCGGAAAATTTTGTTCTGCAGGAGATTATTTTTTCTTCAAGTAATAAAAATAATATTTTTGCAGAAGAGAAACTAAGGTTGATTCAGTTGAAGAAATTTATGTTAGGAAACTGTGCTTTTCATTCAGAATACTTCATTTTTACATGTACCAAAAGTACTGAGCTGCTTGGAACTTGAGGTAGCTTAGAGGGATTTTACAGTATTACTTGATAATTTAGGGATACTTAAAATTTTAGGTTTTTGCTTTGGGTGTCTGGGATTCTGGCAGTCCTACACAATGTGTATTTTGTAAACAAGCTTTTGTAGCCTATAAAGCTATCGAAGAGTAAGGTAATTTGTAGTATGACTGTGACCATTGTTGCAGTCCTAGAATAGTAATTACTATTCAATTACTTTAAGTAATTGAATTACTTTGACCAAGTGAATATGATCACTTGCTCTTCATATCCATTCCCATTACTGCTTCTTCCTCTCAGGCAATAATGCACTTTTATATATCTACTCTCTTTCCTTCAGAATGTGTATCATCAGGCCACAGCTCCAAGTGAGAATACAGGAAAGCTTTACTCATAATTGCACTAGATATAGTTCTAGATGCAGACTTGAAAACCTGAACGTTTGTTTTTTAGGAAAAATTTTAATTCAGTGAAATTATTCATATTCTCTGAATCTTTTCTTTGTAGACTTTTATGGTGGTAAATAAAAACAGGACTATTTTCCGGTTTACTGCCACACCTGCCTTGTGTATATTTGGCCCTTTTAATCTGGTCAGAAAAACGGCAATTAAACTTCTGATCGATTCATATCCTTTCATTATTTGAATTTTAAAATATTCTGTACCATTTTCTGTCATTCTGTTCCTCTGTTCATATTAATGTGAATGTAAGCTTATATGGCTGTGATAGAGATTTTTAAGAAGTTACATTGAATCTTATTTTACAGCAGCTAAGACACTTGCATGATGTTGGTACAAGTGAAAATGTTAAAAAGATCATATTTAAAGTCAAATTTGCAGATATTGGTATGAAATAACATTTGCAGGTTATTGTATGGTATTTTAGCCCTTTTCCAGAACTTTTTCTAAATCTCTGCCATGGACACAAGGTTAAATTTTAAGTATACAAACAAACAAAGCAAACCAGCCACTCCCTAGTTATTAAAATATGAAAAGTGGGATTTGTAGTGAAACTTTGCTGACAGAGTCTCATGTTATCCTAACAAATGTATTTCAAACTCAAGTTTAGAAAGTTCAGAAGAGCTCCCATCTTTTGTTTTTGAAACAATATAGCTGTTGTTTGGAGAATGTCAGAATGTGAAGGATTTGCAGGTGCGAAAACATCAGCTGAGTAATTTCTGCTTTTTCTGCCAAACATCTGTTCTCACTTGGAATTATTAATTTGTAAAAATAGGTCCTTCTAGGGGAACTGATGTCTGACTTTGAATGCGTATTCATACTATTAGAAATCACTAAATTTACTATTTACTTTCAAACAAAGCCTAAATTTAAGATGAACATTTGTTAAAAAGAAAAAACCCAACAGTTTTATTAGGTCACAGGTGAACTTTCAGGAAGGGATGCTTTTCGTTATTCATGTTTTCATTGCCTACCACATAAAGTGAGGCAGCTTTCTGAACTCTGCAGAGCATAGAAGTGTTTTGTCAACACGTAGATATGGAATCCTAGTTCCCAAGAACACTAGTTATTGGTAATTTTCAACTGTGCTCCCAGGCTTAAACCCCCTAGTTATTATGGGGCTGTGGCCCATTTCTCTTTATTCCACCCTCCTGCTGCTGCGAAAAAAATGGAGGTTTTTCAAGTTTCAAATAATAGTAGACCATTTTTTCCCCATTTATTTATGTTTCTCATCTCTTCTGTCAAACATGTTACGTCCCACTAAAGTCCTAACTTCTGCAACTGTCTCCACATGCAAATAGTGCTTTATTATATGTAAATCATGATGTTTACCCAGATACGCAGCTTTGATCTGTTATTAGTTTCTTTAGAGAACACATGAAAAGTCCTGAGCATATTCATACCCAAAGTCATTATTTAAATATCTGTATACTTTTCGTGTGGAAATCAGGACCTTTTATGAACTTCATTGTTTTATAATGTGGTATTTTTTCCTTAACTTATTATTCACATATTTTGTTGGCATTATTACATGTACTGTGTTACTCAATTGTGTTGTCATGACTCTACCTAAGCTTCCAGCACCACTCAGCTGGACCGAGTAAGTATCTAAGTGGCTGTAAAGTGCATGACTGAAAAATTTAAATCATGTGCTGGTCTAATTCAGGGGCTAGAAAAATCTCAGGCAGACCTCTGAGGCATTGTTATTATATCACACAGTCTTTGGTGGAGCTTCAGTGCCTTTTCTTTGAGGCTCACACCATATGCCCTTTTCTCCAGGTTGGCTAATTCTGCCATCTGGTGTAACAGAAGTTTGCCCCATTTTTTCTTTTAAGGATTGGGCCTTTTAGAGAGACTGTGCAGCAGAATTCTAACTTAATATCTCTTGTTCTACAGCAATAACCTTAATGTCTCTTGTGGTTGGCTCATGCAAAAACTATAAAGGGATAAATGTTCATTCTGTTCTTTCTTCCTGTTTCTTGGTGACAGCCCTGGGTTGGTTGGTCCCATTAGGAAGGCATCTATTTGTAATGTCTTGCTACCTTTTGTACTTGTGCCCTGTATTGAGTGTAACTTGAGTTAATGTTCTAGAATTAAACCTTGAAAATATGCCTAGAGCCTCGGGAGTTCAATTCCTTTTATCTTGGAGTAAGCATTGTAATAATAATAGCTTAATTTTCTGTAGGATTTCTTTCAGTAATAGAATATTTGTCAGAATAAATGTGTAAAATGTGCAAACTACAGGCTGAAATGTCTTTGCTCTGTTGTTCTTTTGTTCTATTGTTCTGCCAGAACACTGAGGCTTTGAAATTTTCCAGCCTGCTTTAGAAAATAAACCCAGTTTGAAAAATGTTTTCTAAGGAATTGTGAGCTATCCTTCATCCAGAAATAGTATTGTATGCTTGTGTGAACTTTTGTGGTTACAGATTAATGTGGCAATCTTTTAAAAATTCAGAAAGGCATCTTCTTACACCCATGATGCTTCTGAAAGTAGTGTAACCTGTCCTATTTTACTTCACATTGTCTACCTTTATCTCCATGCAGGGACTAAATTGTAGAAAATGCCTTCATGTGCCTGAATGTGACTCAATCTCATTAATATTTTTATTTCTGGAATTTTAATGTACATTTTCCTCCTCAGAGGTGCTTTTACTGGCATATATACTGTTGAAATATTGATAAAAGTAGTAGCAAGAGGATTTGTTTGGAATGAATTTACCTTTCTTCGAGATCCATGGAACTGCTTGGATCTTTCTATTATTATCGTAATGTAAGTAGAACTCAGTTTTCTTTTACACCCGAGGGGAAAACACAGACAAAATACTATTGAATGTTGCTGAAGTTCCTTAATGTTTGGCATCCTACCTGCTAGAGAGTTACTCTGCTTGAACCACCATTTGTGAATCTGCAAAGAGGAAAATAGTCATAGGCTGGCTCAACATCCATGTGGTTTGAAAAGCTCCGTCTTTGCCCTTCAGTCATATGTGGTTTCATTTGCCAGGTACATCACTATATGTCACAGCATAGGCAACGTTTCAGCTCTTCGAACTTTCAGAGTGCTGAGGACTTTGAAGGCCATTTCGGTAATACCAGGTAAAGAGCAACACATCTTACTGATTTTTCTCTCTGTTTCACAAGTATGCTGACTTTAATTCTTCTCCTGCTCTCCTTCAGTTTTCTGGTCACTTTTTGTGGCTCTTGATGGGATCCCAAGGTGTGGTGACTGTTTTGCAGTCTGTAGTAACTCTCAGCAGTTTCCTAACAGAATTTCTTTTAATCCTCTTCCTTCCAAATGGCAAATTTATTTTCTGCATTTTTTTATCCCATCACTATTGTTCATTTTTACTTAGCTTGGTGCCTTTGTCTTTTTGCTTTTGTCTTCCTGGAGCAGCTCACTCTATTCAATATGTTCTCTTAACATAATACGGCTATACCACTGTATTTCTGTTTCATTAGCTTAATTAGCTTGCTAAGATTCATTAGCTTAATCTCCTCTGGTGTATTTCCCATTTGTTTCTGTACTGGCCACAACCACTATCTGGATTGAGTGTAATACTTTCAACAGTATGTTGCATATACCATCCAGATACTCAAAATTTTTCTGTCATGCCCCTAATTAGGATACCAGAGGTTGATTTCAATGTCTAGCTGCAAAAATTCGTCTGAAAATCTGTAAATGACTATATATATTATCATAATATATGTGAACTTTACCTATTTTGTGTAATTGCAAATGTATTTTTGATTCTGCTATGGAATTATAGCAGGAATTCAACATAGAAAGTGTTTAATTTTAGTGTCAAAACCACGCAAGGCCATAAATGTTCTTTTGCCAATGCCACAAATGTTCTTTTGCTTTTAAACTGGTGGCATCCGTAAGGGATTACCTTCTAAGGCAGAGTTCCCTGAGGGCAGGACAAGCTGTGCTTTAATGAAATGTATATTTGGCACACTGTGAAGTACTTGTTTACTGTTAATCAAGCACAGAAATCTGTCTATATTCATTAAAATTTGTAAGACTTTGCTTAGATACTTTGCTTAATTTAGAATTCGCAAGTAAGCAAAATTAGTGTTATTACTAAGCAGAAGCCAAACAAGTTATGATTAGGAAATTTAAGTAAAAATGCCTAACTCACTTCTATGCTTTGTTTTACCTCATTTAATACTCTGAAATTACAAACTCATTCACACTGATTGTTTTTAACATACTTGCAACTGTTGTGTCTTGTCATATGGGACCATCACTGCATTTCTCTTCTCATTCTGCGTATCATTGGATCTTATTTTTCTAGGTCTGAAAGTCATCGTAAATTCACTTGTTGAATCTGTGAAGAAACTTGCTGACGTGTTGATCTTGACTGTATTTTGCTTGAGTATATTTGCTCTAATAGGCCTCCAGCTTTTTATGGGCAATTTAAAATCCAAATGTGTCCTCAATAGTACTAGGTACGATGACTTATTATGTAAGGATCCCAAAATATATGTACCAAATGATCAAGGTAAATGTTACTATTTTATCCCTTTACATAATATGTGGGTTTTCCTATGTATGACTTGATTTTTCACAGAGATGTTAAACTACAATTGTGTGTATTTCTCCCAAGAAGGTTTGCCCTTCCATTTGCAAGAGTATTAATATGAAGTCTCTGGGACAACTGGACATGAGACTGGTGAATCTTGGATTTGGAGAAAGATTAGCAGTCTATGGGATAGAAGGGACTGAGTTTTATATAAGCATTTGCATTTTTACCTGTGCATTGCACTGGGATCCTAATTTTAGGGGGGCTGCACAGAGGATTATTTTATTTCAGCATTTATTTTATATTTCAGAGATTTTACCTACTTCTCACAGCGATTCTTGTTTTTACCAGAGACCAAATAAAATATTACATTGTGAATTGTGCAGTAAATAGTTGCTATTTTTTTTTAATGGTCATAGAGATAGATCTGCTGAGAATCAGCCCTATATGTCCTCTGTTGTGAAAGATATTTCACAGATGTTTGATCCATCAGGGTGTTTATAGAGTGCAGTAAATGTATGGTTTACTATTAGAAGGCTGTGGAAACTGACAACTTCTGACTTTATGATTCCTTGTTTATTTTATTTTATTAGATATCTGCCACAGAATGAATGGCTCTTCTGAGATATTGCTTTGTGAGTTCGGTTCAGGTCGTGAGTAAGTGAACAAAGCAGTTTTAATACTTTCTTAATTTGTTCCTCCAGATGTACTGTGGTTTTATTTCTGGCTTAAAGGAATGCTGATATTTTTTTCTGGAGGATGGGTGTGCATGGTATTAAATTAAAAGCCAAATATTTCACATCAGAAAAGGAATGAAGTACAAGATGCAACCAATTATATATGTACTTTGTTGTAAAGCACTGGGAATGTAATGGTAAGGTAGAATGATGTAAATGAGGAGAGGAACAGATCAGTAAAGATCTACCTGTTAGGTATTAATAAAGTCTCCTCATCTTGGTGAATTATTTATAAGTAAAGATAAGTCCATTTTTCCCCTCTCTGTGTATTTGTTTGCACATATCCTACATCAAGGGAGAGTTTTTGTCCAGTCCTAAACTAAGGTTTCTGTCTAGTTTTCTTTACTAGACAAATGGGTTTTCTAGGATGGTCTGATATAAATCAGCCCTTCAGGTGGAGTTATTTCAGAGAATAATGAAATGGACATTCCAATGAACTGAACAAATTCAATGTTTTGTATTGAGTGCTTTCAGGTTCCATTAAATCTCCAAGTAATTATTGTTTCATATTTATTTCGTGGTTAGCAATGAGTGCCCCGAAAACTATACCTGTAAGAGAGTTGGGCAGAATCCTGACTTCGGTTATACAAGTTTTGATCATTTTGGCTGGGCCTTCCTCTCTGTATTCCGTCTGATGACACAGGATTCCTGGGAGCGTCTCTACAGACAAGTGGGTACTTTTATTGCCTGCTGGGATGACTTTAGACATGCAATTCAGAGCTTCATGTCCACTAGAAAAATCTGTACTGGTTTTAACCTTACTGACACCACATTTCTTTCAAAACCAATGTCAATATTAAGGAAGTAGGTTCAAGTGACTAAGTTGTGACACCTGCTGCAAGTGACGTGGAATGGGAGCAATCCTGCTGGGAATGCTCATAGTTTTGGAGGAGAATGCACTCAGGGCAGTGGTTAAGAGTTAAATATCAGTATTTAACCACCAAAGGACTGGGATATACAGCAGATCCAGTCAGTGCTGCTGCAGGGAATGCGAGGACTCGTTGTGTTCTCTGTTCCTCTTCCCTTTAAGTCATGACTCCTACCAAACCTTTTGGATCAACACTGTTTCAGATCCTTTTTAACAACTGGTAATAAAAATTTGGAGGCTCTATGTTTTGATTTGGAGAGTTGAATGTAACTTTTCAATTCTGATGGTTTTTTTTTTTTTGCAAAAATGATGTAAAAATGCATGTAGATGACTCTCTCGATCACTTATGTCTATGCAGTACCTTTGCTAGATAAGAATTATCCTCTGCCTTGCTCTGTAACTTTCATATTGTCCATTTTTACTTTTTTTTCATCAACCTTTATTAAATTAAGACTTTATAAAACATGGATATAACTTCTTTTTGCCATTTGAATGTCTCAGAGCTTAGTTTTTAGACATCTCCTCTGCTGCCATTTAAAAAAATATTAAGAATCAGATAATAATTCTCAGTATTGACTCTGGTTCTCTAATTACAACATTTTTCATGGTTGTTTAGATAATCCTAGCTTTCATCTTTATTACTGAGTTTCATTAATTTCTTCTGTAGTCACCTGTGTAGCTCTTTACAGCTGAAGTTTTCCTCTCATTCATTTCCTTGATTTAGTGGGAGATAATCTATTTTTAAGAATTCATTTTGTTAATTCTTCTGTGCAATAAATGGTATTGTTGGGATTATTTGAAATGGTCTGTTACATAGAAAGAAAACACTGTGTGATCTCAGAGAAAATTTTAAGAGCTGAAATACATTTACCTCAAGGCCGAGGGAACTCCTGACTGGGTGTATTTCTAGACCTTCTGTATAACTTAGACCAGAGGCAAGTCCTACTGTTGTTTAATGAAACCAGTGCAGTATGTTAACCTTTTGTATTGCATAGGAAAATAATTGTTTAGAGTTAGTTTGAAATTGTATTGTAAATGTTAGTTTGTTAAGGATATATCATAACCTTTACCTTTCCCTCACAGACTATCCGTTCGTCTGGAGTGACCAGCATTTTTTTTTTTATGGTAGTCATCTTTTTCTGCTCATTTTATCTATTCAATCTGATCTTGGCTGTAGTAACTATGGCATATGAAGAGCAAAACAGAGTTACTCATGCTGAAACAGCGGCAAAGGAAAAGCTGCTTCAGGATGCCCAACAAATTATAGAGAAAGAACAGGTTTGTAGATTATTGTATATAATATGTAGTTCCTTTTGTTCTGTTTGTGAAATAGGGAAATAATGTCTTGAATGAAACACGTGCATCTTATAATACCTTCTAGCACTTCATTTGTCTTTGTGTCTTTACAAATGCATGTGTATATGTATTTAAATATATAAACATTTCTGTGATACAAAATAACATTGGGAGTCCGAGCTAAATCATAGTGAATTTTAGGATCTGCAAACCTGACACTGTATAGGAATGGCTTGCTGGCAAGGCTGTAGCTTTTATGGTGTTGCACAGGTGCTGCACTCCATGGTTTGCCCCGCTCTTCAACGCCACCATCATTGCTGTGTACAAAAATTCCATTTCTAGGTATTCCTTCTTGCTATTACTGCATAGTCTGATGAAGGAAGTATGAGCTGATAAATTTGCATCAGTAAGAGAAATTGTTATGTCTGTTGTTCCCTGGGGTTGGAAGTTCTGATGCTGATTAATTAATTCAGGATTAATTGATAAGAAATTCTGTGCTGTTTAAGGTGTGTCGTGCCTCTTGAGTGACTGCATGCATGAAGTCTACCAGTTGATAAGAGCAGGAGTAGTCCTTGGCCAGGCTAATGGTGTTAGTTCCAGACTAAGTTCCACATTAATGTAGAAAGACATCCAGAGACTACATTAATTTCTTTCCTGTTGCTTTGGAGTGCTGATACAGGCAGCAGATTTCCATAGTGTTTCCTCTTGGCACAGTATTGCTCCAACCATCCATTCCTTGGTCTGTAAGGGACCAGGGATCACCTGTTTTCATTTCTAATAATCATCAAGTTATAGAATCACAGAATTATTTGGATTGGAAGGGATCTTAAAGCCCAGGATGGGTAGGGACACCTTGCACTAGACCAGGTTGGTCCAACCCCCTCCAAGCTGGTCTTGAACACTTCCAGGAGTGGGACGTCCAGAGCTTCTCAGGGCAGCCTGTCCCAGGACCCCACCACCCTCACAGGAAAGAATTTCTTCCTAACATCTAATCTAAATCTTTTCTCTTTCACTTTGAAGCCATTCCCCCTTGCCCCATCATTACATGCCCTTCTCCAAAGTCTCTCTCCAGCTCTCTTGTAGCCCCTTTAGGTACTGAAAAGGGTTCTAAGGTCTCCCTGGAGGCTTCTCTTTCCCAGGCTGAACAGCCCCAACTCTCTCAGCCTGTGTCCATAGCAGAGGTGCTTCAGCCCTCAGAGCATCTTTGTGACCTTGAGCAGATCCACATCTTGCTGATGTTGAGGGTCCCAGAGCTGGAGGCAGCACTGCAGGTGGGGTCTCATGAGAGGGGAGCAGAGAGGGAGAATCCCCTCCCTCAATGTGCTGCCCACGCCTCTCGTGGTGCAGCCCCAGACACCCTTGGCTTTCTGGGCTGCAGGCACACCCTGCTGAGTCACGTCAAGCTTCTCATCCATGAGAAGCGAAGCTCTAAGCTAAGGCAACCAGATAGACTGAAAATTATTGGTAAGACATATTTTATCGTGTAACTTCATAAAAGATACCTATGATTTACTGCTTACAGTCAGAAAAGTCAGATTTGTAAGAGGACATGCAAATATTCTCTAGCAGCTCTCCAATTTCATCACTAAGGTGTAAGGTGTGATCATTTTACCAAGTTCCTCCTCTACAGCTGGTGACAGTTCTCTTATACTTCTCTGCCTGACATTCCAGCTTGTGAGGCTTTACTTAGGCTTTTCTTCCTTCTATTTTTCTTTTAACAGGATTAATAGTTAAAAAAAGTTTAACATCTTAGGATTTGGTTTGAGCCCTTAGTCTTCAGCTCTCTTTGGCCTCAAGGTCCTTTTCAAAGCAAGGAAAGGCAAGTAAAAGGATGCACCATAATATGCTATAATTCAGGTACAAAATACAATATCTAAAGTGACAAGGGCAAACTTTAATTACGGCAACTGACAATTAACCCTGCTTTGTCTTTCAGTATTGTGAATATAATTTTGTACTCCTGTCTTTTTCTAGCAGTTTAACATTTGGAAGCCAGGAATTGTTAGTGTAGCGCATTCAGACAGCATAATAATTTAATGATTAAAAATTAAATTGAATATTATCCTAGTCCATGCATTGGCATTTGCCTTGTGCTAATAGACCTTTTGCTTTTTCTCTTACAGCAGCTGGCTGCAGGAGAAAGCAGTAAGGCCTTGCAGGTTGGATCTGAAATGGCAGCTGCTGACTTGAAAAACTCAAAAGGAAAAGAGACTAATAAAGAAACACCTATTTCAGGACAAAATTTAACTTTAGATGATCAGGAGAAAGAGAAGCAAATATTTCATTCACAGCCTGATCATTGCCACAAAAAGCTTGTAAGTATTTGAAACAGGAAATACATTCATTAGACTTGTGTGTGTGTTGTGATAATTCAATGAGCAGAGAAGCTTTCTTTGTTTGCAATTTTTTCACTTTTTAATTTTTTGTTCTTCTTGTGTTCATTGAAATAACTTGGCTTTGAAACCAATCTGAAGATTATATTTGGTACCCAAGGGAGACAGCACCATATGGACTTGAAAGGGAAGATGGAAATGGCTGTCAGTATATTATTGTTTCATATTAAAATAATTTCATATTAAAAAATAAAAAAAAGGCAAGACCTAGAGCATGATCCAAGCAGTGTGAGCTGTTCTGATGTAAAGTTCTACTGTCAATCAAGTAAATATAATCTGCAACAAACATGGCAACTGCTGGTAGTACTGGCTCTCCTGCAACTGAGGACTCCTCAAAAAATGTACTCCCCACTTTCATCACAAAAAGAATTATAGTGCCATTCTTAGTTTTAGGCATTTCAATATTAGTATAGAACTTGATAGGCTTAATAGGACTGGAAGAACCAGTAATTATTATTAACTACATGAGTATTTGTCACATTAATAAATATTTATTATTTATTAATAATCAATTATTCATAGTTAAATAGCCAGTAGTTCTTTTTGTCTGTTCTTCTAATCAGTCCCTGGGAAGATGGAATGATTCTTTTCCTTTGTCCCCCAGTTAAAGTTTCTATACTTCCCATATAATGGCATTATTATTGTTAAATATTTTCAGAAGGAAACAATTTCTTGAAAAAGTTTACCGATTTTGATGACAAACCCTTTGCCTTCAATGGCAAATATGTGATATTGTTGTATTTTTCACTTTTATGTTCTTTCAGCAAAATAAAGCTTCACTACAATGAGTATTTAATAAGGTACATTTGTCTCATGCTAAGCATAATTTTAATATTGCCAGTTCTTCATATTCCCTTGTTGTATTACCTTCTGTTGTCTCTCTAACCAAAGAGGCAGATCCTGCTGTCCTATGATGTGTCAGTGGACGCTATTAATGATCCTTTCCGAAGACAGAGGTTAATGAGTGCAGCCACCATTCTTACAGATAATTCAAGTAAGGCGTTCTTTCGTGGGTTTCCTATGGTGATTGATCTCTCAGGTCAAGTTACACAAACTGTCACAAACAGCCAGCATTATTTTGAAAGCCACTAGGGGAAATTGTGCTGCAAATGTAAATGTCAGTAAAATAAATATTCTTGTCCCTCATGTAACTGTAACTCGCAGTTACCAAGGGTAAATCATGCCTTACCAGCTTGACTGAAAGAAGTGTAATCACAGAATCATGGAATGGTTTGGGTTGGAAGAGACCTCAAAGATCATCCAGTTCCAGCCCCCTGCCATGGGCAGGGGCACCTTCCACCAGCCCAGGTTGCTCCAAGCCCCATCCAACCTGGCCTTGGACATGTCCAGGTATGGGGCAGCCACAGCTTCTCTGGTCATCCTGTCCCAATGCCTCACCACCCTCACAGTAAGAACAATAAACTTATGCAGAGGGGGGTAATATCACCTGTTTCTGTCATTATGAGCCTTGTTGATGGTGACCTGCAATAGCCTTTGTGATTAGTTTGTGTAGTATGAGTGATTTTTTTCTTTTTCAGTGATGCCATTCTGCTCACATGAGATTGATTTTTCTTTTCAATCTTTTCTCTGACTGATTGCATTTTTTTCATATTATGATATTCTACCTAGGCTTATTCATATGTCACATTCCCTCTTTCTCTGGTAGGGTCAAAACTGAAGTGTCCTGCATTTTGGAAACGTTTTGTTCTAAAGTATCTAATTTGGAATTGTTGTCCATTCTGGAGAAGAGTCAAAGAGAAGGTGAAATTGGTGATTTTGAATCCATTTGTTGAACTCTTTATCACCATTTGCATTATCTTGAATACCTTATTCATGGCTATGGAGCACCCTGACATGTCTACAGATACAAATACAGATACAAAACCAAAAAATATGTTTACTATAAGTGACCAGGTAAGTAAGGTCTGTGTTAGGGTGTATATGGAGTTAGAATGCTGTATTTATACTGGAACAGTCCCATAAGGTGAGAGACTTCTTCAGTGACTTTTTTCTGAATTTCTTTTCTGCCTTTCCAGTGCTTCACCGTGATTTTTACAATAGAAATGATCATGAAAATCATTGCTCTAGATCCTTATTACTATTTTCAGCAAAAGTGGAATGTTTTTGATAGCTTGGTTGTTTTGATTGGCCTACTGAGCTTTGAAACAAATCTGTCACCTTTCAGACTGGTAACTATTTTTTGTTATTTTTTTAAAAGCTTACGTGTTGTATAGATTTGTAAGAGATTAAAGTGAAATACCCTCTCATTATTTTACAGATGAATCTGTTAGATCATTTCTCATTGTTGGTAAATAGTAAGCCCACATCAGACCTACAATCAGGAGCAGATATTATCTGGGTGTTTTCATGAGCTTAAGGATAGGAAAGGTTCCTTCACAGCTTTTCCTTTTGAGCTGAGATTTGTAAAATAATAGAGCTTTCCTCAAGGCTTGGCCTTGAGGGCTCTTCGAGGCTTTCCTCCATTTTAGGGAGAAAGAGAAACAGTTCTGAGGCATCTGTGTATAATGTTACTTTTGTGCTTATGTCCTTGCTGCACATTTATGATGCTAAATTTACTAATTACTTCAAAATTCTACATAACATTTCAGAGTCTTCACACCTAGAAATGCAGTTGAATTCTGTTTCATCTTGTGTGTCATGACTGAAAGATTTTCACAGCCCTGAATGCTCATTTGACTACATATGTCTTTGTTACTCATGAGGGTAAAGTCCTAAAGTCATAAATCATGTCCCATCTGGCTTTTCAAATCAAATGTTCAGTCTTGTTGGTGAGACATATAAAAAAGTATTTGTCTTATGACATTTGATCTAGTCCAAAACTCGGTCATTTCATAACCTGTTTCCAAGTACCTGTGACTGACTTAATTATATTCCTATTATTTATTTTTATTCCTATTAATATTATTAGACTGGAACTTTCGTGTGTCTAACTTAGCACAATCAGTTTGAAACTCTCCTTAGATATTTCTCTGCTCTCAGTAACGTTAATTGTTGGAGCTTAAGCATAGCACTTTTGCATCAGAACAACTAAAAGCCTTTCTTTGGGGGAAAATGATGATGTTACTGCAGTAAAGGCAACATGATAAGTGCAGAGTTTGGTTTTTAGGTGTGCTGTGCTATCCAGGCTGTGTTTGACATTTACTTTTTTCTCCTGTGTTTTATTTACAGATCAGGATCTTCAAATTGGCAAAGTCCTGGCCAGCCTTAAATACTCTTATGAAAATAATTCTAAACTCATTTGGTGCTCTGAGTAACCTCACTCTGGTTTTGGCTATCACTGTATTTATTTTTGCCGTAGTAGGAATGCAGTTTTTGGGCAGTGATTATACAACAAATTACGACAAAATAAGCACCACTAAGGATTTACGCTGGCATATGAAGGATTTTAGTCATTCAATCCTGATTATATTCCGAATATTATGTGGAGAATGGATTGAAATGATGTGGGAATGTATGGAAGTGGCTGGAAAAAAGAAATGTCTTACCATTTTCTTGCTAGTTCTGGTGATAGGAAACCTGGTGGTGAGTTTTAAGCCAATTTCCAGTCCCTACTGAATGTGCCTAGTTACACTGGCAGCTGTTTTTTTCAGAGGCAAACTTTATCATTTGAAAAGGATTCACATTATTCTCGTTTCTGGATGTCACTTTGTATGGTTTTGTTTTTTTTTTTTTTTTTTTTTTTTTTTTGTTTTTTTTTTTGTTTTTGTTTTTGTTTTTTTTTTTTTTGTTGTTGTTGTTGTTGTTTTGTTGGGGTTTTTTGTTTGTTTGTTTGGGTTTTTTTTTGCTTTTCCCCTGACTTTCTGACACAAGAGATAGAAGCAATATAAAATTATTCCCTCTGCCCATAGTATAAAAGTGCAGTGCTTTCTGATAATCTGGTTATTAAGATCCTATCAACACAAAAGATGAAGACATCAGAAACCAAACTGGTCAGTGCTTTGAACTTTTATCAACTTCTCCTTATATTATCAAGAGTTTACCATACCCAGACTTTCTGGTTTGTATGACATATACTACATCTAATGTAAATATACTGGAAGATAAAATCCTTTTCATCTGCTTGGTTTGTTGGTTTATCCTTTTTCGTAGTGGTGTTATTAAAATTGCTGTTTTCAACATATCTGCCTCCTCATACGTCATGGATATCAGAGCAGGTGAAAATAAATTTGATATATCCAAACCCTCACTTCTTTCCTTTCTCCCCCTGTCATTCCTTCCAGAAGGAGCCATATTGTACCGTAACAATATTGCAGTATTATAGTAAATAATTCCATTGCAGTGGTTGATAAAAGAAAGATTGAGGGTTTCTGAAGTGTCTTTTCTGTTAGCAGTGTCTCCAACTTACTTTAACTGTTTTAAGGTGCTCAACTTATTCATTGCCTTGCTGCTGAGTTCATTCAATACTGATGCCCCAGGGGGACAAGAGGAACCTGAAGAAAGTACTAAATGTCAGATTGCCCTGGCACGGATTCACAAGGGCCTGAAGTCTGTGAAAGACAGAATCCTGGGTCATTGTGGCAGGAGAATGAGAGGAAGCCTCAAAAAAACTGACAAAAAGAAGACTTTGGTAGAGATTTCCAGTAAAAGCATAGAGGCTAATAATTATGCCATGACAGATGTCAGAAAATATGTAGACAACAATTGCTTTGACATAGTGTGTTACCATAATGAAGAGAGTTCCTCAGCAACAAGGAAATACGAAGATCTTTTAAGAAATCAAAGTACCTGTGTTCCCATTGCAGCAACAGAAACTTACACTGCAAAAGGTGATGATGAGCACATTGTATTGGCAGAAACAGAATACAGAAAACAGGTAAGAAATACTAATATTTGAAAAAAATATTGTAACTTACATCTGTAATTTCAATCTCAAAGACTCAACAGTAAATGTTATCCCTTCTGTCATTTCTGCCATTTTACATTCTTTGTTCTTCTACTACAAGGGCTACCAAAAAGTCTTAGTTATTCAATGAGATTTTGAATATCCACTTTTTCACCATTCTCTTCATGGGTAGCCATAATTCTGCTTTTGTGTGTTTTGTTTCTGTCTATTGCTGTCAACTGATAAATGAAGTTTGATCAAGACAGACATTCCTTCTTTTTATCTCCTTGGCATTACATCTGTGTTTTTTGGAAGGCAGGCCTCTTGTGCTGCTTCTCTGTTGCATGGAATCTAAAGGGAATGCAAATAAAAGCTGCCCCTTAAAACATATTTTTTTTTCTTTTTTTTAAATAACGTATTCACCTCTATGATACTTTGAACTTGCCTTTTTATCTTGTGATTTTCTTGTGTTGGGCAGGATAAAGGTCAAGTCTTTCTGTGTGTGTTAGACATTTATACTGCCATGGCAGTACATTGGCTTTTAGGGATGTTTGAGGTGTCTGTCACGTGCACACAGAGCTCTCCAATAAGACACAGGAGCTGTAGGAACTCTTTTCACAGAATCACAGATTTGTTAGGGTGGGAAGGGACCTCTGGAAACCATCCAGTCCAACTGTCCTGCTAAAGCAGGGTCATCTAAAACAGGTTACACAGGAATGTGTCCAGGTGAATTTGGAATGTCTCCAGTGGTCACTGTCTAGGTGGACTGCTTGGATCCATTTCCTATGCTTTTGGTCTTATTAGGAAGCATTGTCAGTGGAATATCTTGGGGTAAGTTCTCTGAGAAGCAAAAATTGCTGATCATCTTAGAGTCATTTGTGGCTATTTCAAATATGTCATCCATAAGCATCTGATGACAAAATCTGCAGCAGTGGAATCTGGTGTTTCTTGGAATTTGTAGTGTCAAAAAGGACTGGGAACTGATTGGGATCACTAAAGTCTCCTGCCTGGAACTGGCAGCCTGAGGCTGTTGGGGTCCAGCTGCAAAGGTAGGTGGGATGCAGGAATCCATCAGTGGGCTAAATGCATTTCTCAAGGAATCATACATTTCCACAGTGAAACTGTGGAACCACAGTATTTGAAGTCGAGGAAGAAACCATTCTTTTACAAGTATTTTAGGGATATTATTTAATTACCTATAAAAAGACAAACATGCTAGTCAAAGGTTCCCTACCCATGACAGGAGGGTTGGAACCAGATGATCTTTAAGGTCTTTTCCAATCCAAACCATTCTGCAATTCTGTGATTGTAAATTTTATGGGTATTTTTAGGTTCTGTTAAAGAATTCTGACTCTTAAGAATGACTGTCAGGATGAAAAAAATATGAAAAATCAACTGTTTTGCATTATTCCTTGCAGGGAGACCAATTAAGACTTAGAGAACAATGGCGGAATTCAGTCAGCTTCAATCAGATTTCTGGGACTCCTGAAAATACAAATGTTTTCACAGTAACACATGAAAAACAAGAGCAAAAAGAGGTAATTCCAACTTTTTTCCTCTTGTGGAATATGCTAGAGATTAAAATTGTCACAGCTGTTCTCGCATTCAGGAGTGACAGGGCAGGCTGGGATTTTCTGAAATGCAGCAAGTGTAGTCCCTGTGGAAGTGGCACATCTCTCTAGAGGCAATAAGAGCATGGAGGTTTGTCTCTCATAAAGAGCCATGGTTAATGGTGTAGCTTAATGTATTGTTTCGTACAAAATAAGTAAACAGAAATTAACCAAAAAGCACACTTACTTTAAGTATATCTGATACAGGCTATTTGCTTCTACGGATAATTGTTTGCTGTTACTCTTGGGTGCAAAAATACTTGCTTTCCTTTAGGTTACCCACCAGTAATTACAATTCTTGGAGATGTGTAGATCATACATACATTTCTATCCTGCTAGGCCTTCCCATCTTCAAGTCTTTTGAGACATGGTTTGTGTCTCCAAAAATGAAAAGAGAATCAGATGGGCCTGAAGAAATCAGACTTTTCTTCAAAGTTTTAGCATGATATAGTCTTTTCCTTCCTGCATGTCCTGTTTAGTTGACTAGAAGAAACCAAGAAACTTATTAAATTAATACCATGGAAACAAAGAGTAGGGATTTGTTTTTTCTGTCCTAATATTTGTAATTTTATTTTGATAGTTAGCAACGATTAGATAATATATGCAGAGCAGAATTCTTTTGGGGAGGGGGTAAAGGGGATGATAAATTTAATTTATTTTAGGTTTGTTAACCTTATTAATGAAACCCAAATAAATTCTCTTCTTTCTCCTTCTCCTGTGCAGAAACATCGTGCTGCTCGCAGCTTTTCCCAAGCCAGCACTGTGGATCCAGTTGTTGTTCTGGAGATGTTTTCCCAGACTGAAAACTCACACCTACCCAAGGACTGTTTTGGAGAAAGTAGGAATCTTTTCTTTATCCTGCTATAACACCAAATGAACAGTGTTAAAAAGTATCCTCCTAGAACATGTCCAAATTAGCAGAAACTGTTTTCCTCCTTCCCCCAGTGTTGAGATCTACCTCTGATTACCTGAACATCTCCTCAGACTCCATTGGCCCTCATGGTTCAATCCTGCTGCCTTTACAGATTGAGGAGGAGTGTTCCTGGTGCAGAGCAGTGAGCAGAGTGTAGTTGTGATGTCTCTGAAGTGCAATAAAATGAAATAATCAGTAAAAATAATAATTAACTAGCCCACTAGTAAGGGAATCCCTCTTTTCAAAACAAAAAAGAGAAATACAGAAAATAAACACATTTTATGGATAGGAATAAAATCACTTATTTTGTGCCCACAAGCCTTTCTGCAGAAGGGCACAAAAGCTTATTTGTTTTTTTCCATGTTTGAGTTGCTCTATTAAAACAGGTTATTTTGGCATACAGATTTTTTCTTTAGCTTTAGATCATTTCAGCCACAGCATCACCTCATTGGTGAAACAGCACATTCTTTCTATAGTCTCTAGAAGCAATTTTTAAGATGTCTTACACTTTTTTGATTCCAGTTCTCAACGTTTTCCATGGAACCAATATGCTGTTCTTTCTCTTTTCAGGTTGTGTGAAGTGTTTCCCATGCTGTGTGGTGGATATCACTAAGTCTCCAGGCAGAACCTGGTGGAACTTAAGGAAAACCTGCTACAGAATTGTTAAACATAGCGGGTTTGAGTATTTTATGGTTTTTATGATAGTGTTGAGCAGCGCAGCACTGGTAAATGGTGTTTAATTTCTCGAATTTTGAACTGATTGCTGTCAGTAAACAAAAATAACAGTATTTAGTTGATTTTTTCCACTTTGACATTCCTTCCTGCAGAGAGAGATAAGAGTATCCCTTAACAGTTATAAGGCTTCCCCTGACTTGGACAAGATATTTAAATATATGGAATTGTAGTTTTGTCATGGAACATAGTCTTGTGTGTTAATTACGAGGCTAAACCTTGAGTTTAGAAGAGAGTCTGAAATTACTTAGCACTTCTAAATAAGATAATAGCACTTCTAAATTTTTAAAGCAAGCTAACTTCTTAGTGAAAATGTAGATTCAAAATCATCTGAACATTCTGATCAGAATCTAAAAGTGAAGTTGTCTGTAAACTGGTAGGTGAGGTAATGTTTCATTGCTACTCTGATCAGATGCAAAATAACCAAACAACAATTTCTTGCCATCAAAGATGTTTTGCATTGAGAACTTTCACATTTCAAAGATACTGTTGTCCTCTTGCAAAAAGGGAGCATAAGAAACTGAAAGTATGTGATTCTTCAACCAACCTGAAAATGAGATTGTAATTATTTTGCAGTTTAATATTTTAGTTATAAATATAAAACTAAGTGGTGGTTGCCCATGATTTAATATGAAATAGTTGTTACAGGACAAACTATATATTCTTGAGCAATTTAAAAATAATTTTCTGTAAAACTACTGACCTGTTTTAAATCTGAATTCTGAAATTCCAGACATTTGAAGATGTTCACCTGCAGGGCAAAAAAAAATTGAAAATGATCCTAAATTATGCTGATAAAATGTTTACCTACATCTTTTTTATGGAGATGCTTCTGAAATGGGTAGCTTATGGTTTGCACCATTACTTCACAAATTCCTGGTGTTTGCTTGACTTCGTCATTGTCTGTGTAAGTATTATATCCAGCTTGTCGTACATTTTGATTTTTGACATTTTATATCTAGAGAGCTACATGCAAGTTCTGATCACGAATAACTACAAGTGTGAAAGACAGTTCCCAAAAGCTGAAAACCCTGCAATCCAAAGAGACCTTAGGACAAATTTAAATGGAAATTGTCAGCAATAATCAAAGGTTCTTAAGAAAATTTTATTAGATATCACCTCTTGTGGCTATTTATGAGGAACATTGAGCATGACTTCAGCTATTACAGTTTTCTAATCTTAATAGCAGTGCTGTCGAAGACAGAGGAAAGGCACGAGAAGATCCAATGACTGGACAGTGACACAAGAATTTCAACTAGGAGAGAAGAGACAAATCATGAACAGTGAAATAAAACCCTAATTATTGAAAAAAAATTCTAATATTTTCATTTAATTTTCTCTCTTAGAAAAAATTGAAATGATGATTGAATGTATTTTTTTAAATAATTTTTGTTTGCATATCACCATCTTAAGTGATAATAATGAATTAGTCTATACCCTTCTGAGAATAACTATGGAGAAACCAGAAATATTTTAATTGAGTAATCCTTTCTGGTCTGGTAGTGTATGAAAGTACCGTAGTTAGCAACTTTGTTATTGTAGTAGTATTCAAAAAAACCCCCTCTATGAACTGTTTTTGAAGAAAAAAAAAGAGGAGAAACCCCCCCATTTTAAATTAGAATGAAAGAATCCCATTTTTTTTTTTTCATCTATTAGAAAAGAATGAAGTAAACTTATATTACAATAATTTTGAAGGTGTATTTTCTTAATTTGACTTACTGGTTAAAGATATTGTAACATTCAGGTAATGATTGTTTGCTAACACAGATAAGATAAATTTTGTCGACCATTTAATAATGCCAGTTTCAATTCAATGAACGCAGCTGTCATTTGATTCCTTGGGAGCAAATACAGTTTCCAAAGACGAGCCAAGCTGTTCCTCTGGGAATGGCCTGAAATCTCTCAGGACTCTTAGAGCATTGAGGCCTCTACGAGCTTTGTCAAGATTTGAAGGGATAAAGGTAAAGATACTGGGGGGCTGTGTCAATATTTTGTAATGGCTGCATTTGAGGTTGGTTTTGAAAATTGCAACACAAAGGTCATTATTATTTTCCTTCTTTTCATGAAGGTTGTTGTGAATGCACTTTTCGGAGCTATCCCCTCCATCTTCAACGTTTTGCTCGTCTGTGTTGTCTTTTGGCTCCTGTTCAACATCCTAGGAGTAAAATGGCTTGGGCAGAGATTTTCAAAATGTGTACTACAGAAAGGGAATATCAGTCTTATCAGTCTCATTAATGACACAAGGGATTGTGACCTCTACGGTGGAAATTGGACAAATACTCCTGTGAACTTTGATAATGTTGGGATAGGATACTTGGCTCTGCTCCAAGTGGTAAGTTCTATGAAAGATTCTCAGTCTTGTTTTCTTCAAGGGAATGGGTTGAGCAGCCCAATCATGGGACACCACTATGCTTCTGTTTATGCCACTGAAATTGGGGATTTTTTTAACTTCCATATATATATTCGTTATCTGTGACCTGCTCAGGTCTTCCTAAAGAACACTTGAGCATGGGCGACCTTGTGTTAAATCAAGAACTGTTTCATGGCTTTTCAGCTTTGTTTTAATTTTGATTAATACACTAAGCCTGAAATAGTCTGCATGTTACTCAGTTTAAAGTTATACTCTTTTTCTCTGTTTCAGAGTGGGTGACAAAGAAAATCACAGCACAGTTTATTTATGTTTTCTTTTACTCTAGAAGTTATGAAGGCTTGAGATACTAATTTGTTGAGCTCCCTAACTCCACAACAAAGGAGAGAAAGGCATTTTTTCAATTGGCTGTTATCCCTGTATCTCTTTTAGATGAAATTCTTTGCCCTGGATCCCCCAAAGTGTTCTATGATTCTGCAGAGTTGCCAAAAATTGCAGGATGAAATTGTCTGCTGCTTTCTTAGAAATTGTTTTTATCCCTTTACATTAAATTTCTAGTTAAGCTGAACGTTTTACTGCTTTTTGTTTTTTTTTCATTAAAAAAATTCAATTTGACAAGAGTTAATATTAAAACACATTTCACATGAGTCATGAGATTTTTGTTTTCAGGAATTTTTTTTCTTTCTTTACTAAAATCCAATGAATTATACTTCTAAGCAGATCTTTAGAAGAGATACACATTTTTCATAGCACACTGCTCGTTTTTCTACAACTATCAACTCATTTATATTAGCTATACCTATTTTTTTTCCTTAGTGATAATAAACTTAATAATACCTTTTTTTTTTTTCAGGCAACTTTTAAAGGTTGGACGGATATTATGTATGCAGCAGTGGATTCACACGAGGTATGCCACTAAAACGAGATTTTAGTTGTTTTCCCTTTTCTATCCGTGCAATTAAGTTTTCATCTTTGTTGGCAATATCCATTCAAAAATACAAGTGGTTGAATGTGTCAAACTACACAGTGAAATGTTAATCCTTGGAGTACCAAATATCTGGAACTCAGACAAAAGAAACTGATCAAATTAGAGTGACACCACAGAGGAACCTGCTATGTTAAAATGCAGAGGGGAAGATGTTGAAAGTTTTGTGCAAGTTTTGGAAACAGAGAGCAGAGTGTCTTGGGGGGACTGTACGAGTTTTCTTCCTTTTTAAACAAGTATGGTGGGGTTGAAACAGCATGCAGCTATAGCAGATATTTCAGGAGGATTTCTCACTCTTTCAGTCTCTGTATTCTTGACTGTAGTGAAACAGCTGCTGATTAACATGATTGCTCCTTAGTGAGCTGGGGTTTTAGAACTGCTTCTTGTCTGGGACAGCATCAAGAAGATGGCAGTTCACCAATATGTTTAGTCTGAGCTGTTGTTTTTAATCAGGGCATTCATAGGATGTCTTCTGATTGGAACTATTTATTACTTAAAAATTTGCTGAAGCTGACTTTGGCTATATAGCTCTGTTTGTCACTATCTTTACAAACAGTAGCAAGATAGAGCAAGACAGTTGTTCTATTTCTATGCATTTAAATATTTACCTAGTTTATCCCTCATGACAATAGTAAGATCTGCTGTTATAAATTGGGAATGGTGAAGCTGGGATTCTCTCATTTTTACCAATGTTTCTCTGGTTTGACTTTTTTTTAGAAGGTCGGTCAACAGCCCAAGTTTGAAGCACGCTTGTACATGTACATATACTTCGTGGTTTTCATTGTTTTTGGATCTTTCTTCATGCTGAACCTTTTCATTGGAGTGGTTATCAGCAATTTTAACCAACAAAGGAAAAAGATAAGTACTCCTTGAGCTAAGTCAGGATCTTCCATAATCCCAGTTTGATTAAGTGAATGCTGGTTTGAAATGTAGATATAACTACATATGTACCTAATACACATACATAATACATATATACATAATGCTTTGAAATAACTATTTAACTGGATACATTTAAAGCAATAACATTTTAAAACAGGCTTTGAAAACAGGAGTAGTTTGAGCCTGAACATTTACTGGAAGTTTATGGGGATGTAACACGTTTTCCTTAGTACATGCTGTGATTAGCATTTTTTTCTTTTAAATTTTTTGTCTTCCATTTCTTTGTTGCTTCTCAGGAATTTTCACTGTGATTCCATAGAGTGAAATTAAATGGAATTTTCAGAGGTCTTTCCAAAGTTATTCAAACTGATGCCATCCTGAACATTGTTGAGTGATTGTTGTACAAAATGCTGATCAGTCAGTACTTTTATGATTGAGTGGTTTCTGAATGCTGGGTTCAAAGCGATTGCTGAGTATTACAGGTCGTGTAGATGGGAATAAGAAACTCATTGTGAGGAACCCCCTGTAGAACTGGTTCCCATCATCCTGCATTTACTTGCTAGTCCAGCAATATACTTCTGTTTCTACCTTTCCCAAGAATATGAAGTATTCCACTTCTTGATGACTTTTATGTAATTTTTAAAATATGAAACAGTTCTGTAAAATATCTGTAAAGGCTCTCACACTTGAGGGAACTGACCTGGGAGCAATGCCTAGACCAGATTTTATGATCAAACCCAGATCAACTCTTTCCAGTCCATCTTTTCAAAGATCAAGGAGAAAAGGAGAAATGGTGAAGATACATTTTGTCTCTGTGCTCTCTCAAGTCCCACTCATGGCAGCTGTAAATTACTCTTTTTTACATAAATTTGCTGGCATTTATTTAGGGAACTGCTTAAACTTCTGCTGACAAGCAATATCCTTTCCCTTTACTTAGGTGGAAAAGATCTGTTTTTGACAGAGGAACAGAAAAAGTACTATAATGCCCTAAAAAAGCTTGGATCCAAGAAACCTCAAAAACCCATCCCGAGACCATCGGTGAGACCATCCTAAGTAGAACATGCCAGAAAATGTAGCAATGGTGACCATATTTAAGCTCAGCAGCCAGGCATCTAGAATAAACTTTGCATTACAGCCCAACATCTTCCTCATTCAATAGAATATTTGCACTTTTCTGTCCCTTCCTTAATTCTATCTAACACAGTCTGTCTTTGTGGGAATTAATTAGGGAAATTTATAGCCTTTTTATGACCTGTTCAAATGTACAACATGTTTATAGAGGTTCATATTAAATATTTGATACTCATAATATGATCGTGGTTACTTAAGTTGCATGATGTTGCTTCTGCAACCAGATTGGATTATTGCAGGTGAGAATGAATAGAGAGTAATACATGCCCCATGGCTGTTACTTGCTTTTCAATAATCTTATGCTTTAGTTCTTTTAGTTTCTTAAATTTAATTCCAGGTCTGGCTTTGCATAGTATCCATTCAGAGTTTTTCTTGCTTATAACATTTTAGTTAGAATTGCTCATCCTAAAATATCTGCTTCAATAAGTATTTCTATTAAAAGAGCAACCACAATTTACTCTAATGTTTCCTGATATATGTATTTTTTTAAGCCAGTCTGCTTTCACAATGCCTGAAAATACTTAGCCAAGTACTCCGTGTTTTCACTGAAGGTCTAAAGAAATCACCTAAAAACTCTTCTAGTAGCTTATTGTAAAATTTATATTATTTTCAGTCCTTTTCCTCAGCACATATTACAGATCAATATTTGAATGCAGGCTGGGTCCTAGAAGCAGAATTAAAGCAGTTCTTGTTCTCTCCACAGAATGTGTTCCTGGGATTGCTGTTTGATATCGTGGCACACAAAGCATTTGACATCACCATTGTGATTTTCATCTGCCTAAATATGGTTGTCATGATGGCAGAAAATGACCAGGAAGACACCAAGAAAGTTCTTAATAAAATCAACTATTTTTTTCTGGCTGTATTCACGGCAGAATGTGTCATAAAAATCCTGGCCTTAAGACACCACTACTTCAAAAGCGGCTGGAACTTATTTGATCTTACTGTTGTGGTCTTTTCAATAGTTAGTAAGTACCAAGCATTAAATCAGGTATTGTGTCTTAGCAATATTAAGCCCAATTTCATTATGAAGTGACCACTTATATGTGTTTCATAAATTTCAGATCCACTGTACTTTTTTAAACTATATGCTAAGTAATTCCTTCTAAAAGGGTGTATTTTTGGTTTACCTTGTATTTTTGCACAGTACTAAAAGGTAAATGGAATTTTCAATTTTTATTTTTTTGAAAGTGTGAGTTTTATGAAGTATTTAACAGAATAAGAACTTAATTTGTTAACATCTTTATTGTAAAACTGTTGCCTGGCTGTTTCTATTTACGTGTTATCACAATAACTGTTGTTTTCACAGTAAAAGTAAATTTATGTTAAAAATACATTTGCACAGAAAATATCCATTTGTTTTTCCAGGGTTTCCTTTAAAGAAGGCAGATCCTGATTGCTGATTTAGAAAGCTCAGGAAAATGTAATTGCTCAGCATAATTCTAAATCTGGGCCAATATTTGTGACTGTGAAAAGACTCATTATAACTGACCTGTGTTTTTTGGCTTTTCAAATAAGAATAGATGCTGATCATTTCCTCTACAAAGGGTCATATATAGGTGTAGTCTGTGCTTCCTACTCTGGCTCAGGTTATATCACAGAATAAAGGACTGGAAAGACAAACTGCTCTGAGTTCTCTGCTTCGTGCCTAAGCACAGTAACCCTTTGCTGTCCCCTGCAACTCAGAAAAGTTGTGAGTTCTTAACCCTTGTGTTTGTAATCGTTTGCATTGATAGCAGGGTCATAGAACAAGGGGTAATGGGGGATAAAGACTGAAAGGCAGGTTTGCTTTACATCCTTCTTGGTTTTCTCTGATCTCATTTGAGTACCAAGCATTAGTCAAAGTCTCCCTTGGCATGTGACTCAGGCCTGTAAAGAAGCAGCAGACAGCAGCTAGAAGACAATCCCCATATTTTCCAGCACAGGAGCTGAACAGGTTTTTTTAAGAACTTCAGTAATGGATATGCAACTTCACCCCTCTGAATTAGAGAAGTCTGGGAGGATGCAGTTTCTAAACAATGCATAATCTTGATACCTCTTTAATATTGAAAGATACTACAATTTGTCTTTCTTTCCCTAAGCTCTTTTATAAGCAAGTGCAGTATTGATGATATCTGTGTTGAAAGCTGTGTGATATGACCAGTGTTACTTTCTACACCTAAAGCACAGAACACAACAAAACAGACATAAATTTGACTAATATGACTTGACATTTTCTTTTCTTCTTCATTTCAAAGGTGCTGGAGTTTCTGAAGTCTTCCAAAGGTTCTTCTCTCCTACAGTTTTGAGAACTCTTCGTTTGGCTCGAATTGGCCGAATCCTGAGATTAGTTCGAAGAGCGAGAGGAATTCGAACCCTTCTGTTTGCATTACTGATGTCTCTTCCTGCACTGGTCAACATTGGCCTCCTGCTTTTCCTGATTATGTTCATTTATGCCATTGTGGGCATGGCAAACTTTGCCTGTCTTCGCTGGGAAGGTGGGATTGATGACATTTTCAACTTTCAAACCTTTTGTGGGAGCATCCTCTGTCTCTTCCAAATTACAACGTCAGCTGGCTGGGATAGTCTCCTGGGCAGTTTGTTAAAAGAATCTGAAGCATGTACTTCCAAAATAGGTCCAGAATGGAAAGGTAAAAAGTGTGTAAATAGAGAGTTTGGTATTTTATACTTTGTAAGCTATGTCATCATATCATTTCTCATTGTTGTAAATATGTACATAGCTGTCATTTTAGAGAACTTCAGTGTTGCCACTGAAGAAAGCGCAGATCCTCTTTGTGAGGATGACTTTGACATGTTTTATGAGACATGGGGAAGATTTGATCCTCTGGCAACACAGTTTATTGAATATTCTGCCCTTTCAGACTTTGCAGATGCTCTGGCGGAACCCTTACGCATTCCAAAGCCTAATAAAATCCAGCTCATATCCATGGACCTCCCCATACTTAGTGGAGATAAGATCCACTGCTTGGATATCTTACTTGCTTTCACTAAAAGGGTCTTGGGAGAATTTGGAGATTTGGATAGTCTTGAATTACACATGGAAGAAAAAATGACAGTTGCCAATACGTCTAAAAGTGTTCATAAGCCAATTTCTTCTACTCTTAAAAGAAAACAAGAGGAGGTGTCAGCTCGTGTTATCCAAAGGGCCTTCAGGAGGCATTTGCTGCGGCGTTCTTTTAAAAATACACCTTTCTTGTGCCGTCAGAGACACTACAGTGCTGTCTTTGGAGAAGAAACAAAGGAGAAGCAAAGACTTATTTTATCCATACTTCGTGAAGATAGTGGTAGGGAGATACAGAAATCACGACCTGTTTCTTCCATATCTCTCCCTTTACTTTACGATGGAATTGCTGAAATACACAGCAAAAAGCTGGACGTGTAAGGTTACCCCAGACTGCAGCATTTATGATTAAACCAATGGCACTTGTTTTCAGGTAGAGACAATATTTTAATCCCAGAGCATAATACTCTAAATTTAGAATAATGATGGCAGCCTTCAAGTATTGTGAACGTTCAGATTTGCAAAGGGTCCTTAAAAATGCTACGATCTGAAGAACTATGTCGTAAATATTAGAGGAAAATCAAACCATAGAATCTTTTGCCTCAGCTACTGGAGTAGGTGGGTTAATTTCTTCACTTGCCATTTTTGTGTTGGTTCATGTGTTTGCAGAAGAAATCTATAAAAGATCAGTTGTAAGCACAGATTTATAAACACATAAGGCTATAGAATAATGTATATCTGTGTAGAGAGAACTAATTTTTCCAACCAGGCTTTATTGTAGCATAATTAAATAATTACTGCACTTCTGTAAAAGAGCTCACTCAAAACACTTGAGTATAATCAGCCTCTAATTTTGATGGTTTTGGGACCCTCCTCCTCGTAGTGACTTTGGATGGATTTGTTTATGCTTAAGGATTTTTGGGGTATCTTTACACATGCACCTAAAGGGATTTAACAGATCATCCTCAGTTTCCTGTGCCTGAAAGTTGTATATATTTTCTTTGCATCATTCGGTGTATGAAAATTCTCATAATCATAGTTACCAGAATTAAAGGATGTTATACAAGTGATATTGTTTCCTGGAAATCGTAAGAATTATTGTACATAGAATTTCATTGTTTATCCAAATATCATAGGAAGTGTTACTTAGTATTCTGAAAGGGAGTTCATGGTGTATCTTACGATATAACATTTATTAAAATAATAGGAAACATTTATTTCCTTGATTCTGAAAAAGAGTATGAACAATGTGTATTATTATTTTACTGATATTTTGCAGTTAAATTTTTCAGGTGAAGTGTCATGCTGGATTCAGAACCACTAATAAAATACGACTGGTTTAAATTCTTCAATAAAGAGTTCAGATACTTAACACATTTTTGTCTGGTTTTATCTTCAATTTCATTTATTGTGAGACATAATTTATTCTCTGAGGGGTAGAACCACAGTAATATAATTTTCCAAAAGTAGCTGCCTGTTAGTACAAGAAAACTGAAAATGTTTTACTTTTGTCATGAAATGAGAATAGATTTTCAGATCAAGAATAGCAGGAACAATAAGGTAATCACTGAATTTTTCCTGTAATTTCCTGTGCTAAATGCTATTTAAATATGACAGATACGGCGAAATTGAAGTTATTTTCAGGACAAATAAAGGCACAGGAAAGCTAAGAGTTCAAGAGTTCAGACACAAAGTGGTTTGAATTAGCTTTATTATGATGGAGCATTGGCTTCCCAGGGAAGTGATGGAGTCACCATCCCTGGAGATGTCCAAAAAACAAGTGGATGCAGAGTGATGCTTGTGCAACTATTTATTTTATTCTTTGTGGAACGAGCCGACAGCTTTTGCACAGCGGTAAAATACCATTAGATGGCAGCATTTACTACGGTTTAGAATAGGGCCAGTCAGTGCAACAGGTGTCAAGCTTGGGAGCTTCAGCAGAGAGGTATTAAATCGATTGTAAATAATTTAGGACAAAGTGTCAAAACTCTCTTTTTTTTCTGTCCTGATCTTTCAAGTTAACCACAGTTCCCAGTAGGTGATTGTGCACTGACTTTTCTGGCTTTTGATAAACCTTAATGATTGTGGGGAAAAAAATAAAATATGTTCTCCTGTGTGCTTGGGCTTTCTAGAGAGGCAGTTCCAAACATATCTTTATATCACTGTAAAAGGAAATGTTTCTTAGACTAGAAGTAAAACTGCTTTGTTCTTGAATATTGGAAAAGAAGGAAAAGCCATATAAGAGTCATTTAAGCACTTATTAATCTATATTTGCAATTTAAATTTATTTGACTGCAACACCAGGTTCTCTGCTCTGGATCATAATTAGAAATATGTCAAAGACAAACACTTTATCACTGAAAAACAGGCTTCATAATGGGATTGTGGGAACTGTTCTTTTACTTTCTGGAGTTCCTTGGTTACTGCTAACCTTGCAATGTTTGCATTATGCAGTGTTTCTTCAGGACTCAAAGAGAGTACATAGTTAAGTTATTTGAAAAGAAACAACCTGGGATAGTGGAAGGTGTCCCTGCCCATGGCAGGGGATTGGAACTGGGTGATCTTTAAGGTCCCTTCCAACCCAAACCATTCTGTGATTCTGTGAAAGGCACCACGAAGAGAAAAATCTCATCATGGCATTTTTGCCATGAACATTCTGGAGGATATTGTGCTTGACAAGTCTGTCACCTGCAGTGTCACTTTCCAAAGCCATCAGGGAATTAATTAAACATTGTGCCACACATGAGAAATCCCCACAACTTATATTGTGCAGGAAGACATCCCAAAATGTGCTTTTCTAACTCCTATTTAGGGTGAACATTCCCAAGAACAGCATTCTCAGCAACTGGAGCAGATTTAGCCAGATGTCAGAGGGGCTCAAAGTGATGAAGAGATCTGTCATATTGTATTGAAACCAAGTAAGAACAAACTGTTCAACGTCTATGGTAAACATTAGAAAGATGAAGGAACTGTGTTTAAATCCTATAAGTGCCATCAGCTCTGTGGTGGTAGCCCAAACTCATGTGCACGCCATGAATTTGTAGCGAGAGGATGATACCCTGAAATGAGAGAACAAAAAAATGGTACAACTGTAAGGTCAGATTGATTGTTTGGAAACAACTGGTATGAAAGAAAACTCGAACAGGAACTAGTCATTCAGGAAAAGAGGATGGAAATGGACGGGGATAAGAGATGAGCTTTGGCTGAGAAAGGGCCATCTCTGGTATGTTGCAATACACTTCAGGAACCACTGGCAATCACGTATTTCCTGCTGAAACTAGGAAGGTTGAACAGACCTTCCATTATGCTTTTTCTGCCCACAGAGCAAATAGAAGATCTGAGTTCAGGTAGTGAAAAGCATATAATAAAAAGAAATTCCTCCAGGAGTGTCTTAGAGTTCTATATTCCTAAAAAACACATAAGCAGTTCCCAGAAAACTGATTGTTTTACACCAGAAGGCAAAACATCCAATGTTTCTGCTGCTTTGAACAGAAGGGAAATTCCTATTTCATCCTCAATCTGGCAACAAAAAGATCTAAGTTTGCTTTAAACTGACACATACTCTCCCAGTTTCTCTCATGGTTTATTAATTTGACCACTAAGAGATGTTGTGACATCTCTGTCCTTAGAGAAATTCAGAACTTGACTACACAAGACACTGACCAGCCTGATTTAGCTCCAAACTGGAACGTACTTTTGAAGGTGTATCTGCCTTCAGGTGGCTTAGTTGAACTTCTGAGGTCCCTTCTGACCTAAATTACTCTGTGATTCCATGACAGCAGCCACAGCTTTTCAAATTTAAACATTATGGCTAAAAAGCCACATTGATCAACAAATCTGGGTATTATCTGGGTGCCTATCAGTCAATATTACTTTGGGCATGCAGTTCTACTCTCTGTGTATAAAAGGGTGACAAATTAGCACAAATTAACAAGAGATTTCTCACCTGTCTACCCCTGGGAACCAGATGATGAGTCCTCTGTGACTTCTACAATGTCATGCTAGATTTTATTCTGCAAGTTTTTTCAGCACTCTCATCCATCAGAAATATTTGCATAAAGATACTGAGCGGTGTCAGACCTGAACGTGGTGCCACAAGTTTAGACCCTTTGCCCTGCCAATTCCAGGGAAAATGTGTGAAGGCATCAACTTAGTAAGTGGTTTTATTGATCTTCAGAGACTCTTGAAAGAGCAATAGAGACGTTTTGGCAACCCCTCAGGAAAATATAGCTGTTTGGGCAAGTCTGTTGCAGTTATCTGCCTCATGTTTCCACAGTGTAAAGGTGAGACAGGCCAGGCTGACTTTGATAATAGTCATTACTTTATTGCAGAGCTGTTGGACTTCTGGGCACACTGAGGGAAATGAAGTTTCCTCTCCAGGTTCCAGGGAAGTTGGGTTTATGCAGCAGCATTCAAAAGTTAGAGATTAATAGGTTAGCTTTCAGACAACAGCCACCTGACCTTGCTGCCCAAACACTGGATAGGATTTGTTCCCAGAGATAATTTAAAGGACTTGCTGGAAAGATCAGCTCTTTAGTAAATTTTCTATATTCATACTTTTCTTGAAATGAAGAGAGTAGAACTGGAGATGATCTTTTAATAGCCCTACCAGTCTAAGCATTCTCTGCAGAATTTATCAGCGAAGATTTCATACTCTAACTTCAATTATATATTTTCTGTGCCTATGGCTGAAGTAATAACACGGACATAATGAGACAAAAAGTCATCCTTGTGTTCTTCACTTGATAAGTTGTTTGCAGCTGCTACTAGTGAAGCCTGTAAGTGCTGCAGCCAGAAATCTGTGTTTCTATGAGAAGACAGATTCTTCAGTATCTGTGCACAGAAATTCACCAAAATACTTCAAGCTGTTGCTTCCCCCGCTCCTGAACAGCATGTGTAGAAAATTTGTCCCCATTTCAATGACATAACAGTAAGTTTTAATAAAACCAGCAGCAACGACACTCCACCACAGCACCTGTGGAGAACGACATTTCCTCCCTAAACATACATAGTGCCCATCACTCATCTCACAGGCTCTCTGACATCCCATTCAATATAACACTTGTCTTATGTCCATTATGTCCACTCCACTTATCTTCAGCTTCCTCCTGTAAATTGTTTTGTCTGCCAGTTCTGCACAAGATGGATTATCTGGTGGCTGCGAGAGCATCAAGTATGATGGGTAACACTTAAAGTCTCCTACTTTCCCCTGAGTGGGGGGCTCACCCCTAACAAATGTCCAGTAATCCAAGGGGCTAACTCACAAAAAATCCAGGGGCTCAAAGAGTCTCATTTAAGACTGCTGTTTATAAGGAAGCAAGAGAGTTGGCTTTAGTCATAATAATTGTCCTTCCTGGACACAATTTGGGTTGGTAGCTTTCTTTGAAAGTTTAACAACAAAAATGTTGCTCCACTTGGGTTGTTGTTCGGGCAAGAAAAATAAGTTTCCAAGTCTGTTTGTTAACAAAACAAGACCTCATTAGACAGCATAAGATCTGGGAGCAGACAGTGGTTCTGATAAGCTCTAGAGGAGTTAAGCCCAGGAGCTGCTCATCAAGGCCAGGGGCTAATGAGCATTTCTGAGGTCACAGTGCAGCCTGAGGGAGTGGGGCTGTGGGGGGAGCAGTGGTACCACCACAGATTTCAGCATATTATGTATCATTCTATTAAACAAAAAATCCCTTGTAAAATCAAATATATTGAGATAAATAAATTTAACAATAGGAATTATGGTCTCCATAAGCGGAATATCTAAAAGAATTTGGACAGAATGTTGGACTCTGTGAACTAAACCTGGCTGTTCTTCTTTCTGAAATTATCCAGAGTCAAGAATACAAATAAGCAACCATTTAGAGAAAGGCTTTTCTAATTTTTAAAGATGGGGCAATGGTAAAAGAAAAAGAAATATTATTTTAGAACATATTCGCTCATCTTGATTATAGAGACAGTGAAAACAGCCATGTTCATTTAAGGTTTTAAATTTGGTATATTTATCTATGTACACAGAAGCAGGTATTTCAATTGCAGGGCAATTAAATTAACTTCAGAATGTCTCTTGGCATGCCATGAATAATATATAAGAAGTACAGTGAAATCTATCTCCATATTTCCATGTTTGGTGATGCAGATTAGTGGATTTGAATACTACACTCAGCTGTAGTAAAGGGAAAACAATGGCCTTGGTTGGCAGACAATTTAATTTCCAAGGGCCACCTCACTGCCCCACTGATGTTATACCAGTGAACAATTTCCAATTAGCTATTTCCCACTGGAAAATGCAGTGATTCAAACCTGGCTTTGTGGCCACTGCTTACACAGTGTCCCTCTCCCACAGATTTAACAAAGAGGATCACTGCAAGTGTCTGTGGAGTAATATATTGTTGTCTCATGAGACGCTTTCCGGCTTTCTGAAGGTGATTCAGTAAATCTGTTTCTCTGTATAATCGAACATCATTCCATCCTTCTTGTGAGGCTTTTGTCTTATTCCATCTTTCTCTGGTGTGGAAGGGCATAGCAGCATTTACTGGGTTTATATTGCTGGTGGCCTTTTGCTGGTGCCAGTTCTGCTGAATTCAAAGCTGAATTCTCAAGTGCTTTACCACAGTAGAGAGGACAGGCTTTGAGTGGCCTGAGACTCCAAGTAGGGAAATAAATCCTCAGAAATCTTGTAAAGTCTGCCCTTCCCAGACACTTTGGAATGGCATGATTATATATCATGTACCCCATGTATCTGTACTCCAAATAATGTACAAAGATAGTCCTATGGCCACCCAGTGAAGAGCAAGCATGCTCCTGTAAATCCTAGTGATTTAAAGATTTTGGGATGTAATCAAATCCAGCTATAAACTCCACCCCTTTAGGTTTTGCTCGAATTTTAATCCAAAGAGCGTTGATGGCTCAAACACCTCACAAGTAAAAGGTTTTAATGTACCAACGTTTCTATAAAGGCTCCTGTAAAGCCATTTCTTAAATGATAATTTTGTTTGTAAAGGCAAAGTTCCTTTATGTCAAAAGTCAATCTCCCTCACTTAAAAGGCCTCCCAGTACTGACAGAACCAAGCTCAGTAACTGAGTAGGATGTTGTATGAAATTTATGAATAAATACAAGCACTTTCTTCCTTTTCCCTCTTACCATTTGTCTTCTCATATTTTTTTTTCTTTTCAACTTTAATTTCATTATATTTTATATGCTGTAAGAAATTGCACTCTAAAAACCTGATGGATAAGATATGAGAAATAAACCAATCTCTAAAAAATCTTGTCTTGTATGCGTTTCATGTACCTAGAATGCATTTGTACTCTTGTAAATAAATAAGAATGAATTTGCCTATAAAATACATAATTGTGTCCCCAGCCACAAGATATTTGATTTGCTTGGGGAAAAGCACTGAATGTATGCAATTTTATGTATAAATATGCTTGTGAGTTCATTATATGCTCTGTCAGGTGCCAACTACAGGAGTCAGGTTGCTTGAACTTTCTCTTTTGAAGGATAACGAAGCTCACGTGTTCCAAGAAATATTAGGATGACTAACACGGATGACACACTGATGTTATTCCAGATTATGACTTCCTCTGGCCTTTATATTATTTTGACACCAAAACACTTGTGGCTCACAAAGCACAGATGCTCAGAACATTGCACATTTCAGTAGCAGGAGAAGATCCCTTTGACCTTCTAGTCATTTGTCAGAGATTCAAAGCTCTAGTTTTGTCTTTAAAAGACGAGGGCGGGATGAGTGATGAAACAAATCCCATATTTTTTTTTTTTTTTCCCATCCTGTTTGTTGAGTTTGATGGACTTTTAAAGCCTGGCTTCTGAGAGGCAATTTCAGACACTTCTCTTAGCATCGTCCAATTATGCTTTGGCTGCAGCTCACTGTATCTATCAAAGTGTCACAGATGCTTTCATGTAGGCAATATATTGCTTTTTCAGACCCAAGAGAGGGGAAAAATCAGGCACCCCAGTGTCTTCTCCTTAAGTAGGTGTTGAGCAAATTAGCCCCATTACAGTCCAGCCTGCATTAGTCCATTAAAGAGCTGGAGGAAGATTCCTTTGTGTAAATGACCGAATCGTTTCATTGTATATTTGTATTAGTCATTTCCTGTTGTTCTTTCAAGAAAGTTCTGATATTTAAAAGGTCCTAATTTCCACATGAGCATAACTATTAAAAAAAAAAAAAAAAAAAAAAAAAAGAAAGCAAGCATTCTCATATATTTAAAAAGTTAATTAATTCTTTTTTAATATCAATAAATTGCTTTCTGGCTCAAAGAACACAACAATTTCCCAATTTGCAAATACCCATATAGTTATCCTAATATTAACGTGGCTTCTTATACACAAAATATCTTTCCACATATCATTTCTGTTGCTGTCCCCAGATTAAATGGTAGACCATGTGAAAGAACAGGTATTTGGGTCCTCATTTAGAGGACTTGGACACCCCACCTGCAATGAACCTCTCAATTCAAATCAGCAGGACTGGGGCTATTCAAGTCCCTTGACATACTGGATTGGAAAGTCTTGTGGTAATAAACTGATGCCTTGGCTGTGAAGTTGGCTTCTTCTCACACTCCTGTTACACAAGAACTTTAAAGATTAACTGAAAATGCACAGAAATTAATAAAAAAAAATACTATTAAAAATGCTATATGATCTTCTAGTACTGGTAGTTCTCTTCTACCACAGACTACAAAGCCACAAAATTAGAGGTGGAGATGCTGAAGAGAGACCTCACAGAAGCATGTCATAGATGAAGAATTGTTCTTTTGTTAGCAAGATGACAATGGAAAAAGTGAGAATTGCTGCAGAAAGCTGCTGAAGGCAGCAGGCAGTGACAGGCAACTCTGCTTCAGATAAGGTGCAAAGAACAAAGGACTTAATCCCAAGAGCACCCTCTGGCACTTGGAGCTGCTGGGGATTGTTCAATTTAGATCTTCCCTCACAGCTATTTTGTAGTTGTGAAAGAGAGCCCCATTTTCTAGATAGTCTGACAGTCTTTTGTTTTTTTTTTTTTCCTTCCCAGCTATTCCAGTCTGATAAATAATACAGGTCTCTAAATCACCATACTCAGCCAAACAGATGCTTTAGTCAATCATGTTATTATGTATTAAATAGCTTATCCACTGTACTCTGCATTTAGGTCCTTAAAGTCAGCTGCTTCTGAAGGCTGTAGTTTATTCTGATCCTTCTGGATCTTAATTCCAGGGTGTCATATCTTCAACTCACTAAAGCTACCTCTGATTTACATCAGATAATCAGAGTTTTATGCTCTGCTTCTTCATAAAAGTAAAGATATAATGGATAAAAAAGGCTTCCCAACACCTAAGTATACAGTGTCTGAAGTAGTGAGGAAAATCTCTAGATATACTTAATGTTCCCTGATGAAATAATATTAGGAATATTAATTTTCTAACGTGATTTCCTTCACTACTCTAATTCTCTTGGTATTATTTTGATAGGCCACTGAGGAGAGAGAAAAGAGCAATCCATATTTTTCCATTTGAGTAGATGGTAAGCAAATTTTCCTGATTGAAATGTGCATCGGACCATTTAGAAAGCTGAAGATTACTGTATGTAACAGAATAATTTTAATACATACTTAGAAAGAAAGCAATTTCCTGTTACTCTGTAATACCAATTATCCATTCAAAAGAGTCTGAATTTTGCATCACCATGATTTTTTCTTAAGTATAATTTCATTCTCCGATAAAAGGAAATGAGATTTCTTTATACTAGGTCTTTATTTTGACAAAAATGCCAATTAGCTACTTTATACCATTTAAGACTTCACTATTATGTGGATCAGAAAATGGCTTCAGCTATTCTTTTAAAATAAAGCAGCAATGTAATGTATTATAAAAGCTATTCTAATCTCTGTGCAGTAAATGGCCTTCATAACTCACTGGAAGCCTCTCTGTAGCCTCATTCCTTCACTTTCAGGCTGGGCTACAAATCCCACATATGTTAATACTAATTCTATAAACAATTATTTATGAGGGTTTCCCCTCTTGGTCAGAAGGTCTCAATTTCCTTTGTGTTATAATAGTGTTCCAAAAAAAAACCCCAAACCACTGGAAAGCTTCTAGTTCTGTCAGGCCACGGGAACTTTGCACAGGTCATTCCTGAGCTGGAAAACAGCATTTGGGAGGTTTGTTATCATATCGTAATTTCATTGACCAAAAACGGATTCTTTTGATTCATGACTGCGTAACTTTGCATTGCATATCTGAAATGTGTCACAGAATTTTAGCATGTAATGGACACCAGTGAAGTAAAGATATCACAACACTGACATTTTTCCTTCCCCAGATGAAGATTCAGATCCATTTTACACACTAGTCATTAACACTTCCTCTTTGGTTTTTGTCTCCTTGCTCCCACATCATGCAGCTGAAATGGTTCTGATTGATGCATCTTTATGACATGAAACCCCCCATGAAACTGTGTCCTTAAAACAAGGTGACAGTGAAATGCTAAAAGAATTGTCAGTTAAAATTTCCAAATCACATCTAACTTCCCAGAAAAGACCAGAAACTAACATTTACTAAATCTGGTGATGTTGTGAGATTCCAGACATATATTAAAGAATAATTGCAGTTGTACAACTCATCTGCTTTCTCCCAATTAAAGCTGCTTTTGTGTTTGCTGTTGTGTCCCAGTTACCATAGTGATGAAATCTATGTAGAAACCTGGCAAGATACTGATTGCTGCATCTGAGAGATAATTTTTCACAATCTACCTTCCATTCCTTACTTCTTAAATGGCTACAAAATAGCATCATTTATCTTAACAGATTGGTGTGTACACACACAACAATTACAGCATTGTCAGGAATTGCACAGGAATGAGTTGGTGGTTATTTTTAAAACTACTAAGAGATGAAATTATTTTGTAGTTGTTTTAAACAGCCATTCCCTACCTCAAAGTTATTGCTACACTGTGGGGGTAAAGCTGAATGGCAGTTTGAATCTCACTTAAAGCTGACCAGCTTTATTGTAGATTAAACTTCTTTATATTTAATGAATATTCTTCTCTTCTAATAGCAAACATACATCACAAGAATGTTTCACTTGTCTTTAAGCATTCATTTTTCTTAAGTTCAAATATTCATTAATATCAAATACTTGCCTGCTTCCATTAAGCCATTTGTGTATAATTTGTGAATGCAGATACTGCTCAGCTTTTGAAATACCTCTCCACGTTTTCCCTCTGAACACCTTGATTTTTATAGACTATTTCCATATGGGTTTTTTACAAGTGGGGAACACTTCTCAGGTTTTTCTCTTCATTTATTAAGGTTTAGTGTGATAGCAACATTTACATTTCTACTTTTAAAAGTTTCTTTTAATTTGAGGTTTATGTCCCTCCAGCTGCTCTCATTGACTTGAATTTGCTGAGTGTGGAAGTTCTTTGCTTTTCCTACTGATGCAGTGGAGGGGACTCAAACAGCCTTGCTGTGAGTACAGAGGGCAAAATGAGGATTTCATTTTGGACAGGGAAGGAAAAGTCAATGCCAAAGGTCCCTCACTCTTCCCTGTCCAGCAGGGAATGTCTATTTGAATGTCTATTTTCACACTAAGCATTTAACAGGAGGTGAGACTTGTCTAAATTCATGTTTATACTCAGGGAAGATTTCATCAGCACAGTCAGGGGAGTCCAGAGAGCTCCTTCTCTCACCTTCAACTAAATGTGATTTTTTTTTTTGCTAATGCAATTCAACATTTCTGCACTTTTCATGGAGACACCCAGGGATGTCTTTAATTAGTGAAAGCTGAGTTAATCTCTGACTCAGTCCAAGCCAGAGCTGACAAGTAACTTGCCCATCTCAGGGTTAGCACAAGGACCTGGGGAAGTCAGAGATAAACATGAGATGCCATTCCTGCTTTCTTCACACATAGATGATAATAGTTCCTTCTCATCCCTAGAAACTGCAAGTTATCTTTCCGCCAAAGCAGAGGAATAACTAATACTGAGCAAGCTGCTGTTTCAAATCTGCTTTTCATCTCTAACTTTGGATGAAATGTAAGTAACTTTGGGTGAAATTTAATTTGAAATTAACACTGGAGATGGATAGGAAAGCTGTCTATGTAACTGATTCTAGAGACATTTTATAGTGACATCCTTAAAAGTGTCACATTGATTGCAATGCAATTCAGACACTTAAAAACCTATTTGGCATCCATATATGTCTTTGGGGGGCATAAATATATTTTAAAATCTACCCTTGTTATTCATCTGTTCCTTACATATGAATGCAAGGTGCAGATATTTGTACAAATGAGGTGAACTTTACTCACTTTCATGGGTATCTAAGCTTCAAAAAGCTCAAGCTTCCTAAAATTAATGTGAGATGGTTTAAAAGCTATCCAGGGCCTACGACAGACAGATAGCATGGAGGGAAAAGAGATAATATGAATTGAACTTGTGTCCTGAAGTCTGAGATTAATGTGACTGATCTGAACATGCTACTTTCTGTACGTGATGTTACTTTGAAGTGTGATAGTGGTGACAGTTCTGAAGTCAGAGGGAATAATAAATCGTTTATCTGTTTAACCTGCCATGAGATTTCCCAATTTCATCTGTGGATAATCTTCCTGACCATTCCACTTGTGTCTTCCAGTGAAATCCAACTTTCTGTACAGCGCCCTGCCCAAAGTATCTAAAGCACAGTTTAGCTTTCTACAGCAACACTCATTACATTTAAAGCCTAATGAACCACAGCTTTTGCCAAAAGACAGCAATTTTCCACCAGCAGATCAGAGGCAGAGATCTAGTGTTCCATCATGACTTCTTCCCCCCATTTCTCACAGTCCGACGTGCTTTGAAAGAAGGTAACTTTAAAGATAGGCGGAAACTGTCAACCGACCCAAATTCAACAGAAAATAAACCAGAATATTTTTTTCTCAGAATATTGAAGGACTATTTACTTTTCTCTTTTATCTCAACCTCTACCTCAAAACTGCCAAGGACTAAAAGTAGGTGTGGTAAAAATGTATTGTATTGATCCTGACTGTTTTTAGTGCAGGAAAGAATCCTGCACCCATATCATCTGGGTCAAAACAGTCTTTAATTCATTCCTTTGCTGTAGAGGTACCATCTCATGTTATATTGAAGGATCAGTTTGCTTTATTTCCTTTGATTCATCTCACTTTAACCAGTAAAATATTAGATATTCTGAAAGTGAAGCATTGTCTGAGAGGATTGTATTATCCTTAACTTCCCTCTTTGGTGTCTGATAACTAATTTTTCTCTGTGCAGCCAATGCTTGATGCAAAGAAGAAAACTTCTTTCTGTCTTAAAAAGTTCAGCAGCCACAGTAATTCAGAAGCACTACACTCAGGATCCTTTGGATCAGACTAATTGTAAGCGAGATCACTCTCACCATCCTTAAGCAGAACCACATGGAGAAATGAGTACACACAGAAAGAGCATCCTCTAAAACTGTGGGAGTCCCTTCTTGGAGAGGGGGGCTCATTTTCCCTCCCTGTTTTTGAAGGATAAGAAAATTTAGTTTTATGGACAGAATTTCACAGTGTTATTTAGCTTCAGAGCCAGAGAATGAGCCCTGTCCCATTTTTCTAGGAATGCAAAGACAAAGTCTCTCTCCCATCCTACGCTGCAGTGGCTTCAGCCAGGAAGATGCTGCAGCTCTCAGGAGTGAGTGAACTCTTCCAGACTTCTCACCTATTCCTTGCCTATATAATTGTTTATATAATCAGTATAAATCACAGAATCATATAATCATTTGGGTTGGAAGGGACCTTTAAAGATCATCTTGTTCCAATGGCAGGGAACTTTCCACTGTCCCAGGTTACTCCAAGCCCTGTCCAACCTGGCCTTGGACATTTCCAGGGATGGAGCATCCACAGCTTCTCTGGGCAACCTGTCCCAGGGCCTGTCCACACTCACAGGGAGGAATTTCTACCTCATATCTAATTTAAACCTGACCTTTGTCAGTTTAAGGCAATTCCTTCTTCTCCTATCCCTACAGACCCTTGTAAAAAAGTCTCTCTCCAGCCTTCCTGTACGGCCCCTTGAGGCTCTGGAAGGTGCTTTAAGGTCTCCCCAGAGCCTTCTCTTCTCCAGGATGAACAGCCCTGGAATAGCCATATATATATCCTGAACAACCCATATCTATGAACTGTATATACACACTGGCATGTTATTTATATATATTTGCATACACACACACTCACACGTACACATGTTTACACACACAGGGATGCAGAGGGGAAACAGCCACCAGTTTTCCAGTCTTCTACTCAGCTTCAGTCAGAGCATTTCAGTCTAATTTATGGATTCAGCCTCTTATGTTTTCAGACTGCACTAAAGCAGAGAACTGAAACTGAAATACTGAAATAAAATATAAAGGCCAACACCTTCTGTAAACAATCTGTGACAGTTCTGACAGCTCTTCCTGTGAGGTTGAAAAAGACATTTTCCTTCATGTTTCCCATTTACTTTGTTCTGCTTCACTCCCGATTTCCTGTGAAAGACACTCAGAAATCCAGGGATGAAACAAGAGCGTGAAGAAATGCCCAGCTTGGAGCCTCCCCAGCTTTGCTTGCTGAGGTTTCTGCTTTTCCCGTGAGACCGTGTGTAATCACATCAGTTATTGTGATGGCTTAAATAGACACTCCCTCAACACCCCCATATACAAATAGCACAGATCCTGAAGGAAAAGTATCTCCAGAGTGGTGAGGGATTGCTGGAAGGGGAGACAGAGATGATAAAGGCAGTGAGGAGGTTTTCCCAACTATTTCTTGGGAGATAACTGGGCTGAGAGAATGTTTCCCTTGCAGAGAAAGAAGTGACTCCTTGAACCTTCACTTAGAGGGATGGAAAAAAATGTAAGTCCTGTGGTTTTACTGCACTTTCTCTTCTTAGGACAAAGGTGGTTTGTGGTAGACTCTTCTATAGGATTCAGTGACCTTTCATTTGCCTGAAAAGCATTAAAAAAACTGAGCAGCAATTTTTTTCCCTGAGTGGAATGTAAAAAAACTGGAACTGGGGAGGAGTGAATATTTATCCATTCCAGTGCAATAGGTTTGTACAGGAGGTTCCCCAGTGTTTTTGACTTGTTATTTTGATGAAATAAGTTAACTAGGGTCAAAAGTAGAATATTAGAAGAATAAATAGGTATATAAAGAACTTTTTGTCCTGTCCATATTTCATAGATAGTTCAGATTTTTTAGTTATAATTATTTCAAAGTAAAGACAGAAACATTTCAATAACCTGTAGTTTTATAACATTACTCTCTTTTACAGAGGTTTGTGCTTAGTAACATTGTTCTGATACAGATTGACATTTGTTTTTTGAAATTTAAGACTAGATTAAAGAGAATTTTTCTGTGAATAAGATTTAATTAAATATGTTTTATTTGTGGAATATACTGTACCGTGTTTGGTGAATGCTTTTAACGTGATAAACTGTGGGGCAGAATAAACTAGTAAGTGAATATTGATGGGGAAGTAAATTAACAAATGAGGAGAATATGTATTTTCCCGTGGTGAATTGGCAATAGAGAAGATGACAGCCCTTGGAACTCACAAAAACAGTGTCTATTGATGAGGCAGAAGAGATTAAACATTTCAGGTTTGCATTTGATGCAGCTGCAATAGGTGTTGTCTGGTAGGAGTGGCTCAGGTGTGTTCAGCTCACCACAGGCACAACATGTAGAGAAATGATTTTAAGTGGAATTGAGCTGGTGTTTAAGCTCTTTAAAGTGCAACATCAAGGTGTTTTATCAGAATTATAAACTGTGGAGGTGCCCAGTACAGCGACCTAAAAGAACCAGGTGCTCTGGAGGCTCCTCCTGTCGTACTGGTGCTGTTCCTGTCCATGTCTCATAGGTTTTTGTTCTTTGTTGTACTACAGTTTGGTTTTCTTTGTAATTATTTGACTTGATCAGAGGTGATTTTCCATATTGATGGAGAAAAGTTCCTTGAAATTTGAATTTCTTTCTGTAGGATGGAAAGGGCAAATGGTGAAGTTAATTATGAAAAGTGAGGAATCTAACAATGACATTACGTATGCCATTATTAAATGACATCTCTAATGGAAATGGTTTGTTCAGGACTGACTTATGACTAGATACATTTTAATTTATTTAGGAAAAATATTTTTTGTGTAGAAAACTGTGTCAGAAAAAAGATCATGTAATTTGAAAATTTCATTAAATTCTGGAATGAATGAAATTTAATTTCACTAAATTCTGGAATGAATGACATTTAATTTCGTTAAATTCTGGAATTCTAACCCTAAACTTCTGGCAATCAAAGTTAAAATTTAGATTATACACTCAAGATAAGTGTGGGTTTTTTTGAAAATTGTATATTACAAAAAATTCTCACTCTGTTTTATTAACAAGTGAGGAATTTCTTTCAGATTTTTATCTCATGGATCATTTGACCATTTGAAAATATTTCTCTTGTATTTTATCCAAAGTTTTATCCAAACCAAGTATTTCACTGGGTTTCCATAGCTTTTGCGTCTTATAATCAAGGCCTATTAATATGAGATAAAAGTTTATTGAACCATTAATCACATGAACCACATTTGAACCGCTGCTTGCATGGGGCGAAGCAAAAAATCTAATGAAGTCAGGCCTTTAAAACCCTAAATTCCACATGCAAAAAACCCAAGTTAACAATTGCTGCAACTCCTACATGGATGTCCTTAATCATGTTACAGGTAGTGAGAGCATAGCTCTCACTCCTTAATGGTGAAGAAAATTCGGATTCCTGCTTGCTGCAAAAGCTTGAATATCCATAAAATCTGCAGATGGTTCAGTACAGCACTATAGAAAATATATGGTTAAAACTCACAACTTGTTTCTTTCCTGGCAGCCAAGTTCAATCTGCAGAACATGCTCCTTCCTTCCACTCTTGTCACTTAGGCAGGAGCCAGCCTGCCAAACTTCGTGAATGAGTTACCCTTTTTCCTTCTCCTTTTCATCCTCTTCTTCCCCAGTTCCTGGTGCTGACAAATGAGCAATTCACACTGCCTGGCCACATTTCTTAAATCTGCTCTCAGACCAGCTGGTATTTCCTGGTATGGCACTTCTAAATCAAGATATATTCCATTTTATATTCAAGTTAGGAGAGGGCTGAGTCCTGACCTGCCTCTTCTCTTTATTTTGTAAAACTCCACACCCAAGGTTTATTGCCCTGTCATCTGTCCAGCATTTGATCAGTCTTCTTAGTAACATCATAGGAAAGAGTTTATTATGTCAGGTCTCTCTGCAATTGCCACCATATAAGACCGTAGTGTGGAGGATCAATGGACTCAGATATCATCACACTTTAATCATAAATAAATACCATTCCATAAGTTATATGACTGTCCTATAAGGCAGCTCCAGCCATGCCATGCACAGTCCTGGGCTCTGGGGTTCCTTGGGGTGTGTTCCACTCCCTGGGTTCCTCAGAGGCCAGAGAGATGGTCCTGCATCCTGATGTTGGGTCGTGGAGTTTCCAACCAACTTTTCTTTGTTCTCTGGTTTACACCCACTGTGCTAAGGGACAGGGATGGGCAGGGAATGCCTGTTTGGTGATTGCTCAATCCAAAACACATTTTCACTCTTGCTGTTGGTATTTGCAATCTTTTCCGGGCCACTTTTGACAACTTTTGTGTTTCTTGGTGACCAACAGTTTGTTTCCACGGTTTTGCAGTTGAAGCTCATGGGCTTGTGCTAATAACTAGGTGATTCTATCTAACTCATCCCAACTCCTGCAGCAATGGACTAGTCCATGGTCATTAAAAGCATTTCAGCTCTTGTCTCTCAGATTCATTCTTGTGCTGCCACAGAGTTTCTGTGCTTCCTCAGTGCTTGCAACTGGCCATTTGACAACTTGTCAATTGACTGCTCAAGCACTTACAGAAAGTGATCTCTGCACAGATTTAAATTATTTATGATAGCAAAGTAGCTGAAAATTAGTGCCCCCTTACCAGGCAAAAGAAAATGTGACTTAACGCTTCACTAATTGCTAAGAAGGCTTGTGCTGGAAGTAGTCATTAAGAACACAATGTAATATTAGGCAATCCTAGAATTTCTATGAGTTCACAGTCTGCTGGTGACTAATGATGTTTGCCCAGTCCCACCACTGACTGCAGAATTACCAATCTTCGGAAGTTTAGCAGTTGTTCATTAGATGAGGCAGTGAGAAGAGTAGGCGTAATGAATGCAAAGAGCTGAGTTTATCTCGTTTCACTTGAGGCATCTCAGGTCATCAATTACAGTCAACTGGCATTTCATCCTGAAATAAATGTGAAAAGGGGTCTCTGCAGGCACCTGGAGAGCTCTTGGAAATGTCTGCAACTCCAAGATGTCTGCACTGAGGTGAGATGAATCCCACCCAAAGGACCTTTCTGGATGAATGCTAACTGGCTTTATCAGGTCTTTGTAAATTGTTTTGTGAATCTCCACACTGTTTGCTGCCTTCATTCCCCATTGCTGGGAACTGTAAACTGTGAATCCCAGTCTGAACAGTGGGATTTCTCTCACACTAAATTTACCTTAATAGGCAATGAGAAAATTCAGTTGAATTTTTCAGCAGTCTGTGTGTCTTAATCTCTGTTCACTCATCATTAGCTGCTCTGTGTCCACAGTTTTGTTGATTGCAAAGAGGGTGTAGGGTCTGTCTCCCTTGGGAATCTCAATGGAGCAACAGTGGATGGTGTTAATCACAACTGTGAGAGGTTTCTTGTGGGCTTCTATAGACAGGTAGACTAAAAGAGCTGAAGAAGGTGCAATGTGTTCTTTCCTTTTGCAGAGGCATTTGGGGGTTGCCCTTTACCTTTCCAGTTAATGACAGGCTCAAAGAGTTGGGGTAGTTCACCTGAAGAATCAAAGACTCCAGGGAGACCTTAGAGCACCTTCCAGTACCTAAAGGGGCTAGAAGAGATCTAGAGAGGGACTTTAAATGAGAGTCTGGAGTAATTAGACAAGGGGAAATGGCTTTAAACTGAAAGAGGGTAAATTTAGACTTGATATTAGAGAGAAATTCTCTCCTGTGAGGGTAGTGAGGAATTGGGGCAGGATGCCCAGAGGTGTTGTGGCTGCCCCATCCCTGGAAGTGTCCCAGGCCAGGTTGGGTGGGGTTTGGAGCAACCTGGGCTAGTGGAAGGTGTCCCTGCCCATGGCAGGGGGGCTGGAACAAGATGAGCTTTAAGGTCCCTTCCAACCCAAACCATTCAATGATTCTATGAATGCAATATTTTCTTTCTTTCTATTTATTATTACAGTGGAAGACAAGGGGTAAGGGGCATAAATTAAACGAAAAAGGGGCCCAAATGGATTGAGACAGTCACATATCAGAAGTTGCTCAAAGAGGCTGTGCTGTCTCTGTCCTTGGAGAATTGCCTGGATAAAACCCTGACCTCATGACTGACCCATTTTGAGGAACAGGTTCAACTAGAGGTATCCTGAATTCCCTTTCAACCTGAATTATTCTATGACTAAAAAGTTACATGTTAATATAGAAAAGTTATTTTAATACATGTGTTAATGGTCATTTAGAAAATGTCAGATTGGTTTGATTAAATCATCTGCCTCAAAATGCAGAAACACTTTTGAGGAAAGAATAGAACAGTCCTACAGAAGCTTTGAACTGTTGTTAACAAAATCATTCTTTTCTCAGATCTAAAAACATTTGTGCTGGTTTAAAAGCAAACTAGCAGGAGAAATGGACCTACCACGAGAGATATTGTAAGTCAGAATTACAGTTTA